>CM042840.1:147619556-147704719 GCA_023653725.1 Bungarus multicinctus | reverse complement strand
CCAGTGAAGCCAGGAAAGCGTTGAAAGCCGCGAAGCGGGGGGTTCCCGCGCCCCGGGTGGGGAGCCGAGGCTCGGCCAGGGCGGCCGGGCAAATGGTGCCCCCGCCCTTCGCTCGCTCATTGGTCACGCCCCCCCTCCCCCACGAGGAGGAGAGAGCAGAGCTGGGACTTTAGGGGGGGAGGGTGAGCTCGCCCTCCCCTCTTGGCTAGTCGGGACAGCGCGGCTGTCCTGGAGCGATCCTAATCAATCCTTAGGATCATAATGACTGTTGTTGCTGTCCGTTCCTTGGGTTGCACCTCGCCCACCACCGTCCGGGGGGGGGGGTCGCTTGAATTTCTCCCCATCCTTGAGCCTTCCCCCCCTCACCCCTTTCCTAAGAGGCCTGTAGGGGGCGTGCATAAGCGCACCAGTCGTGCCTACCGTCCCTGTCCTAATGTTTCTTTATTCTTCTTATATCTATCTCATGGACTCAAAACTATATTGATAGATAGATAGATAGATAGATAGATAGATAGATAGATAGATAGATAGATAGATAGATAGATAGATAGATAGATAGATAGATAGATGGATGATAGGTTGGTAGGTTGGTAGGTTGGTAGGTAGATAGATAGATAGATAGATAGATAGATAGATAGATAGATAGATAGATAGATAGATAGATAGATAGATAGATAGATAGATAGATAGATAGACAGATAGATAGACAGACAGACAGACAGACAGATAGACAGACAGATAGACAGATGCCTATAGATATATAGATAGATAGATAGATAGATAGATAGATAGATAGATAGATAGATAGATAGATAGATAGATAGATAGATAGATAGATAGATAGATAGATAGATAGATAGATGGATGATAGGTTGGTAGGTTGGTAGGTAGGTAGATAGATAGATAGATAGATAGATAGATAGATAGATAGATAGATAGATAGATAGATAGATGATAGGTTGGTAGGTTGGTAGGTAGGTAGATAGATAGATAGATAGATAGATAGATAGATAGATAGATAGATAGATAGATAGATAGATAGATAGATAGATAGATAGATAGATAGATGCATAGATAGATGCATAGATAGATAGATAGATAGATAGATAGATAGATAGATAGATAGATAGATAGATAGATAGATAGATAGATAGATAGATAGATAGATAGATAGGATGATAGGTTGGTAGGTTGGTAGGTAGGTAGGTAGGTATAAGATAGATGATAGATAGATAGATAGATAGATAGATAGATAGATAGATAGATAGATAGATAGATAGATAGATAGTCAGATAGATAAGTGCATAGATAGATGTATAGGTAGGTAGGTAGGTAGGTAGGTAGATGCATAGATAGATAGATGTATAGGCAGACAGACAGATAGACAGATAGACAGATAGATAGATAGATAGATAGATAGATAGATAGATAGATAGATAGATAGATAGATAGATGCATAGATAATATACAGTATATAGATAGATAACAGATGATAGACAGACAGACAGAGATAGGTAGATAGATAGGTAGAGATAGATACATATATACATAGAGACAGGCAGGCAGGTAAGTAGGTAGACACCTAGACACATAATAGATAGAGATACATAGATGATAGGTAGATGTATAGATACATAGATAATATACAGATAGAGATACAGATGACAGACATACAGAAAGATACATAGATACATAGATAATAGATATACATACATCATAGAAACATAGATACATAGACAGATACATATGGTAGATAAATGATAGATGGATAGATACATAGTTAATAGATAGAGATAGATACATAGTTGACAGACAGATATAGATAGATAATTGATAGATAGGTAGATAGACGGAATACAAATCATATAAACAAGTAAATAATAAATAAAAAACAACAAAGAAACAACAAACGAATGAATAAATGAATAAATATGAGTAGTGAATAAAAAGATAAATAAACAATAAATGAATGAAGAAGAAATAAAGACTCAAAGTATAATGAATAAGTAAATTAAACATCTAAAGTTTCTAAACAATTGAATCAGAAATGAAGAAATACGACCGAAACAAAGAAGGAGAAAGAAGAAGAAGAAATCAAGAATAAATAAAAGAGATATAATTGCACTGGTTAAGGTAGCATTACTGGGGTGGGGGGTGGGGGGTGGGGACCCCCAAATCTACCTGGCACCTCATGAGACCAGGCAGGATTTACTGTCCCTCCCCCTCTGAAGGTTCGCCCTTCCCCTTCCATGTTTTTTATTTATTTATTCCATTTATTTATTTATTCCATTTATTTATTTATTCCATTTATTTATTTATTCCATTTATTTATTTATTCCATTTATATACCGCCCTTCTCCGGAGGGACTCAGGGCGGTGAACAGCTCATCTAAAAACCCCACAAAGAATACAAAAGTTAAAAAATATTAAATTTCAGTCGGCTGCTTGATAAAACCAACAAAACCCCACCCCCCCGCCCTTAAAACCCAATTTAGAAGTAAATATGGAGACCAAATTAAAATTATTTTATTAAAATTATTTTATTCAACACCCCCCCCCCCCTGAAAAAATAAAAAGCAGCCAGGAACAAACACGGGGAGGGGGGGGGATCCATTTTAATCCCTTTTCTCTCTTTCCCACCCCTTCAAAAAAACAACAACCCTTCTCTTTCTGCTGTTCTCTGCCCACCCCAGGAAACCCAGCCACAGGCCTATCAACGTGTGTGTGTGTGTGTATAGTTCAGCCCACCCTCTTGCTTGCCCCTAACTGAGGTCAAGCAGACCCACGAGCCATTTGTCCCCCCCCCCTTAAAAAAACCTCCCTTCGCCCAGCAGCTGAAGCCTGATGATTGACAGCTGAAGCCCGTTGACTGACAGCCCAGGGGAAAGCCCGCAGATGCATGGTGCAAAAACCCAGGCAGTCTGACTTTTTGTGGGGGGAGTGGAGGGGGGTGTTTGTCAAGACATCCCAACCCTCGCAGCATTGCCGGGGTCACGGGATGGCACAGCTGCCCGTCGGCCTTGGGGAGGAGGAGGGGGGGGGTTAGAGCGGGGTGGGGGCGTAACTTGAGCCCCGGGACACAGAGAGGGAGGTCTTGCCTATCCCTTCCCCTCCTTGCACAGGTCTTGTGTTTGCTTCCTCTTTGGGGAGGGGGGCATTTAAAGAAAGACACCCCCTCCCTACCATGCATGTGCCCTTCAGATCTCCAAATCCCCCCCCACACACACACACATATGGGGGGGGTGGGCTGCGGCCAACCCAGGGCGCCAAGGCTGCTCCCAAAATAACCAACTGGAGCTTCCTGGCTTTAGCCTAAATCGTGGGAGGGGGGGTTGGGGGGGAGCAGAGGCCGAGCAGGTGCTAGGAGAAAAAAAGGGGGGGGGCTCATCTGGTAGGGAAGAAACAAAGACCCCCCACCCTATCCCCAAATCCTGGCCATCCTTCGTTGTTGTTTTTTAAGCGATTTAGGGAGGGTCCAGCAGGGGGTTTGGGGACTGTCCTCTGAGAAACAGAAGAGGGCTCCTCGGTCTTGGTGAGGAGGCTAAGAGAGGTCATTGAGCCCAACCCTCTGCTTGGATTGGCTAAAAGGCATCCGGGAATTGTGAAGTATAGAATGGAATAGAAAATAGGAATAGGAATAGAATAGAATTTCAGAATGAAGAGAAAGTAGAATAGTATTTCAGAATTAAAATAAGAAAATAGAATAGAATTTCAGAATAGAATGGAATAGAATTTCAGAATTAGAGAAAATAGAATAGAAAATAGAATGGAATGGAATAGAAAATAGAATAGAATAGAATTTCAGAATTAAAATAGAGAAAATAGAATAGAATTTCAGAATTAGAATAGAATGGAATAGAATTTCAGAATTAGAGAAAATAGAATAGAAAATAGAATGGAATGGAATAGAAAATAGAATAGAATAGAATTTCAGAATTAAAATAGAGAAAATAGAATAGAATTTCAGAATTAGAATAGAATGGAATAGAATTTCAGAATTAGAGAAAATAGAATAGAAAATAGAATGGAATGGAATAGAAAATAGAATAGAATAGAATTTCAGAATTAAAATAGAGAAAATAGAATAGAATTTCAGAATTAGAATAGAATGGAATAGAATTTCAGAATTAGAGAAAATAGAATAGAAAATAGAATGGAATGGAATAGAAAATAGAATAGAATAGAATTTCAGAATTAAAATAGAGAAAATAGAATAGAATTTCAGAATTAGAATAGAATGGAATAGAATTTCAGAATTAGAGAAAATAGAATAGAAAATAGAATGGAATGGAATAGAAAATAGAATAGAATAGAATTTCAGAATTAAAATAGAGAAAATAGAATAGAATTTCAGAATTAGAATAGAATGGAATAGAAGAATTAGAATGGAATGGAATGGAATTCTTCATTGGCCAAGTGTGACTGAGAGTGCATAAGCTCTCAGTGTACATAAAAGCCACAGGTGATAAATCACGATCATAAGTCATCATCAATACATATTAAATAAATATTCCTTTGATGAAATATCCCCCTTTAAGGAGTCAAACGGTTCATCCATTTTGTTATAGCAAAACATCTAAGATCCAACTTGATATTTA
The DNA here is from genome assembly GCA_023653725.1 of Bungarus multicinctus. Taxonomy (NCBI): domain Eukaryota; kingdom Metazoa; phylum Chordata; class Lepidosauria; order Squamata; family Elapidae; genus Bungarus; species Bungarus multicinctus. The sequence continues at coordinate 147,700,121 of CM042840.1, read as the reverse complement.
TTTCTCTGGGGATTTCGGCTTTTTGGCTCTGTTCCCCCCACCCAAATAAATCTGCTATAGGTAGTCCTCGACTTATGACCATTCGCTTAGTGACGGTTTGGCGTTACCACGCCAATGGGAAAAAAAAGGGACTTAGGATGGCTTTTCACCCTTAATGACCATTGGGCCATTCCCCCCTGGTCACGAGATCAAAAATCCAGACGCTCGGCCACTGACTCGTATTTATGACAGTCGCAGTGGAGATCACGAGATCGATCCCCTTTTGCAACCTTCTGACAAGCAAAATCGGGGGGGGGGGAGGGGAAGCCGGATTCGCTTAACAACCATACCAGAAGTTCTTGACTTACGACCACAACGGTTGTTAAGCGAGTCGTAAACCCCGAGTTCACACCCCGGTTTGTCGTGCGAATCCGGCAGCCGCTAAGCAAATCCAACCCTCAGAATTTGCATTGCCCCCGGGGAAGGGGGGGGGGTGTTTCTGCCACCGTGACGGTCGTAAGGGGGAGGACCAGCCGTAGGCCGCTAAGTGAGCGGTCGTGAAACCGAGGACCTCCTGGGTTTATTTCTCCACGTAAACACACCCCCAACCCCAGATTTTAGGCCTCAAAATAGCTTTGGCCTTTTGTAGCAGCTGCATCTCGCGTGAGCCTCATGTTTGGCCTGCGCTGGCTGGGCAAAGGAGGGAGGGAGCTTTTGCACGTGGCCGTTGGCCGAGCCAGGCCTGTTGTCCCCCCCCCCATCTCCCCCCCCCCATCCTGGATCTGCCCTTTCGTTTGATTTGGGAGGCACACACACTTGTTCTCGACTTGGTTAGTTTCGGCCGCGGCTTTAATCCCGGCGAGACCTTTGGGCGTCTCTGGTTTCTCAGCTGTTAGTCATGCCCAGCACAAGCCCTGCCGGGGGGGGGGGGTCATCTGTGGGACTGGTCATCCCTCAGCCAGGCGGTCACAGGAACCAGATTTATTGATGGGTCTGTCTGTTTGTCTATTGATCTACACATCTATCATTTATTTCAATAAAAGATCTATCTATCATCTATCCATCTATCTATCCATCCATCCATCCATCTATACCTCTACCTATACATCTATCTATACATCTATCATTTATTTCAATAAAAGATCTATCTATCATCTATCCATCCATCCATCCATTCATCCATCTATACATCTACCTATACATCTATCTATCTATACATCTATCATTTATTTCAACAAAAGATCTATCTATCAATCAATCAATCATCTATCTCTATCTCTTTCTTTCTATTGTTTCTATCATATCTATCTCTCAACATTTACCCACCTATGACCTACCTATTATTATCTGTGTATCTATCATCCAACCATCATCTCTCATATCAACCAAACTCTTTCATCCATCCATTCATCCTCCATGCATTCTATCAATCTGCCAGTATCTATCTGTGTCTTTCAGTCTGCCATTCCATCCATCCATCCAAACTAGATGGCAGGAAATAGGACAGAGTGGTCAATGTCTGGAATACTCTGCCTGACTCTATGGTTTTTTCCCAAACCCCAAAAACTTTAACCTTAGACTGTCTACTATTGACCTCACCCCTTTCCAAAGAGGTCTGTAGGGGGCCTGCATAAGCGCATCAACATGCCTACTGTCCCTGTCCTATTGTTTCTTTTTATTTCTCTTATATGTATCTATTTCATGTATTCATAACTATGTTATACTTATACCAGTTATCTTATAATCACTTGACAAAATAAAATAAATAAAATATCTATCATCTATCATCTATTTATCATCTATCATCTCTCTCTCTTTCTATCTATCTATCTATCTATCTATCTATCTATCTATCTATCATCTATCTATCTATCATCAATCAATCAATATCTATCATCTATCATCTCTATCTATCTATTTTATCTATCATCTATATCTATCATCTCTATCTTATCTACCTATCATCTATCATTTCTATCTATCAATCATCTCTATCTATCTATCTATCTATCTATCTATCTATCTATCTATCTATCTATCTATCTATCTATCTATCTATCTCTATCATCTATCTATCAATCATCTGTATCTCTACCTACCTACCTACCTACCTACCTACCTACCTATCTATCTATCTATCTATCTATCTATCTATCTATCTATCTATCTATCTATCATCTCTATCTCTATCATCTATCTATTTATCATCTCTATCATCAATCAATCAATCAATCATCTATCTATCTATCAATATCTATCTATCAATCAATCAATATCCATCTATCTTTCTACAGTATTGTATCTATCTCTCCATCTACCCACCTATCATCTAGCTATCATTATCTGTGTATCTATTATCCAACTATCATCTCTCATCTTTACATCAATCAAACTCTCTCATCCATCCATCCATCCTCCATTCTGTCTGTTTACCCATTTACCTACCTACCTACCTATCATCCATTCATCTTCCATTCATTCTCATCCCCCCCCCCACTCTGTGTTAGATTTTTTTAATCCGCCTTTACTACTTAAGTCACAAGATGCTAAGCATGCCTAATGCTCCTCATTCCTCCCATTACAACCCTGTGAGGTGGATTTAAATTACAACCCTGTGGGGTGGATTTTGCTCCAAGTTCCCCAGCTGGCTTTCATGCCTCAGGCGGGACTCAAACTCAACACCTCCTTGGCCCAAAGGACTCACCACCAGCCTTTCATGCCTAAGGCAGGACTAGAATTCACTGCCTCTCGACTTTCCTGCCTGGTGCCTTAATAGCTTCCAATGCTAAATCTAGATAGGGGATCCAACCGAAGTATAGATCAGTGCCTCTAGAGCCTCCCAGCCAGGAGTAGTTTATCTGTGCAGTTCTAAGGGAAGCAGAATAAATTTCCATCCCCCCCCCCCCCCCCCCCCCCACATCTCCTATATGGATGAGGACAAACACACTTAAAAATGCCACCTTTCTAACAAAATCAGCAGCGCCTAAAGAAAATCAATATAAAATGTGCTACCGGTGGTATCTAGCCCCTTCGAGATTGGCTAAAATGTATGCTGATTTAAGTCCAAATTGTTGGAAATGTAAACAATTACAGGGTACCTTCTTTATATATGGTGGCTATGTCCAAATTTAAGAAATATTGGACCAAAATACGAAAATGGTTAAAGGAAATTACAAAAGCCTAAATAGAGTTTAAAGCAGAAATATTTCTCCTGGGAATTATCAAAGGGAATTATACAAAAGAGATAAAATATCTAATCCTGCATATAATAACAGCAGCGAGATTAGCACTCGCACAATGTTGGAAAGGAGATTCTATGCCAACAGATAGTTTAATTATCCAAAAGATTTTTGACTGCGTGGAAATGGACAAACTTTCATTAGAATTAAAAGAGAAGGATGACTCAGATTATTATACATTAGGGGAAAATCGGTATCATTGGATAAACAATAGAAACAAGCAATTAAATAAATAAGGAATGTATAATTTAGAAAGATGGAGGTATATATATATATAAGAACAATTAGGAGTATAAGAGAGGAAGGGGTCTATTTTCTAAAGCACCCAAAGGCCAGAAAGGAATAATGGATGGAAATTGAACAAGGAGAGATTTAACCTGGAAATAAGGAGAAATTTCCTGACAGGGAGAACAATCAACCAATGGAACAGAAGTTGCCTTCAGAAGTTGTGGCAGCTTCATCATCCCTGGAGGCTTTCAAGAAGAGATTGGACTGCCATTTGTCGAAAATGCTTGGATGGGGGGTTGGACTAAATGACCTACAGGGTCCCTTCCGACTCTGTTATTCTATATTCAAAGGGACAGAAGTTGCCTTCGGAGGTTGTGGGAGCTTCATCATCCCTGGAGGCTTCCAAGAAGAGACCGGACTGCCCTGGGTCAGAAATGGTGTGGGGTCTCCTGTTTGGGCAGAAGGGGGTTGGACTAGATGACCTCCAAGATCCCTTCCAACTCAGTTATTATTCTGTTATTCATAAATTGTGGGAGCTTCATCCCTGGAAGCTTTGAAGAAGAGACTGGACTCCCATCTGTCAGAAATGATGTAGGGTCTCCTGCTTGGGCGGGGTGGGGAGGGTTGGACTAGATGACCTACAAGGTCCCTTCCAACTCCTGTTAATCTGTTACCTGTTATTATCTGTTATCAGAATTTATTTTCAAAATACGCACTGAAATGTAAGTACTATAGAAAAGGATTGCAATATATACAACACTTTCATTTTAAAATATTTCGTATTTGTATTTTGTATTTTAATGTTTTAAACTTTCAATAAAGGTTATTTTCTTAAAAAAAAGCCACCTTTCTAGCCAAAAAAAAAAAGAAAGCTGCCGATTGGCAGGCTGTGCCACACAGGTGCCCTCCAGCCTTCCCGGAACCCACGAGCGCAAAAGGTCCCATCGTGCCAGCGCACGAAACGTGATCTGGGGCGCAGGGAGCGGAACACCGTATTTTTAGATGCGATCATCTGCAGCAAATGTCAAATATTCGGCTGCCAAGTTAAAGGGGCAGGGGCTGCGGGGATCCAGCCAGCCCCCTCCCCCTTTGGCTATTCACCTGAGGAACACCCCAGCCAGGTGAGGGAAGGGCTCCGCTCTCCTGTGCCCACTTCACCCGGCCCCCAGCTTTGGAAAGCACAGGTAATCTACGGAGCCCCAAATTTCTCTGGCTAAGCGAAATGCCTTTTTGATGAGTCCCTCCCCCCCATTTTACGACCTTTTCTGGTCCACCATTGTTAAATGAATCACTGCCATTCTTAAGGGAGTCATGCGGTCGTTGAGCGAATTTGAGTTCACCCCAAGGGCGGGATTCTACCTGATCAAACCGGTTTTATAGAACCGGTTGTTATGGTTCGGCCCAGTTCGGAGAACCGGCAAATCGCCCCGCCCTGGCCACTCCCTCCTTACCTGGCATGAGCGCCATCAAACTTACCTGCTAAATTGCTATTTTTCCTCTCCCCCCAACCATCAGCTGTTCTTCTGTGCCAGGAGATTTAAATTAGCTAGAAAGCAGGAAATCGTTGGATTTCTTGCTTTCTAGCTAATCTAAAAGCAGAGCTGAACTTTCCTTAGGACTGAAGCTTCTATTTTTCAGTGCAGACTCAGGTAGCCGATGGCAGAAAGGTAGATCTCTAAGTGAATCTGTGATTCTGCGAGCAATTCATTCTGCCTGCCTGCTTTGCCTGATTTGGGGTAAAAAGTTGCTCTTTTTTTAATAAAAAAAATTCAATATGGGCATATGTGGTGTGTTGTGATTTAATTTGTGAGTTTGTTTGCTGCCAAATTTTATGAGCTTGCTTGCAAGCAAATTTTATGTGACAGACTGAGCTAGCCGATGGCAGATAGATAGATCTCTGAGTGAATCTGTGATTCTTTGAGCAACTCAATCTGCCGGCCTGCTTTGCCTGATTTTGGGTAAAAATTGCTCTTTTTTAAATAAAAAAATCAGTATTTACATAAATATTTATAACATTTACATACAAGCCATGCCTACCCAGTCACATGACTACCAAGCCACAGCCACCCAGCAAGCAATGCTCACCCAGTCACATGACCACCAAGCCACACCCACAAATTAGGCCACACCTACAGAACCGGTTGTTAAGAAATTTGAATCCCACCCCTGACTGAAGCTTCTATTTTTCAGTGCAGACTGAGGTAGCCGATGGCAGAAAGATAGATCTCTGAATGAATCTGTGATTCTGTGAGCAACTCAATCTGTCTGCCTGCTTTGTCTGATTTTGGGTAAAAGTTGCTCTTTTTTAAATAAAAAAATTCAATATTTACATACATGGTGTGTTGTGATTTAATTTGTGAGTTTGCTTGCAAGCAGATTTTATGTGACAGACTCATGTAGCTGATTGCAGAAAGGTAGATATCTGAGTGAATCTGTGATTCTGCGAGCGACTCAATTTACCTCCCTGCTTTGCCTGATTTTGGGTAAAAGTTGCTCTTTTTTAAATAAAAAATTTAATATTTACAATATTTACATACAAGACATGCCCACCCAGTCATGTGACTGCCAAGCCACACCCAGTCAACAAATCATGCCCACCCAGTCATGTGACTGCCAAGCCACACCCACAAATTAGGCCACGCCCACAGAACCAGTTGTTAAGAAATTTGAATCCCACCTCTGGTTTACCCACAACTGTTGTAAGTATGAGTTCATTACCAAGCGTCTGAATTTCATGACTGTGGGGGACGTTGCAACAGTCATTAAGTATGAAACAGTTGCTTATTTTTCTCTAGTGCCACTGTAAACTTGGAACGGTCACTAAATGAATAACTGCAGTGAAGGGACCTTTGGAGGTCTTCTAGTCCAGCCCCTGCTCAAGCAAGAGAACCTATACGATTTCAGAATAAACCATCTAACCTTTCCAACATCTCCATTTAAAGAATTTACAGATTAGCAGCTCGCAAATCCTCTATTCGTTTTTTTCTTTTCCAAAAGTAAGGCCAGCTCCAACAGGTCATTTCATTGTTAAAAATGGAATTATTGACAGAATTCTACTCTACAGTTTTGAAAAGATGCTGTCAAAATAGAATAAAAATAAAAATCGTTAGGGTTAGGGTTAGGGGTGATTATTGAATTGACAGTCTGCTGATCTCGTTCTGGAAAGTTAATTCTGGGTGGCTGGCAATAGTCAAAATAGAGAGGTAAGAACAATTCTAAATATAAAAAATGGAGATTAAAATTGCAAAAGCCAAATACAGACTTAGGATTGTGGCTGTTACTGAAATCTAATGTTTAGTTAAAACAATGAATCTGTGGAATGACTGGCTTCCAGAACTTGTAAATGTTCCAACACTGGAAACTCTTAAGAAGAGATTGGATAACCATTTTGTCTGAAGTGGTGTAGGGTTTTGTGCCTAGGGAGGGGGTTAGACTAGAAGACCTCCAAGGTCCCTTCCAACTCTGTTGTTCTGTTGTAGAACTGGTAGCCCTACAGCAGTGATTCTCAAAACTAGAATAGAATAGAGCAGAGCAGAACAGAGCAGAATAGAATAGAAGCTGGAAGGGATCTTGAAGTTCTTCTAGTCCAGCCCCTTGCTAAAGCAGGAGAACCTATCTATACCATTTCAGATAAGTGTCTTCCTTCCTTCCTTCCTTCCTTCCTTCCTTCCTGTCTCCTTTCCTTCCTTTTTCTTTCTTTCTTTAGAATAGAATAGAAAATAAAATAGAATAGAATAGAGCAGAGCAGAATAGAATAAAAGCTGGAAGGGACCTTGGAGGTCTTCTAGTCCAGCCCCCTGCTGGCTGGGGAATTCTGGGAGTTGAAGTCCACCGATCTTAAACTTATCAAGTTTTTTTAAAAAAACATCTTACAGTAAAAAAAAATTACAGCATCTGTAAAATTCCAATTTCTTCCAGTAATTGGCTAACCTTGCAAATATCCAACGGTTTTGTAGGGATGCTAAAAAAAACCCCATTGGATATTTGCAATCCAGATGTGCAAACATTTTTTTAAATAAAATGTTAGTTGAGTTTTCAATAAAACAAAAAGAAATAAAACATCTTTGTTTTTAGTGAGCAGCACAGTTCCAGGTTTTCACATCTCCATACAGATATAATCTCAGTTACATATTCATCTTTCATATTTAATTTCATATCTTACCACTATTTTGTATATTCTCTATTAATTTTTCTCAGGCTTATTTTATAGCTTTCCCACTCATTTCTTAAATCTCTTTCCTTTCCCTTTCAAAATTTTCATATCTTCATAATAATGATACTTATACTTTTATCTGTCCTGTTTACAATTTCATCATTTCCCAAAAAACAAATTCTTCACTTCAAATATTACAAAACAAGGTTTCCCCTATAGTTGCCAATTAGAGTGTGCCACCCTCATATCTTGTAATTTATTTATTTTTTATTTAATTTGATTTGTCAATTGCTTACAAGATAATAAGTAAAAATATAGTTATGAATACATGAAATGGGTACATATAAGAAAAATAAAAAGAAACAATAGGACAAGGACGGTAGGCACGTTGGTGCGCTTATGCACGCCCCCTACAGGCCTCTTAGGAAAGGGGTGAGGAGGTCAATAGTAGACAGTCTAAGGTTAAAGTTTTTGGGGTTTGGGGAAGAAACCCCAGAGTCAGGGAGAGTATTCCAGACATTGACCACTCTGTTGCTGAAGTCTATTTCCTGCCATCAAGTTTGGTGCGATTAACCTTGAGTTTGTATCTATTGTTTGCTCTTGTGTTGTTATGGTTGAAGCTGAAGTATTCATTGACAGGTAGGACATTGCAATGTATGATTTTATATACTATATTTAGGACCGAAGGCGGCATAGTTCTAGATTTTCTAGGTCTAGAATTTCGAGTCTGGTGGCATAAGGTCTTCTGCAACAAGTAGAGGAGTGGAGAACTCTTCTTGTGAAATATTTCTGGACTTTCTCCACTGTGTTAATATCAGATACGTAATGTGGGTTCCAGACTGATGAGCTGTATTCATGTATTGGTCTAGCAAATGTTTTGTATGCTCTAGTTAGTAGAGTGATATTACCAGAGAAAAAGCTACGTAGGATTAGGTTAACAACTCTTAATGCCTTTTTGGCTATGTAGTTACAGTGGGCTCTAGCACTTAGGCCATTTGAGATGAGTACTCCAAGATCCTTGACAGAGTTAGGGTCATCAACAAGGTCTTGACTATTCAGCTTGTGTTAGTTACAGCTTGCCGCTGTTGTTAAGGGAACCACTATTCCAAGGTCCTTGACAGGTTTATTTATTTTATTTGCCAACTGCTTACAAGATAATAGGTATAAGTAAAACATAGTTATGAATACATGGATACATATAAGAAAAATAAAAAGAATCAATAGAACAGGGACGGTAGGCACATTGGTGCGCTTATGCATGCCCCCTATAGACCTCTTAGGAAAGGGGTGAGGTCAATAGTAAGACAGTCTAAGGTTAAAGTTTTTGGGGTTTGGGGAAGAAACCATAGAGTCAGTTAGAGGTCTTGGATCATCAACTCCTGGGGGGCAGGAGTTGGACTAGAAGACCTCCAATGGTCCCTTCCAACTCTATTATGATTGGTATTGCATTTTTCTCATTGATATTAGAAAGAGAAGTTTCAGGAAATTTTGTAAATACAAAAGCTAAATTCGCGGCGAGTCTGACATCTAGAGGCCAAGGGCAAAATTACACTTCTGAATGCACAGCTAAAATCCGCCCCGGGTTTTCTCTGAGGCTAATTCGCTCTCACCAGCTAGGCTTCAGCGAGTGGTCCACCAGGAAAACCTGGACTGGATTTCCCCCACATGCCTCCCACTGCTAACCAATGGACGGATTGGAAGCAGAATTGGAAAACCTGGACTGGATTTCCCCCACATGCCTCCCACTGTCAACCCTGGGATGGATTGGAAGCAGAATTGGAAAACCTGGACTGGATTTCTTCCACATGCCTCCCACTACCAACCACGGGACGGGTTGGAAGGAGAAACACACATATATATGTGGTTTATATATTGCCAACCCAACTAATTGGTGGACAGATTTCTAACAAGGGTGACCAGACCTGGGCTTAAAATCTCTTGATTACCCACAAGATGGCGCCACGAGTTTCGGTTTGCCCTTCTCTCTTTCCTGCCTCCTAGTGGAGATGGGGAGATTTGTAGACTGGGTGTGAGAAAGAGCAAGTGAGTTAGACTCTAGATTGTAAATTTCCCAATCACCACTAGGTGGCACCAAGACCTTGGGTTTCCACATCTCTCTTTCCTATCCCCTAATGGAGGTGGGGAGTTGTGTAGGCTGGGTGTGAGAAATACACAAAGAGTAAGTGAGTTAGATTGTTGGGGTGACTGGATTTGGGCTGCAAGCCTCCAGACTGCCACTAGGGGCAGCAAGAGTTCAGGTTTATCCATCTCTCTTTCCTTCCCCCTAGTGGAGATGGAGATGATTTGCAGGCTGGGTGTGAGAAATATACAAAACCCAAGAGAGTTAGATAGTTGGGGTGACTGGATTCGGCATTGTATATCTCCCAATCGCCACAAGGTGGTCTCGCCAAGACTTTGGGTTACCCCATCTCTTTCCTGCCTCCTAGAGGAGATGGAGAGATTTGCAGATGGGTGTGAGAAATACACAAAACCCAAAGAAGTTAGGTATATGGAGTGACTGGATTTGGGCTTCAAATCTCCTGATTGCCACTAGGGGGCAGTAAGAGTTTAGATTTATCCATCTATCTTTCCTGCCCTCTAGTGGAGATGGGGAGTTTTGTAGGCTGGGTGTGAGAAATACACAAAGAGCGAGTTAAATAGTTGGGGTGACCAGAATCTGGATTATAAACCTCCCAATTGCCAATAGGTGGCACCAAGACTTTGGGTTTCCTCGTCTATCTTTCCCGCCCTCTAGTGGAGATGGGGAGTTGTGCAGGCTGGGTGTGACAATTATACACAACCCAAGAGAGTTAGATATATGGAATGATAAGATTTGGGCTGCAAACCTACAAACCGGCACTAGGGGGCAGTAAGAGTTTAGGTTGCCCATCTATCTTTCCTGCCTCCTAGTGGAGGTGGGGAGATATAGCAGGCTGGGTGCGAGAAATACACAAAGCCCAAAAGAGTTAAATATAAGGATATATAGATATATGGATTTACAATCTAGATTCTAGTCACCTCAACTATCTAACTCACTTGGTCTTTGTGTATTTCTCACACCAAGTCTGCTAATCTCCCCGTCTCCACTAGGAGGCAGGAAAGAGAGAAGGGCAAACCAAAACTCTTGGCGCCACCTAGTGGGTAATCACGAGATTTGAAGCCCAGATCTGGTCACCCTTTGTATCTAACTTTCATGGGTTTTGTGTATGTCTCGCACACAACCTGCATAACTCCCTATCTCTTCTAGGAGGCAGGAAAGAGAGTCGGGCAAACCCAAACTCTTGGAGCCACCTGGTGGCGGTCCGGAGGTTTGCATCCCAAACACAGTCATTCCATATATGTAACTCTTTTGGGCTTTATGTATTTCTCACACCCAGCCTGCAAATCTCCCCATCACCACTAGGGGGAAGGAAAGAGAGGCAGGCAAACACAAACTCTTGGTGCCACCTAATGGGTAATCAAGAGATTTGAAGTCCATATCCAGTCACTCCATATATCTAACTCTTCTGAGCTTTGTGTATTTCTTGCACCCAGCCTCCTAATCACTCCCACCTCCACTAGGAGACAGGAAAAAGAGATGTAAAACCTAAACTCTAATCTCCCCCCTAGTGGCAGTCTGGAGGTTTGCAGTCCAAATCTAGTTACTCCATATATCTAACTCACTTGCTCTTTCAGTATTTCTCACACCCAACCTGCACAACTCCCCATCTCCACTAGGGGGAAGGAAAGAGAGACGGATAATCCTAAATTCTTGCTGCTCCCTAGTGGTATTCAGGAGGTTTGCAGCCCAAATCCAGTCACTCTATATATCTAACTCTCTTGGGTTTTGTATATTTCTCACACCCGCCTGCAAATCTCTCCATCTCCTCTAGGGGGCAAGAAAGAGATGGGGTAACCCAAAGTCTTGTGCCACCTTTTGGTGATCGGGAGATTTACAATCCAGATTCCAGTCACCCCTACTATCTAACTCTCTTGGGTTTTGTATATTTCTCACACCCAGCCTGCAAATCTCCCCATCTCCACTAGGGGGAAGGAAAGAGAGAAGGATGAACCTAAACTCTTGCTGCCCCTATTGGCAGTCTGGAGGTTTACAACCCAAATCCAGTCACCCCAACCATCTAACTCAGTTGCTCTTTGGGAATTTCTCATACCCAGCCTGCAAATCTTACCCTGCCACTAGGGGGCAGGAAAGAGAGATGGGCAACCTAAACTCTTACTGCATTCTAGTGATGATCTGGAGGTTTGCAGCCCAAATCTAGTCACTCCGTGTATCTAACTCTCTTGGGTTTTGTATATTTCTCTCATCCAGACTGCATAACTTCCCATCTCCACTAGGGGGAAGGAAAGAGAGACGGATAAACCTAAACTCTTGCTGCCCTCTAGTGGTGGTCTGGAGGTTTGCAGCCCAAATCCAGTCACTACAATTATCTAACTCATTTTGCTCTTTGTGTTTTTCTCACACCTAGCCTGCACATCTCCCCACCTCCACTAGAGGGCAGGAAAAAGAGGCAGGCAAACCCAGACTCTTGGTTTCACCTAGTGGGTAATCAAGAGATGTGAAGCCCATATCCAGTCACTCCACATATCTAACCCTTTTGGGCTTTGTGTATTTCTCGCACCCAGCCTGCTAATCTCCCCACCTCCACTCAGAGGCAGGAAAGAGAGATGGGCAACCTAAACTCTTACTGCCTCCTGTTGGAAATCTGGAGGTTTGCAGCCCAAATCTAATCAAATCTAATTCTATGATCATAGAAGCCCAGACCAGCACAATACCACTGAGAAAGAAAAACAGAAATCCAAGAAGAAACCAGCATGGTTGCACTAAGATCTCTCTGGCAAATTGAAAGAAACAAAGGACAAGTAAAAAAATATCTAGAAACAAGTAAAGTAATAACTAGCAGTCAGTACGGGTTTGTTAAGAAGCAGATCATTGCCAAACCAATCTTATTTCACTCTTCAACACAGTGACTAAATTAGTAGACCAGCAAAATACTGTGGACATAATATATTTAGATTTCAGCAAGACATTCAACAAAGTAGACCACAACCTACTTCTTAGTAAGCTAGAAAAAGGTGGAATAGATAGCACCACCACTAGATGGACTCGCAACTGGCTGGCAAACCGTACTCAATGAGTAGTCCTTAATGGATCTAAGTCTACATGGAGGCAAGTAAGCCGTGGGGTGCCACAAGGTTCCGTCTTAGGCCCAGGACTCTTCAGTATCTTCATTTACTACTTAGATGAGGGAATAGAAGGGGAACTTACCAAATTTGCAGATGATACTAAGCTGGCAGGAATAGCTAATACTCAAGAAGATAGGCTTAAGATCCAGATGGATCTCGATAGACTTGAACCCTGGGCCGTATCTAACAAAATGAAATTCAATGTAGAGAAAAGTGAAGTCCTACACTTAGGGAAAGAAAAACCCAAAGGACACATATAGACCTATAGGAGAAACCAGGCTCAATAACACGTGAGAAGGGATCTTGGAATCTTAGTGGACAACCAGCTAAATAGGAGCCAGCAGTAGTGCAGCAGCAGCCAAAAAAGCCAATGCAATCCTAGTTTCCATTAATAGAGGGAGACAATCGAGACCAAGGGAGGGACTAATACCACTCTGTAAAGTCTTAGTAAAACCACACCTAGAGTATTGCATCCAGTTTTGGTCCCCACACAATAAAAAAGATGTTGAGACTCTGGAAAGAGTGCAGAGAAGAGCAACCAGGATGATTAGGGGACTGGAGACTAAAACATACAACGAACAGTTGCAGGAACTGGGCCTGGCTAGTCTGGTGAAGAGAAAGACCAGGGGAGACATGATAGCGGTCTTCCAATATTTGAGGGGCTGCCACAGGGAGGAAGGGGGTCAAGCTATTTTCTAAAGCACCCTGAAGGCCAGACAAGGAATAATGGATGGAAACTGAACAAGGAGAGATTCAACCTGGAACTAAGGAGAAACTTTCTGACAGTGAGAACAATCAACCAATGGAACAGAAGTTGCCCTCAGAAGTTGTGGGAGAACCATCACTTGAGACTTTCAGGAAGAGATTGGACTGCCGTTTGTCAGAAATGGTGTAGGGTCTCCTGCTTGGGCAGGGGGTTGGACTAGATGACCTACAAGGTCCCTTCCAATTCTGATTATCTGTTATCTGTTATAACCCCAATTCCAGTCACCCCACCTATCTAACTCACTTGCTCTTTGTGTATTTCTCACACCCAGCCTACATAACTCCCCACCTCCACTAGAGGGCAGGAAAGCGAGAGACGAATAAACCTTAAACTTTTGGTGCCACCTAATGGCAATCAGGAGTTTTGCAGCCCAAATCCAGTCACCCCAACTATCTAACTTTCTTCAGCCTTGTGTGTTTCTCACACCCAAGGAGTAAACTCCGTGCTGTGGGTCAGTCGGTGTTGATATTTTTCTCTCTCGACTTCCTAATGACTGTCGATCACGAGGACTCGGCTAAAGAAGCCCGTCATCTTCTCGGTTTCACTGTCCTGGGAGGAAAACCGCAAGTGCCATAAAAGTGAGTTTTGATCAGGGCTAGGCGCTTGCACAAGGCCAGGAGGAGCGGGGCGGATGAGGTCAGCCTTCGCCTACAACGGGGATCATCTGTGACGATGGGTGGGGCAGGAAGACGGCTCCATATTTGGAGTTCTCCACGGCCAGGGAGAAATCGAAACTGGGTTCAACTTCTCTCTCTCTCTCTCTCTCTCATCTCTATCCACCTTTCAATCCATCCATCCATCATCTCTCTCTCCCCTCCTCCCTCCTTCTTTTTTCTTTCTTTCTTATCCCTCTGTCTTTCAATCCATCCATCCATCATCTCTCTCTCTTCCTCCCTCCCTCCCTCTCTCTTTCTCATTTCTGTCTTTCAATCCACCCATCATCTCCCTCCCTCTCCTCCCTCCCTCCTTCCCCCTCTCTCATCTCTCACTGTCTCTTTCAATCCATCCATCCACCCTCCTTCCCTCTCTCTTCCTCCCTCCCTCCTTCTCTCTCTCTCTGTCTCACACACATCTCTGTCTTTCAATCCATCCATCATCTCTCCCTCCCTCTCCCCCTCCTCCCCCTCCCCACTCTCATCTCTATCTTTCAATCCATCCATCATCGCTCCTTCCCTCCCTCTCTCCCCTCTCATCTCTATGTGTCTCAATCCATCCATTTCTCTCCCTCCCTCCTTCCCCCTCTCATCTGTCTTTCAATCCACCCATCATCCTCTCCTCTCTCTCCCTCCTTCCTTCTCTCTCTCTCTTTCACATATCTCTGTCTTTCAATCTATCCATCATCACTCCCTGCCTCCCTCCTTCCCCCCTTTCTGTCATCTCTATCTGTCTTTCAGTCCGTCCATCATCTCCCTCCCTCCCTCTCCTCTCTCCCTCCCTCCTTCTCTTTCTCTCTCATCTCTTTCTCAATCCATCCATCATCTCTCCCTCCCTCCCTCTCCTCTCTTCTTCCCCTTCTCTCATCTCTCTCTGTCTTTCAATCCATCCATCCATCCATCATCTCCCTTCCTCCCTCCACCTCCGTATTTCTTTCTCACCTGTCTTTCAATCCATCCATTCACCATCTCCCTCCCTCTCCTCTCTCCCTCCCTCCTTCTCTCTCTCACATCTCTGTCTTTCAGTCCATCCATCATCTCTCCCTCCCTCCCTCTCCTCTCTTCTTCCCCTTCTCTCATCTCTCTCTGTCTTTCAATCCATCCATCCATCCATCATCTCCCTCCCTCTCCTCTCTCCCTCCCTCCTTCTCTTTCTCACATCTGTCTTTCAGTCCATCCATCATCTCTCCCTCCCTCCCTCTCCTTCTCCTCCCCCTCCCCATTCTCATCTCTGTCTTTCAATCCATCTATCACTGCTCCCTCCATCATCGCTCCCTCCCTCCCTCCTTCCCCCTCTCTTATCTTTATGTGGCTTTCAATCCATCCATCATCTCCCTCTCCCTCTCTCTCCTCTCTCCCTCCCCCTCTCATCTCTTTCAATCCATCAATTTCTCCCTCCCTCCCTCCTTCCTTCCCGCTCTCATCTCTCTTTCAATCCACCCATCATCCTCTCCTCTCTCTCCCTCCTTCCCTCTCTCATCTCTCATCTCTCTTTCAATCCAGCCATCATCTCCCTCTCCTCTCCCTTCCTCCTTCCCTCTCTCTCATCTCTCTCTCTTTCAATCCACCCATCATCTCCCTCTCCTCTCCCTTCCTCCTTCCCTCTCTCTCTCATCTCTCTCTCTTTCAATCCATCCATCACCTCTCTTCCTCCCTCCAACTCTCTCTCTTTCTCACACACACGCACAGAAATCCTGCTGCAACCATTCTGCCAATCACAAAGTCAATCAAGCCACTCCGCAAAACCCATAAGGCAGGCACTGACTGATCCTGAATCCCTGCATCCTTGAACTCCCTTATGGGAACCCCCCAGGCGAGAGCAACTCTGAGCATATGCAGAATGATAGTGAACTCCCTTCTCTGGATGGGTTCTCATTCAGCGACTGTTCGAAGTTACAACGGCACTGAAAAAAAATGTGACAGGACCGTTATTCACACTTACGACCGCTTCAACATCCCCGCAGTCAAATTCGGATGCTTGGCAGCTGTCTTGTATTTACGACAGTCGCAGCGTCCCCCGGGGGGGGGTGTCACTTTTTGTGACCTTCTGACCAGAAAAGTCCATGGGGAAAGCCGGATTCTCTTAATGACCAGTGAACTCACTTAACAACCGCAGTGATTCGCTTACTGCCTGTGGCCAGAAAGGTCGTAAAACGGAGTAAAGCTCGCTTCACAAACTCACTCGGGTGAGCAAGGGGAATTTCGGGCTCAGCTGCGGTCGTAAGTTGAGACCTATCTGTGCCATTTCATATATACAGAGAGATACAGATGAACAGAGTTGAAGAGACCTTGGAGGTCATCTAGTCCAACCCCCTGCCTGAGCAGGAGACCCTACACCATTTCTGACACATGGCAGAATATAGACTGCCTCGGAATACGGAGGATCGATTTGGCTTTAAGAAGAGCCACAAACCAGCCTGGATTAATCCCTTTGAGCTGAAAAACAGGTAATTACACCTGTTCCCAGGTGTCTATAAAAAAAAAGGTCTTCCACAAAGTAAGTGATTCATTCATACTTCAAAATTTGAACTCATCACCCCGAAGAAGCTGGGTGGAGTTTCTCTCGAGTTTAGATGCAATTCTGCAGGGCGATATATATATAGAAGAAGGAGGAGGAGGAGGAGGAGGAGGAGAAGGAGAAGGAGAAGGAGAAGGAGAAGAAGAAGAAGAAGAAGAGGAAGAAGAAGAAGAAGAAGAAGTAGAAGAGAAGAAGAGGAAGAGAAGAAGAAGAGAAAAGAAGAAGAAGAGGAAGAAGAGGAAGAAGAGAGAAGAGAAAGACGAAGAAGGAGGAAGAAGAAGAAGAGAAGAAAAGAAGAAGAAGGAAGAAGGAAGCAAGAGAAGGAGAAGAAGAAGGAGAAGGAGAAGGGAAGAAGAAGAAGAGAAGAGGAGAAGGAGAAGGAGAGAAGAAGGAGAAGGAGAGAGAGAAGAAGAAGAAGAAGTAAAAAAGAAGAGACAGGAGAATAAGAAGAAGAGAAGAAGAAGAGAAGAAGAAGAGAAGAGGAAGAGAGAGAAGAGGGAGAAGAAGAGGAGGGAAGGAGGAGAGGAGGAGGAGAGGAGGAGAGGAGGAGGAGGAGAAGAAGAAGGAGAAGGAGAAGGAGAGGAGAAGGAGAAGGAGAAGGAGAAGAGAGAAAGAGAAGAGAAGGAGAAGAAAAGAAGAAGAGAAGAAGAAGAAGAGAAGAAGAAGAAGAGGAGGAAGAAGAAGAAGGAGGAGGAGAAGAAGAAGAAGAAGAAGAAGAAGAAGAAGAGAAGGAGGAGAAGAAGAAGAAGAACTTTGTTGTCATTGTACAAGTGCAACGAAACTGTGGATGCACCCCAGCAACTGTTTGCAATACAGTAAAACCAAAGCGCTTAAAAATAAAGATAAGAAAAACAGAGTACCCACGTCTCCATTTGCAATTTGAGAGTGCAATATCCACGAATATATACAAAATATACATCCAACACTGACTGTGATGCTTTGCCGAGTGTAATACATAAGAGATAGATTGTACTGTAATAAGTTATTATACATCTGTATGAGGTATTGCAGTTTCACATCTCTCTCTCTATATGTGTGTGTGTGTGTGTGTGTGTGTGTTTGTGTTAGGTTTTGAGCTGATAAATAATTAAATAAATAATTAAATAATTATATATATGTGTGTGTGTTAGGTTTTGAGCTGCTAAATAATTAAACAAGGGAGACTAGGATAGATCTATTTCGAGCTACTTAGCTCTCGTCAGCTAGCCATACCCTTACTGGGATTCGAACCAGGGAAGTATTACATGTGAGGCAATTGTAATTGCCATTAGGCCACTGGTCCTCATCCAGATCAATGATACACATACACACACACACACACATATGTTATGTCTTATGTTTTCGCGGGTATTTATATGTATGGTATTCAACTTTGTTCGGGTACTTCCCAATTATCTGGAAGCCTGCACTCACAAACAAAAAAAATCTCCATACCACAAACAGAAACACCCCCACCCCCCATACCTCCAGCCCAAACACACCCCAACCAGCCACCCAGATGAAACCTAGCTTCCTAATAAACGACAGCCGGCCATTCACCCGAAGCGAAGACATACTGAAAGCCCCCAATACATAAAACATAACGTTGCCAGCCGATCAAGACAAAAAAAAAAAAGCTACAAAACAGACAGAAGAAACACCAATCAAACAGAACACAGCAAACGCCAAGACCAATAAACACAGACCAAGACTCCCAACCAATCAGGAGGAAGAAAAAAACCATTCAAACGAAGCACGAGGCTAGCACCAAATTTAAAACAGAAACAGCTGCCAAAGCCTGACACACACAACAAAGATGAACCCAACACACCAGCCTGATGATGGCAGATGAGATTCTGCTGAAACGTCGCTACAACTTTAAAAGCACAACTATAAAGAGGGGGGGAAATACCCGAACAAAGCTGAATACCATGGATGTGTGTGTGTGTGTGTGTGTGTGTGTGTGTTTTCTTATGTTTTTGCGAGTATTTATATATATGGTATTTAGGTTTCTTCGGGTATTTTCCCACATCTTAATAGTTGTGCTTTTAAAGTTATAGCTATATAGGAATTAGGATAGAATAGAATAGAATATATGGAATGGAATAACAATAGAATAGAATAGAATAGAATAGAATAGAATAGAATAGAATAGAATAGAATAGAATAGAACAGAAGTCTTTATTGGCCAAGTGTGGTTGGGCACACAAGGAATTTGTCTTTGGTGCAAAGTATATACTGTATAAAAGAAAAGATACATTTGTCAAGGAACATGAGGTATAACACTTAATGATTGTCATAGGATACAATAAGCAATCAAAGCATACTAGGAAATTCTTGGCTTCTAGGTTCCCATGACAGCAGCAAGGATTACATATGCTAAATACTAGAAAAAAACATGAATGAATGAGATTATAATTAGGAAAATTTGGGACATGCTGAAATGGATAGATAACTTTAAAAATTAAAGACAAAGATGATTCAGAATACTTTTGGACATAGAATAATTTTCCATGAATGGATAGGGAAAAGAGGTAGAAATTAGAGAAAATAAGATTATGAAGGTTAGTATTATATATAGTGAAAGTAAAGAGGTAGATAAATATAAAGGTAGTAATTGATAAAAATGTAATGAATGTAAGAAGAAACCTAGATCAATTTTCTTGGTTATACTATTAGTACTGTTATTATACTATTACTATTGCTGTTAGTTTGTATGTTGAGATTTATTACCAACGTATGTTGGTTATGTTTATTTGTAAATAATGCTCTGCCAATGCACTGTTATTCAAAAATGTTTATGTTTGTTTATGAATGTTATTCAAAAATGTTTATGAATGAAAATTTATAAAAAGAAATTTATAAAAAGAAATGCCAATAACCATTTTAAAAAAAGGACTTTTCCAAATGGCCCTCAGAGCATTTAGAGTATTTCCTATATTATTATTATTAACGCGCTCTGATGCTAAGGAGTTTTACTCCCCCTCCCTACCTGAAAAAAAGAAATCTCTTCCAAATGCAAAACACAAGCAGAGGAGAGGAAATTCAGTTTCAGTTTCAGAGCAGCAAGCAGCTTCAGTACAGAACAGTTGAGCTAAGCCACGCCCAGGCTCCTTGCTGTCTCCTTGATCACACGGCAAATATTCTTTCAGTTTCCAAACAGCCCTCAACTCTCTCACACACTGACAGGATGCTAGCCAGATGAATACCGATGGATGCTGGGAGGCAGAGGCAGAATCCCTCCCCTTTATTTTCCTCCCCAAAAACTAAGCCAGACCACATAATTTCGGAGCTAAGCACAAGTATCCAGCTAGTAGGAATAAAATAAAATGACCCAATCTATGCTTGCAAATTTTGCTACCCCATCTGAAAGGCAGCAAAGGGTCAATGTTTTTTTTTTCATGGTCTCTTTGCTGCCCTCGTGTGGAGGTTGCCATGGTTGCAGCCCCAAACCTGCAAGGCCCTAAGCTGAAATGTGGTTGGTTAATTTGGGGTTTAGCGGTTGCACAGGACAAAAGACTTTTGAGTTGTAGATCGACCGCATTTTAATTTTGGGCCTTCCTTCTCCAATCTGCTGGCTTGGGAACTCTGGGAGTTGAAGTTTAAATTATCTAGCAAGCACTTGGAAGGGGGGGGGGGGGGGGGGCGGCTGACCTGCGTCTTGTGAGAATCCAGCCGGTGTGATTGGTTTACGGTAAGAAAAGGGGTTTGTTGTGTGAAGTCCCTTGGCTCATTCGGGATGAAGCAGAGAGAAGGTTAACCATGTGAAGGTTGGTTCACAGTTCAGGGCCTTTTGAGTTTCCCACGCTGGTGGGCACAATCCAGGTGATGATTGATTGATTATCTGCCATCAAGTTGCTTTTGACTCTTAGTAACTTCTACTATGAGAATCTCTGTAAATTGTTATTCAGGTCTGATAAGGATGTGTCCCTATTGCTGTTATAACTGAGTCTGTGAGGAAGGAAGGAAGGAAGGAAGGAAGGAAGGAAGGAAGGAAGGAAGGAAGGAAGGAAGGAAGGAAGGAAGGAGGAAGGCAGGAGGGAAGAGAAGGGAAGATGGACTGGAGGGAGGAAGGAAGGGAGAGAAGGGAGGGAAGATGGGAAGGAAGGGGAGGGGAGGGGAGGGAGGAAGGGAGGAAGGAGGAATGCAGGGAGGGAAGAGAAGGGAAGAGTGCTGGAGGGAGGAAGGAAGGGACGAGAGAGGGGAAGGGAGATGGAAGGAAGGAGGGAGGGGAGGGAGGGAGGAAGGGAGGAAGGAGGAATGCAGGGAGGGAAGAGAAGGGAAGGCAGGGAAGTAAAGAGAAGGGAAGGGAAGATCGAAGGAAGGAAGAAGGGAGCAAGGGAGGGAGGAGGAAGGAAAGAGAAGGGAAAGGAAGATGAAGGAAGGAAGGAAGGAAGAATGGAGCGAGGGAGGGAGGAAGGAATGCAGGGAGGGAAGGGAAGGGTAGATGGAAGGGAGAGAGGGAAGGAAAGAGAAGGGAAAGGAAAATGGAAGGAAGGAAGAAGGGGGCAAGGGAGGAATGCAGGGAGAGAAGGGAAGATGGAACGAAGGGAGAGAGGAAGGAGGGAGGGAGGGAAGGGAGGAGGAAAGGAAGGGAAGGAAGGAAAGAGAAGGGAAAGAAAGGTGGAAGGAAGGGAGAGAGGGAAGGAAGGAGAGAAAGGGAAGGAAGACAAAGGAAGGAGGGGACAGGAAGGGAAGAAATGAGAAAGAAAGAAGCAGGAAAAAGAAGGGAATGAAGACAAAGGAGGGAAGGGAAGAAGGAAGGAAAGGAAAAGAAAAAAAGAAGAAAAGAAATGGGAAAGGAAGGAAAGGAAAGAGAAAAAAAGGAGAGAAGAAAGGAGAGAAAGGGAAGGGAGGAAGGGAAAGAAGGCAAAGGAGAGGAGAAAGGAAGGAAGGAAAAAGATAGAAAAGAAAGAAAGAAGGAAAAATGGGAGAAAAAAGGAAGGAAGGAAAGAGAGGAAGGAAAAGACAACAGAGACAAGGGAAGAAAGAAGGAAGACCAAAGGGAGAAGAGGAAAAGAAGGAAGGCAGAAAAGAAACCAAAGGAAGGAAGGAAGGAAGGAGAAAGAGCCAAAGAGGGAAAGAAAAACAGCGGGGGCCGGCCCCTTCCAGGAAGCCTCCTGGCTCCGGGCGGCGGCTGTAGCTCTGGACCCTCCCCCTCCGGCCCTGATGTCAGCCGCCCTCCCCCGCCGCCCGTGGCATAAATTCAGGTGCGCTCACCTGGCGCGCAGGTAAAGGTAGCGGCTCTCCTTCCTCCTTCCCCGCCATGGCCAACTCGGGTTTGCAGCTGCTGGGCTTCGTGCTGGCCCTGCTGGGCCTGATCGCCAACCTGACGGCTACCATCCTGCCCCAGTGGCGAGTCTCGTCCTTCGCCGACGGCAGCATCATCACCGCGCAATCCTACTACCTGGGCCTTTGGATGGAGTGCGTGTGGCAGAGCACCGGGCAGCTCCAGTGCAAGGTCTACGACTCCATACTGGCCCTGGGCGGTGAGTGGGCTGGGGGGGCGTGGGGGAGGGGGACTGGCGGACGCCCACGGGGGCCTGGGTGGGTGGGTGGGCTCCGGAGAGAAGGAGAAAGAGAGAGAGAAAGAGGCACACCTGTTGGGCCGGCCCGGGCCGCGCCTTCGCCCTTTCGACCTCGCCGTTCGCGGATTCAACCCAGCCGCGGCTGGTTCGCACCTTTGGGCGCCGCTGCCCACGCCTGGGAAGCTGGAAAAATCTCTTCTCCCCGCGGGGCCCGATCGGAAGGAGAGAGAGAAAGAGAAAGGGACAGAAAGAGAGAGAGAGGGAGCGAAAACAAGAGAAAGAGGGAGAGGAAAAGAAAGAGAAAAAGAGAGGGAAAGGGAGATAGAGAAAAGAAAGAGTGAAAGAGGGAGAAAGAGAGAGAAAGTAACAAAGAGAAAGAAAAAGAAAGAAAAAGAAAAGAGAGAGAGAGAGAAAGAAAAAGGGAGAAAGGACAGAGAGACAGAAAAGGACAGAGAGAGAAAGAGAAAGAAAGAGGAAAGAGGGAGAAAGAGAAAGAAAGAGAAAGGAACAGAAAGGAAAAAAGAGGGAGAGGAAGAGAAAGAAAAAGAGAAGGAAGAGAGAGAGAAAGGGACAGAGAGAGAAAGAGGGAGAGAAAGAAAGAAAGAAAAAGAGCGAAAGACGGAGAGAGAAAGAGAAAAACAGAAATAGAAGGGGGACCCCCCCCTTTTTTTTTTTAAACCGTGGGAAGAAAAACACGCGGGGAAGAAGTGAATTTTCAGATCGGGCGGGGTTCGGCCGAGGGGCGCCCGGAGGAGAGGAAACGGGGGTTTCTTTCTCGCGGGTCGTGGGGGGCGGGAAGCGGAGAAGCGCTCTGTGCATGCCCCGGGCCACTTTTGGCTCGGTTTCTCCACCCTCCTCTTCAAAATGGCCCCCGTCCCCTCGAGTGGAGGAGGGAGTGGGGGGGCTTGTTCGTTTCTAATCCAGTCCCAATTTTTGAGTGGGTGAGAGACACGCAAACTTGAAGCGAACCCCGACCTCCCACCCAAATATTCCCCGCTGGGATATTTATATTTTTCTGCCGTGGGTAGGTCGTGGGAATCTGCTGCACAGCGCGCCTCCGGGAAGGGAGGGGATGTCTCTCTCCCCTCTTGGCCTCCCTCCCCTCCTCTTTTTTCTACCTTTCTTCCCGCCCCCGCCCCATTTTCAACAAGAATCCCTTTATCTTCCCGGCTGGCTCTTTAAAAATCCTGGAGGCTTAAATGGAGATTTGTCGCATTTCCAGCCGGGCGATGGGAGGATTTCCAAAAGGTGCTGTTAAACACTTAACTCCTGCTTTAAAACAATTCACCTTGGCAAATAACGCGGCCCCTCCCTCTCTCCCTCCCACCCCAAACGGCGCTCCCACCCACCCCAAAAAAGATCTCCCTGGCTTTGGAATTCTTCCAAGCACCTGTTACCCGTTTCTCTGCCTTAATTAATTTTCTTGTTAAGGAAGAAAGAAAGAGAAAGAGACAAAGAGAAAGAAAGAAAAAAAGAGAGAGAGAAAGACAAAGAGAGAGAGAGAGACAAAGAGAGAGAGAGAGAGAGATAGAAAGAAAGAGAGAAAGGAGAAAGAAAGAAAGAAAAAGAACCTTCCACTTTTCGGCTGAGTTTTTCCTCTCTCTCTTTCTTTCTTTTTTTCTTTTCTTTCCTCCTTTCTCAAAAACTGCCAGGGCTGGTTGGGTCAGTTGCTTGGGCCTTCTTCTCCCCTCCCTTCCTCCTCTCCCCTCCCCCTCCTCCGAAGAGAGCCAGCCACACCTTTAAAGGTAAAGGCAACAAAAGACTCAGGATAACTTTCTTCCCCTTTCTTCCCCTCCCCCCCAGCTGTGTTTGAAGGAGGTGGGGCAGAAAGGGGGAGGGGGAGGGGAGGGAGGGATTGCTTGCTCTCTTGAGGGCTGGGCTTTTTGGTTTTCCCAAACGGGGACCTTTGGTATTACACACCTGGTTGGGTGGGAGGGGGAAATCACAGGTGAGGGTGCTGAAAAATCCAGGTTGCCAAATTAAAACTAGAGTTCGGACGGCAAATTCAGTTCAGACAGCAAATTAGAACTCAAAAGAAAAAAAAAACACTTTCAAAAAAAGTTTTTGTTGTTTTTTTTTCAACCAGGGGCAAATTTTAACATCAGTGGACTTCAAAATTCCCAGAATTATCCAGCCTAGGGAAATTCTGGGAGTTGAAGTCCACCCGGCTTCAAGTTTGCAAGTTTGAGAACCGCTAGGATTAATTAAATTGCATCATCATCATCATCATAATATATCCTCCGGCACTACCTGAGCAATTCCTAGGTCCTTAGTTAGGACTAGAGCTGTTGAGCAACCAACCAGCCCCAAAGACTGTGAATCTCATCAAAGATTAAATCATAACAGTAATAATAATAATAATAATAGCATAATCTGCCGATACATCACGTAGTCCTAAATGCTTGGGAAGTGTTTGAATAGTGATACGAAACCTAGCATAGTTATCTCGTTTGCTGTGTACACTGTAGTTTTTTGTGTATAATAATAATAAATAATAATAATAATAATATGATTTATTCTAGGAATTGGCCAGGTTTTCACATAGATACTACCAAAAACACACACAATCAAATAGTATTTCAAAGATATCTTAAAAAGTTGCCAAAATTAGGGGAAAAACTTCATTAAATGAATGAAACCTCTGAAATTCTGAATCAGCTGGTCCAACCAGGTTGAATTTTATTTATGGATGCATTTATTAAATTGATACGCTGCCCCTTTCGCTATCAAGTAGTTCTGGGAAGTATTAAAATTGGTAAAATAATTATTGCAGTCCAAAGATTCCCCCTCATGAAGTCTGGGTAAATATCTCCTTGGGGGTCACCACTCCCAAAATTGGAGGCGTGGGAGATTTTCTCCTGAGTGAAAAATAAACCATCATCCTCAGCCAATCCCGGTCCTAAATAGCCCTGCATGAAGGGAGCCTCCCTAACAAGCTTGGTTTTCCTCAAGATTGCATTGTTAAAAAACTGCCCAGCAGAGTTTAGTCCAGATCCTTTTATGCGGGGGTTTCTTTGCCAAAGAATTTAGGATTTTATTTGAACATTTTTATTTTTAACTGGAGAATGGAATGTAGTGGGAGAGGATTGGGTGCCAACTCCAAAATCCAATTTTCTTTCTTTTTTTGCCCCTGCTCAGGCTGGCACTGTACTGTAGCTTTGTTGGCCTGCTAAAATAAAAACGATCAAATAAAAAATAAAATAGAAACGATCAAGTAGAAAATAAAATAGAAATGATCGAATAGAAACGATCAAATAAAAAATAAAATAGAGACGATCAAATAGAAAATAAAATAGAAATGATCAAATAGAGAAGAAAATGAATAAAATAAAATAGTCATAAGATTGAAATGAAAATGCTAACATGAAATAAAAAGAACTAATAAAAATCAAAACGAAATAAAAAGTAAAACAGAAGTAAAAATAATAACATGAAAGACAAACAAAATAGAACTTCAAATAATAAAATGAAAAGGAAATAAATAAAATAGGTAATCCCATCCAATATCCACAACTGCCTATCCCAAGTCCTTGGAAAGGACTCGATAGATAGACAAAAATGCCAAAAATCCAGTTTATCTGGCTGACTGGGTAGCGAACCATAGCAAAAAATAAAACTAATCCTATGAAATGAAATCAAAGGAAAGAAAAAATAGGCAAGTAAAATAAAAAATGTTCAAATCAAAACAAAAATAAAATTAAAAAACAAACAGAATTCTGGTCCCTGTTTCCAATCCAGATTGGCTCCTGAACATAGAGTCCAATAAAATAAAAAAGAGTCAAATGAAATCAAAATGAGAAAATAAAAGAGTCAAATCAAATAACAAGAATAAAATGAAATCAAAAGAGTCAAATGAAATCAAAATAAAATAAAAATAGTGAAATGAAATAAATAAATAAATAAAAATAGTCAAATGAAATGAAATGATAAAATAAAAATAGCCAAATGAAATCAAAATGGTCAAATGAAATAAAATGATAAAATAAAAACAGCCAAATGAGATAAAAATAGTCAAATGAAATCAAAATAAAATGAAATCAAAACAGTCAAATGAAATTTTAAAACATGAAATCAAAATAGCCAAATGAATTTTTTAAAAAAATCAAATGAAAATAAATTAAAAAAAACAATAATGGCAGAAATTAAAAAAAACAATAGAAAACAGAGCAAAACTTCAAAGGGCAGCGCAGAGTTTTTTCCTGGCCTTCTTTGCAGGATTTCTACCTTGCTTCTCCTCCTCTTCTGCTTTCAAAAGAGTTTTGCAAAACTTCCTCATAAAGTTTTGCAAGCTGGGAGATCTCAACAAGTCTGGTTTGGTCGTTGAGACAAAAGTCAGGCCTAGAAATGAGGAAACTTGGATTTGGATGTTTCCCCGAAATGGAGCAATGTTTTCATAGGTGTGATGCTGGGAAGGGTGAACCAGGTGTGGAAAATATATATATTTTCCTGGTGAGTGGGAGACAGGTAAGGAAAAGAAACTGGGAGAGGAAATAAAAATTGTAGTTGACAGGTAAGGAAAAGAAACTGAGAAGAGCTGAGCCACGATTTCCTGGGCATATCGTGTTAAAGGTGCCAGGATGCCAGTTCAGTTAAATGCCCTCAACTAGATGATTTCTGCCCTTTCTCATCTCTGTTTATATAAAACCAAAGTGTACACCTGATACCTTATCAGGGTTTCATTACTTGGGAAAACAAACCGAGTTTACCTTCTGGCATAATTCAACCGCTGGGGTCAGCTAGCCGGGGCAAGATTTGGGCAAGGGAGAGGGCAGTGGGAAGATGGGGAGGGGGTGGGCTTGGTTTGTTGTGGGGTGGGGCACAGAGGAACCCTGCACTCATTTCACAGGTGTGATCCACAGGTGAAAAACGTGGACTCCCTCATGCCAGGAGGGAGGTTGGGAACGGCAGAGAAAGAGAAACAGAGGGAAAGGCGCAGATGCGTTAACGGTGGCCCCAAACTCACCAAAGTTAGGGAAAAGAGGTGCGTCAGAAAAATGGGTGAGTCCTGGTATGCGTGTGTGTGTGTGTGTGTGTGTGTGTGTGTTTTGTTTTGTAAAACAAAACAAAAGGGAAACACACAAATCAGGTTTTTTTGGAGCTGAAAACGTGGATGAAACAAACGTTGGCTTGGATGGGCGTGTGAGAAGAAACTTGAGACTTGGGGGCACCTGGGAAAAAGGCAGTAAGGAGGGACCCGCTCCTTCAAGCCAAGGAATCCTGGTTCCTTGCACTTTCCTCCTTTGACCTTTACACACACAAACACACACACACAAACACACACACACAAACAGAGCAGAAAGGGTAGCAATAAAAACATTTTCTGCAGTGGCACGGGGTTCTTTGTTCAGATAACCGTTGCTTTGGTTTTGTGTGTGTGTGTTTGTGATGACCTTGCGCCCCAGTGCAGTTGCTGGCACACCTGCCCCACGGGAGGGGTGATGTCACCTTGCCACCAAGGGCCTCTATGGAGCGAGGAAAAGGGTGGGGCTGAACCGGATGGTGAGACATTCTCTCTGGAAGGAAGAAACGAGCACAGGTGGCTTTGAAAGCACTTGGGGAGGTTTGGGGGGGGGGGGCGCATGCGTGGAAGGGCCCCCTGGCTTGGGGAAGGGGGGGGGGTGAAAAAGGCTGCCCCTTGGAAGGGTCTCCTTTTTCTCCCCCTGCCCCACAAGGCCGGGGGTTTTTTCAGCTGGATTATTGCTAGGAATTGCTACATAGAGGATTTTCCAGGGGCGTCTGCAGAATGTCATTAAAAATAGATAGGTAATAGGAAACAGATAAAAAATAAAATAGATAAATAGATGGATGATTGATTGATTGATTCTTTGGATAGATAGATAGATAGATAGATAGATAGATAGATAGATAGATAGATAGATAGATAGATAGATAGATAGATAGATAGATAGATAGATAGATAGATAGATGTTAGGAAGTTAGAAGATAGAGAAATGATATAGATAGATGATAGATTGATAGATAGGAAGATAGAAGAGAGAGAGGGAGAAATGATATAGATGATAGATGATTGATAGAAGTTTGATAGATAATAGATTAGATAGATGGTTGATATATAGATACATATACATATAAAAATAGGATAGATAGAACTGATAGAAGAAGATGGACAGATAAAATGTATGGATATGATATGATATAAATGATAGATAATTGGTATAGATATGATGAATAGATACAGTGGATGGATATGATATAGATAGATGATAAAGCGGATAGATAGATAGATAGATAGATAGATAGATAGACAGATAGACAGATAGACAGATAGACAGATAGATAGATAGGACAAATAGAGATAGAGCTGATAGATTATAGATGGATGGATGGATAGATAGATAGATAATAGATAGATCATAGAATAAGGGTTTTCGAACTTGGCAAGTTTAAGGTTTGTGGACTTCAACTCCCAGAATTCCTGAGTTAACATGACTGAAGGAGGAATTCTGGGAGTTAAAGTCCACAAGTCTTAAAGCTGTCAAGTTGGAAGACCCCTGTCATAGAATAATAGGGTTGGAAGGGTCCTTGGAGGTCTTCTAGTCCAGCCCCCTGCCCGTGGTGGGAGATCCGACCTACACCATTCCGGACTTTCTTGGGGCCTTGGTGGGACAGATACACGTGCCCATAGAAAGAATAACAGAACAGAATAATACAGTTGGAAGGGACCCCAGAGGTCCTCCAACCCAACCCCCTCACCCAAGCAGGAGATAAGACGGTAGACAAAGACAACACAGGTGACCTTATCCCCCTACAACCTCCCCTCCACAGGAAAATAAGGTAAGATACACATTGTAAGATACAAATAAGGTCTTAGATACACATTGAAGTTTACGACATGCAAACAAGTTTGAGTATCATTATAATTTATAATATCATAAAACTGGCAGGGAAAGGCTGCGTCAATTCTCATTTTGCGGGGGGGGGGGGGGGGGGGGGGGGGGGGCTTTGTGCTACAAATCAGGAACTGCAAAAACCCCCAAATTACTATGGCTGAGATGACAAGGAAGGCAATTAAAAGGGGAGGGAAAACTCTTCGATTTCATTTGAACCGCTCATGAATTAATGAAAAGGTGCTGTTTCGTCTTCATCCTGCAATTCAGCAACAACGCACAAAGGGACTGTTTCCCCCCCCCCTTGAGGTGTGAGTGTGGGTGGGTGGGGGCCCTGCTTTGCCTCCCCCACCCCTATTTTATTTTATTTTTTTGCACCCCATGTTTGCAGCTGCGGGTTCGAAATCTTGACGTTCCCGTGTGTCCCACCGATAGTTTTTGATGCATTCGACAAGAGAAATAAAAATTTTGCCTTCTGGGATTGTGTGTGTGTATGTATGTGTGTGTGTGTGTGTGTGTGTGTATTTCTGATTCAGAGCCCCCCCCCTCCCTCACAAACACACAAATACTCTGGATTTCTTGGTTTCCTGGTGTCCACAAGGTGTGGCTTTATAGTTGTCGTGTACAAACTGATCCCATATAGACTTTGTAACCTGGATTCCGTTGCGGAGGGAGCAAAGGTGAAAAATAAGCATTGATATCTTCCCCATCTGGTTTGTGTGTCTCTTTGTGTGTGTGTGTGACAACTCCATTATGCTGAGCCATGCCAGGCCGGTGACTCACTACAGCAGCCTGGGGAGGAGGCTCCCCCACTTTTAGCCTTTTTTTTAAGGAAGCGAGTGGTGGATCAACCCGTCCATCGTGGCTTATTTCTGGCTAAGGGTGCAACTTAAACCATAGATCGTTGCGTGTGTGGAGAGTCTCAAGATGAATCCTGGTTTCTCAGGAAAGGACCTAAAATGGCGCTGAGGAAAAGGCGGGAAGGCAGGAAAAAATATAAAGCATTTGTGGCCGTGATTGGAAAGAAGAATCACAGGGTTGGAAGGGGCTTTGAAGGTCCTCTAGTCTAGCCCCCCCCCTCCCCCAATTTCAATTAAATTGTGTTTTGTTTTTGTTTTTTTTAAAAAGGCAGATTTTTACACCTCTAGGAACTTGCAAGGAATGTAATTTACTCCGTCTGGGGGGAAGGATCAGTTTGTGCTTAAAAGAATAGTACAAGCCTTCCTTTGTTTTGGAATTAACTTTTATTTAGTTTAGCTTTTCTGAGGCAAACATGGAAAGAGGCGGATAAACACGCTTGCATCGCCCGGCTTTATCCGTGCAGCCACAAACCGATTTGTTTCTAAATTTTCATTTCATTTTACACTCTTGATTTTCCAGGGGGTCCTCAGCTTAACGCCACCCGCCCAACCGAGCCCCAAATTTTGGTCAGTAAGCGAGACACGAAGCGGGTTTTCCGCCCCCCCCACCCTTTTGCAACCTTTCCCGCCACGGTGGCTGAGGGAGAACCACTGTTTTTCAGTGAGTCACCGTCATAAGTACGAGTCAGTTGCCAAGCGTCTGAATTTGGGACCGCGAGGAAGCCACAACGGTCGTTAAGTGAAACCCCACCCCCTTTTTTCCCCCCCAGTGACGTCGTAACTTCGAAACTGTCCCTATTGTGCGCCGAGGGCTGGGCGTACTTTTCAACTGAATTTTTTTAAAAACAACAAGTTTACTTTTAACTTGACTGTAGTTTACTTTATTGCTACTTCAATTGTCGCGCCCGTCTCGGGCAAGGGAGTCAATCCCGCCTGTTTGCCTTCCTTTGTGGGATGTTTTTCTTACTTCCTTGTGTGTAACCTGGCCGGGCTCGGTCTCTGAAGGTTTCGCCCGGTTTTACGCGGCGATGGCCCCTTAAAAGCCTCTTTGAAAATAATGCCCAGGAACTTGTCTGGAAAATGCTGGAAATGTAACTGTACCCTAAGGGCAGTGATGGCGCCATGGGCATGCCTGTTTTTTGGGCATTTGGGGGGCCCTTTTCAGGCTGTTTTTCGGGTCATTTTCAGGCTGTTTACAGACCAAAAAATAACCCCCAAAACAACCCAAAAACAGCCTGGAAAAGGCCCCAAAAATGGCCTGAAAAAGCCTCCAAAATGGCCTGAAAACAGCCTGAAAAGGCCCAAAATAGCCCCAAAAAGCCTGGAAAAGCCCCACCCCCCCCAAACCAGCCAAAAAAATGGCCTGAAAACTGCCTGAAAAAGATCCAAAAAAAACCTGCCCAAAAACAGCCTGAAAAAGGAAAAGGAAGGAAAACGAAAAAGATAAAAAGAAAGATGGAAGGAAGGATGAGAAGGAAAAGAAAGATGGAAAAAAAGGAAGATAAAGATCAAAAGAGTAGAAAGGAAGAAAAAGAAAGAAAAAAAAGAAAAAGGAAGGGAAAGCAAGAAAAGAAAGAAATATAAAAAAGATGGAAGGAAAAAGAGAAAGATGGAAGGAACGAAGATAAAGATCAAAGGAGAAGGAAGGAAGGAAGGAAAGAAGGAAAAGAAAGAAATATTAGAAAGAAAGAAAGAAGGAAGGAAGAAAAAGGAAGAAGGAAGGAGGGAAGGGAAAGAAAGAAGGAGGGAAAAAAGGAAGGAGGAAGGAGGGAAGGGAAAGAAAGAAGGAAGAAAGAAGGAAGGAGGGAAG
Organism: Bungarus multicinctus; assembly: GCA_023653725.1. NCBI lineage: Eukaryota > Metazoa > Chordata > Lepidosauria > Squamata > Elapidae > Bungarus > Bungarus multicinctus. The sequence goes on along the minus strand of CM042840.1, from coordinate 147,668,376 downwards.
GGAAAGAAAGATGGAAGAAAAAAGAGGAAGAAGGAAGGAGGGAAGGGAAAGAAAGAAGGAAGAAAAAAGAGGAAGAAGGAAGGAGGGAAGGGAAAGAAAGATGGAAGGAAGGAGGGAAGGGGAGAAGTAAGACAGAAAGAGAAAGAAGGATCGAAGGAGAAGAAAGAGAGGGAGAGAGACAGACTTGGGAGTTGGCGAGGCAAGCCCAGGATGTTGGGGGACAAGAGGGGCCTTCACTGAACCCCCAACCAGGGGGCTCCATTTTGTGCTCCTTCGGGAGCACGGCCGAGGGAGGCGGCCATGTGAGGGCCAAGGCGGGTGGCTGGCACCCTTGGGTGCCGAGTGACGGAACCTCCGGTGATGAGGTGCCCTGGGGTGGCCCCGAGTTTCTGGTGCTCTTGGGGGGATGACTCATGGCAGCCCCACCCTCACGTGGCTTGCAAAGGTCCCCCCCCTCTTTTTCCTTCCTTCCTTCCTTTCTTTCTTAGCCAAATTTCTCCTCTTTTGTTTCCCCTTCTGGCCTCCTTTGCTAGCTCAGTTCTCCTCCCTGCAGGGAAAAAAAAACCCCAACCCTGGCATGTAGGACGGCTGATCGATGACGCCGGAAGAATCGAAAACGTTGGGCAGCTGCTGTAATCCCAGCAATGAGGGCGTTTGCTTTATTTCCCTCCTCCTTTCCTCCCTCTCTCTCTTTTCCTTCTTTCCCTTCTTCCTTCCTTCCTTCCTCGCTTCCATTTCCTTCTTCCTATTTTCCTCACTTACATGCTTCCTCTTTTCTCCTTCCTTCTTTCCTTTCTTCCACCCTCCTTCCCTCATTTTCTTCCTTTTTTCTTTCTTTTTCTCTTTCCCTTCCTTCACTCCTTTCTTTTTCTTTTCTTTCCTTCCTTCTTTCCTCCTTCCTCCCTCTTCCTCTCTCTCTCTCCCTCCCCCTTCCTTCTTTTCCTCCCTCCCTCCCCCTTTCCTTCCCTCTATTTTTTCTTTCTTTTCCTGCTTCCTCCCTCTCTCCCTCCCTTCCCCTTCCTTTTTTCCTTCTTTCCCTTCTTCCCCTCCCTCTTCCCCCCTCTCTCTCCCCTTCCTTCCTTTTCCTCTCTTTTTCTTTCCTTCCTTCCCTCTTTCCTCCTTCCTCCCTCTTCCTCCCTCCCTCTCCTTTCCTCCCTTCTTTACTTCCCTTCCTCTTTCCCCCCACTTTTTTTCCTTCCTTCCTCCCTCCCTCCCTCCTTTCCTTTCCTTTCCTTTCCTTTCCTTTCCTTTCCTTTCCTTTCCTTTCCTTTCCTTCCTTCCTTCCTGTCAAAAGAGGAGATAAACTTCTCTTTATTCACTGCCCAACTCTCACCATGGGCAAGGACCCCCTTGAGGTCAATGATGCCCCTCAGCAAACCCCCCCCACACCTGCTTCCTTCCCTGAGGTGGCACAGATCCCTGGCACCTATTTAGGTCTGAGCTGGTGAAGTGCATGCCACACCCAGGCAAACACATCGCCTTCCTTGACTTCCCCTCCGATCTGTGCCCTGTGGAGGTGCCATGGGCCCTGATTTTGGAGGGGGGGTTAATTTAATGCAGAAGGCTGGACCGGAGGCTGTTATCGGGGTGATGGAGGGTGTATTGGGGTCCTGAGATTAGATATTGCATGTTGGGGTGGGTTCTAGAGGGCCAGGGATGGGTATTGAGGTGCTGGGGTGCATACTGGAGTATTAGGGGTGCCAGGGAGGGATGTTGGGATCCTGGAGTGTGCATTGGGATGCTGGGATGTATATCAGATGCTGGAAGCAGGCACTGGGTATTAGAGTGAGTTTTTGGGGTATTGAGGTATATATTGGGGTGCCAGGTTGGGTGTTGGGGTGTTTATTGAGGTGCCAGGTTGTGTATTGGGGTGCCAGGTTGGGTGTTGGGGTACTGGGATGTTTATTGGGATGTCAGGTTGTGTATTGGGGTGCTGGGGTGTGTATGGTGGTGGCAGGGTGAGAATAGGGGTGCCAGGGTGGATTTTGGGATGCTGGGTGGATATTGAGGTGCTGCGGTTCTCTATCAGGGTGGCCAGATTTGGGGAGCAGGGCATGGCTGTCAGAACAGACCAGCTTACAAAAAAGGGGGTGCTGGAGTATCCGGAAAGCAATACCAGTGAACCCCCCGTTCCTGCAGCCAATCCTCCTGGCTGCCTCATTCTCGACCCTTTTAATCAATCAATCAGAATGGAGCTGGAAGGGACCTCAGAGGTCATCTAGTCCAACCCCCTGCTCAAACAGCACACCCTATACAATTGCAGACAGGCAGCAATCCAATCTCTTCTTCAAAACCTCCTGGGAGGGAGCACCCACAAACTTCTGGTGGCAAGCTGTTCCGCAGGTTAATAGTTCTAGCAGTCAGCACGGGTTTGTTAAGAGCAGATCATGCCAAACCAATCTTATTTCATTCTTCAACGCAGTGACTAAGTTAGTAGACCAGCAAAATACTCTGGACATAATATATTTAGATTTCAGCAAGGCATTCGACAAAGTAGACCACAACCTACTTCTTAGTAAGCTAGAAAAAGGTGGAATAGATAGCACCACCACTAGATGGACTCGCAACTGGCTGGCAAACCGTACTCAATGAGTAGTCCTTAATGGATCTAAGTCTACATGGAGGCAAGTAAGCCGTAGGGTGCCACAAGGTTCCGTCTTAGGCCCAGGACTCTTCAGTATCTTCATTTACTACTTAGATGAGGGAATAGAAGGGGAACTTACCAAATTTGCAGATGATACTAAGCTGGCAGGAATAGCCAACACCCAAGAAGATAGTCTCAAGATCCAGATGGATCTCGACAGACTAGAACCCTGGGCCGTATCTAACAAAATGAAATTCAATGTAGAGAAAAGTGAAGTCCTACACTTAGGCAAGAAAAACCCGAAGGACACATATAGACCTAGGAGAAACCAGGCTCAATAGCAGTAACTGTAATAAGGGATCTTGGAGTCTTAGTGGACAACCAGCTAAATAGGAGCCAGCCGTGTGCAGCAGCAGCCAAACAAGCTAATGCAATCCTAAGTTGCAGTAACAGTGATACAATAGAAATCAAGGGAGGGGACTAATACCACTCTATAAAGTCCTTAGTAAGGCCACACCTAGAGTAACTGCATCCAGGTTTAGTTACCACATTATAAAAAAGATGTTGAGACTCTAGAAAAAGTGCAGAGAAGAGCAACCAGGATAATGAGGGGACTGGAGAATAAAACATAGGATGCAGGAACTGGGCCTAGCTAATCTAGGGAAGAGAAAGACCAGGGGAGACAGGAGAGCAGCCTCCCAATATTTGAGGGGCTGCCACAAAGAGGAGGAGGAAGGGGGTCAAGCTATTCTCCAAGGCCAGAGAAGGAATAACGGATGGAAACTGAACAAGGAGAGATTCAACCTGGAAATAAGGAAAAACTTTCTGACAGTGAGAACAATCAACCCATAGAACAGAAGTTGCCTTCAGAGGTTGTGGGAGCTTCATCCCTGGAGGCTTTCAAGAAGAGACTGGACTACCTTCTGTCAGAAATGGTGTAGGGTCTCCTGCTTGGGAGAAGTGGGGTTGGACTAGATGACCTACAAGGTCCCTTCCAACTCTTGATGATCTGTTATCTGTTCTCACTGTCAGGAAGTTTCTCCTTAATTCCAGGTTGCTTCTCTCCTTGGTTAGTTTCCACCCGTGGCTTCTTCTCCTGCCTTCTGGTGTTTTGGAGAAAAGGTGCCCCTCCTTCTTCTTTGGGGCTGCCCCTCAAATACTGGAATCCTCCTATCATGTCCCCCCCAAGTCCTCCTTTTCTCCAGACTAGCTAAACCCAAATCCAGCAACCGTTCTTAGTATGTTTTAGTCTCCAGGCATTTAATCATTTTAATTGTTCTTATCGTGACTTAATTACATTTCTATTTTTTTTAAAACTATCCCATAATCCCTTGCATCAGGGTGGAGCCTGGGCAACTGAAAGGAGCTAGCAGAGGGCTTTAATGGCCGGATGCCCTTCCTGTCACCAATGCAGAGTTTTGTTCTGCATATATATATTTTCTTATTGTGACCAGAGAGAGAAATATCTGCCTCTACCTAGGATTGAACTCACAGCCTCTGGATTGTGAGGCGAGAGCTCCACCACTAGGCCACTGCACCACATCATAAATATTGAGTATTTTAATGGCCGGATGCCTTTCCTGTCGCCAGGGTGGAGTTTTGTTCGGCAGATATTATTCTCGTCATGTCCAGAGAGAGAGAAATATCAGCTTCTCCCTGGGATTGAACTCAGTCTCCGGATTGTGAGGCGAGAGCTCCACCTCTAGGCCACTGTACCACATCATAAATACTGAGTGTTTTACTGGCCAGATGCCTTTCCTGTTGCCAGGGCGGAGTTTTGTTCGGCAGATATTATTCTTATCATGCCCAGAGAGAGAGAAATATCAGCCTCTCCCTGGGATCAAACTCACAGCCTCCTGATTGTGAGGAGAGAGCTCCACCACTAGGCCACTGCACCACATCATAAATACTGAGTATTTTAATGGCCGGATGCCTTTCCTGTCGCCAGGGTGGAGTTTTGTTCGGCAGATATCATTCTCATCATGCCCAGAGAGAGAGAACTATCTGCCTCTAGCTAGGATCGAACTCAGCCTCCAGATTGTGAGGCTAGAGCTCCACCACTAGCCACTGCACCACATCATAAATACTGAGTGTTTTACTGGCTGGATGCCTTTCCTGTTGCCAGGGCGGAGTTTTGTTCAGCAGATATTATTCTCATCGTGCCCAGAGAGAGAGAGAAATATCAGCCTCTCCCTGGGATCGAACTCACGGCCTCCTGATTGTGAGGCGAGACCTCCCCCTCTCGGCCACTGTACCACACATTAAATTTCTATACCCCTCCCCGAATCCGGCTGCAGCTTAGCCCCTCTGACCTTCTGTTTCTGCCTCTCCTCCCTGCAGCTGCCATGCAAGCCACCCGGGCGCTGATGGTCATCTCCATCGTCATGGGCGTGATCGCCATTGGCATCGCCACCATGGGCATGAAATGTACCCACTGCGGAGACGACAACAAGACCACCAAGGCCCGCATTGCCATGACGGGCGGCATCATATTCCTGGTGGCGGGTGAGTGTCCTCCTTCTGTTCCTTCTTCCCAACCTGGGCAGGGAGCCCGCGAGATCACCGTGTTTCCCGTGGGCAGGTTGCCCCAAAAGGGGCTCCCATGAAAACAAGCCACCTTTTGCTTCCGTCATTGAGGGACGCAGCCCGTCCTTGCCTTGGATTTACTTAGCATTGCCTGAGATTCTCTAGCCCAGGGGTCGCCAGCCTTTTGGACCTCAGGGACCACCAAGCTCCTAATTTTAAATCCCACGGACAAGAGATCCTGGGAAAATCCGCAAAAAAACTCTGCAGGAAAATTACCCAACCGATTGATCGTTCTTTATTTGGAATCTCCAGCTCTGTTCTCAGAGAGAGAGAGAGAGAGGAGAAACTTTTGGCTGCATGCAAGGAAAGCAGCAGAAGTTGCAGAAGCCTTTCTTTCTCTCCTCCAAAACTCCCCCAGAAATGAGTCTTTGTGAGACTTGTCGTGCCGGCGCAGCCTCTTGGAGCAGGAGGCCTTGCAGGGTCCCAAAGATTCATTTCTGGCGGAGTTTGGGGGAGAGAAAGAAAGACTTTGGCTACTTTCCTTGCATGCAGCCAAAAGCAGAAGGAAGGAAGAAGCGGAAAGAAGCAGCCCAGTGGCCAGGCCAGGCGCGTGGGGCTAGTGGGGCAAGTCCCCCTTCCCTCCCTCCCCTTACTACCTCGCAAGCCTTGTGTTCCCGCGGGCCAGGTGGGCGGCGCAGGCTTGTGTTCCTGCACAGCCTGGATTAATTGCTTTGGGGGGATGACATTTCTGTGCAGACCACCAAAATTTTCTCGTGGGCCACCAGTGAGCCATAGTCCACCGGTTGGTGACCACTGCTCTAGCTGCACATTGCAAGACCACGGTTGATCACCTATCGGCTGCATTCCCACAACCAGCTCCTTCTGTTAACCTGGGGATCGGCAACCTTAAACACTCAAAAGAGCCATTTGGATCCGTTTCCCCCAGAAAAGAAAACACCAGGCCCTACCAAAACCTACCCAAGGTTAAAAAGCTCAGTAAATTGTGTGCTGGCAGGTGTCTCACAATGGCGGTTGTGACACATATTTTGAGTGACAGGGAGCCGCAGCAGAGGTTCCGGAGCCACATGTGGCTCTAGAGTCTTAGGTTGCTGACTTCTGGGTTAACCCATTTTCTGAGTTTGCGCTGATATGTTTTCTATTTCTAAATTCTGATTTTATGCCCAGCCTGATAAGCATGATAAAGAATAAACACAACCACAATTCAATCGGATGTAGTTTTTAAACCGGTCAAATCTAGCTCGACTTACAACTGTTCATTTTAGTGACTGTTCAAACTTACATCGGCACTGTTTTTCCACTCTTATGAGAGAATTGCAGCATCCCCAGGATCACATCAAAATATGGACGCTTGGCGAGTGACTCCTATTTACGACGGTCATGGTGTCGTGATCCCCCGTTTTGCGACCTTCCAGCGAGCCAAGTCAATGGTGAAACCGGAGTTGCTGAACAACCGTGTTAATTGTCAAGGCTTCAACATGCACCCCCATTCAAATCATAAGTCTCTAGCCGCATCTTTTGGAGTAAAAAAAATTGATTTATTAGTTGACATGTTGGCATTTCTTGGTTGCAGCCAATATTAAAACACATCATTCACTCTGGTCTTCCTCGCATCCCCTGGTTGTATCTTCTCCAATGGGACACATCCATAGCCCAAGAGTCATCAGTCATGCTCTCCAGTAATAATCTTGCATGCCAACATCTTCGGCTGCTTAGCAATTATCTGAAGCATTTAAAGAATGCACTCCCTTTCTGCTTGCAACTAAAAAGACCAAAGGACTATTTTTTTAGTTGACATTAATGTCTTAACAACTGCCAGGATTCACTGAACGACCGTGGCCCAAAAAAGGTCACAAAAGGGGACAAAACTCAGCGAAAAACTCAGTCTGACAGCAACAGAAAATTCGGGGTTCAATTTGGTCACAAGTCGAGGACTTCCTATACAGGTGGCAAACATATTTTGGCCTTTTTTTTTGCAAGCCCAAAGTAGACTTTGCTAGTCTCCATAATGGCAAACCACCCCAAATATCAAATTTATTCGCTAAGTAGGTTTATCTCACTTCTGGGGAAGAAAAAAAAAATCATCAAACCAAGATCAAACCGTTTTGTGACTTTCCTTTTATTCTCCACTCGCTTAGGTTTGTGTTCTCTGGTTGCTTGTTCCTGGATCGCGAACCAGATCATCCAAGATTTTTACAACCCCATGTCCCCCATGAATAAAAGGTAGGTTGTCCTGAGGAACAGGGTGTGGTGGTAGACACCCCACTGTCCATTCCAGAGCAGAGGGGCGGCTGTGTCTGACTTTGCCTCGCCCCTCAAAATGTGCTGCATCTCTCTTGCGAGAACTTTCAGCTTCAAACTTGAGATTGCCTTCTTCTCCTGGCCCCACCCCTTCCTCCCTGGCCCCACCCATTGCAAATGTGCCCCTTTTGAGATGGGGGCCTCCTACTTCTGCACCCCGCCTCTGGCATTTCCTTGCTCCCCCCGTTTTGCTGCTTCCGAGGCAGGAAGAGAACGTGGGAAAAACATTGGAGCAAGGTGATGTCCGAAGAGCACTCAGTAACTGCTCTGGGGAAGAATCCTTCTTTTCATCTAGAATTCACACACCCAGCAAATTCTTTCTCTGGGGCTGCAGAGACAGGGAAGTGGGGAGGGCCCTTAGGGGGGTGGCGTGACCTCTCCGAACACCCCCCCTCATTTATTATGTTAACGCTGAGTCTCTTTCTCTGTCGCAGGTACGAATTTGGCCCTGCCATCTTCATTGGCTGGGCAGGTGCTGCTTTGTCACTGTTGGGGGGCGGAATGCTTTCCTGCTCGTGTCCTGGAAATTCCTCCGGGTACAAGAACCGTCAGTATCCTGCAGGGAAGCCCATCTCCAAACCCCCTTCTAGCCGAGAATACGTCTAGATGCCCCAGGCCACTGCCAAGACCCATGTGCCACTGAGCCTGGAACAGCCTGGATTTTAATGCACAGTTGGGTGTTTTTAGACTTTTAAATTCCCATCACTGGGAGTTCTTCTCCCCGCCTTTTTAACCTGTTTTATTATTCCTTCGAGTGAATCAGTTGATTTTATTTTATTTTTGAAAGAGGGATCGTATTTTAAGTAGAGATATTTTAATATTTTCATTGGGGATCAGCCCTGAAGGGAGGAGGGTGGGCATTGTTAATCCCACGATGTATTTTTCTTGGGCTGCCCAAGGAAGGATTGGAGACGGAACATTCCCGTTAAATCCTTTGGGCCCTGGGGATTATGGGGTTTGGAGTCCAGCGCATTTGGAGGCCACGAGATTGAGGAATAGCGCTATAGTAACGTTTCCTGGGTAGGACCCCCCTCACCTGTTTAATAAACCGATCCATCGGGAGAAGATAGCCTCTGGGTGGCCCTAAAGGAAGGTCAGATTGATCTAAAAAAAGCCCCCAACCATTGGTGGGAGTTCCCCCCCCCCCCAAAAAAAAAAAAAAAAACCCTTGGCATTTGGGATCTCTGCTACTTTTGAGCCCCTAGAATTCACACATTGGCAAGACTGGCATCTTTGGGGGCAGGGAAATTTGAGCCTCCCAAACATGCCCAGGGCAGGGGTGGGATTCAAACTTGGCGTGGCCATGGTGGGCGTGGCCTACTGGTACTTCTGGTTTGGCTGAAGTCAGAAACAGGCCCATTTCCCCTCCCAAGCACTTACCTGCATCAAAAATGGGCCATGTGGAGAATCCTGGGAGGGGAGGAGCTGCGTAGGGCCAGCCGGTCAGTTCAAATACCAGTTTGGTGAACCAGATACAAATTTAACAACCGGTTTGTTTAAACCAGTCCAAACCAGTCGAATCTCACACTCTTGACCCAGGGAAAGGGGTCTCCCTTCTCCATGGGGCAGCCCAGCTGAAAACTCCTATAACTAACTCCTGGGCAGGCTGGTTGGAGACTTCAAACATTGTTTGGGTTGTGTAAACATGTACATTGACTCCCTGGGGAAGTCTTGGGTTAAGCGAAGGGCCGTTTTGATTTCGAGCCTATCCCTCAAAAATACGGATCGTTTTTACCCCTGCCCTTTAAATCCTCCCAATAAATATGTTCCCGGCTTTGATTGCAAAATCATATTTTGGAGAAGAAAAAGAAGAAAAATTACCTTGAGTTACATTTGCTTGCTTGGATAGATTTTTAACTTTTTTTTTGGGGGGGGGGTGAGGGGGGAAGGGAGGAGTTTGAAGGGATGAATGCAAATTGGAATTAGGAAAGGAGGGATCCCCAGAGTAAAACCTAGCCTTATTTAAAACACCCATCCCTTCGGGTGCTGTGTGAATTTTGTGTATTTTTTAAAAAAACAATTTGTATTACTTGCAATTGATATTTTTTTTTTTGTATATAATAAATAAGACTTGTTTTGGACAAAAAAAACCCCGCCTCGCTGTAGACTTGATTGTAATGAAATTGTTTTGTAAACTCCCTAAAAACCAAGGCTGCAATTTTAGCAGAAGTTCAACTTGGATATGTCAAGAACAAATGGCCGTAATGACCTTTAACCCCTATTTTTCATGGGCTAATTTTCTTAGTAGATGGTGGGAATGCAGTAGACATAATATACCTTGATTTCAGTTTAACAAAGTAAAAAATTAACCTATTAGAAGCTGAATTGTGGAGTCCTCAGAGAGCATGAAGGACCACATAGTCCTCCTCTCCCTCCTCCCCTTTCATCCCAAATCCCCTTCCCTTCTAGCACTGATGATAGTTGAGTCATGAAATGTCTGCAAGAAAGTAACCAAGAACTCACAGTCACTTTCCTCCTCCTCCTCCCACTCCTCTCTCCCTTCTAGCACTGATGACATTCCCTAGCTGGGTCATGAAACGCCTGCAAGAAAACCACCCAGCTCAGAGAGCACCAAAGGGCCCCTCAGTTCAATCATACATATATTCTGTTCAAGCTAAATTAATGACACGTTGAACACCCCCAATTAAAAATCTGATGTGATGGCTGGGGAATTCTGGGAGTTGAAATCCACACAAACTTAACTAAGATTGTTAAACACTGCCCTAGATAATGGAAATAAAATTCAAAAATAGAAAGATTTATCTATATATCTCCCTTTTTTCTCTGATTTCTATCTATCATCTCTCTATTTATTTGTCTCTATATCTCTATTATTTCTCTGTATCTCTATCATCTCTCTATCCTCTATACCTCTATCAATGTCTATATATTATTTCTCTCTCTCTCTCTCTATCCTCTATCAATCTCTGTCTATATATTATTTCTCTATCGTCTCTCTATCATCTCTTTCTGTCTCTATATCTCTATCTTATTTATCTCTATATCTAGTTATCTATCATCTATATCTGTCTATATCTCTATTATTTATCTCTGTGTGTGTGTGTGTCTCTATCATGTATCTATCTACTTTCCTATCTACCTATCTATATAGTCTTCAACTTAAGACTCCAACTTATGACTTACGACCTCACGTGATTGCCATTTGTGTGACCTTCCCAGCCAACCCGCTGTTCTGACCTAAACCTGGTTCCAAGAGAGCAAACACAAGACACAGGCAGCAGCACAACATTTTGATGTTTCATCTACTGTATGAATCCTGTTTCTTCCCAGATAAAAGGCTGCTTCCAACTAATTAGCTCCGACAAGAAAGCCTTGCCAAGTTTTTTCAAGTCTGACAAAAAACAACAGACAAATAATTTACAAGAGTCTTCAAATGCCAACTGTAATGTCCACGAGGCTGAGTTTCAAAATGTCTTTGCTTCCTGCAAAGAACATTCGTTTCACAGCTGACTTTTATCTTCTTGAAGGAGGGGCCGTTACCTTGCAGCCTTATTCCCAAGTCACCCATGCTGTTGTTGATTTTTGCTGATTTTTCCTACAAGCAATCCTGTGCTCATGCGCACTTGGCACAGGCTCCTCGGGAACCTCCTCATTGCTGCTGCCAGCTCCCACAATCCCTGAAGGCAGCAGTCCACTCCCTGATGGTCCTGGCCCCTCATCTGAGTCCTCGCTCTCCTCAGCCGTTAGCACCTGCTGCTGGCTAACCACAATACTAGCTTATGACAAGTAAAGTCAACAGGGGAAGCCAGACTCATTCAATCATTCACTTAACCATGGCAGAAAGGCCACAAAATCAGACACAGCTCCTTTAAACACCATCTTGCTGAGCAACAGAAGTTTCCATCCCCAACGGACATCGTAAGCCGAGGACCACCTAGCCCTGAGACAAGACAACAGAAGTCAAAATAAATTCTGAAGGAGCAGGAAATGTTTATTCTCTGCTGTTTCTTCTCTCATGGAAAGAAAAGATTTTTAAAGAGCCAGAGAGAGTTTTTGAACAACTAACTTTTGTTTTTATTATTGTCACTTTGAATGTACGTTCATCGGCATGCACTGAAATGAAATGTCATTGCGTACCACTCTCCGAGGTTCGCCAGCTCCAATGTACACTACTTAGGAGAAGTTGCCATCAGCAAGATTAGCAAAGATGTTTAAAAGCACATCCACCAAATGTTGGAAATGGTAGCCAAATACTGCGTTCATACTACCCTGTTTCCCCCAAAATAAGACCCAACTGGAAAATAGGCCCTAGCATCATTTTTCAGAATGCTCTACCTCATAAATAAGCCCCCGTTAAGATTATCAGTCAGACAGACGCATTTAGCACCATATTTCCCTGAAAGTAAGACCCAACTGGAAAATAATCCCTAGCATGATTTTCCAGGGTGCTTGTAATATAAGACCTACCCTGAAAATAAGCCCCAGTTAAGATTGTCGGCCAGAAGGACGCATTTAGTACTGCATTTCCCCCCCAAATAAGACCTAACCAGAATATAAGCCCTAACACATCTTAACATAAGACCCGGTTTTAGGTTTGGGGAAACACGGTACCAATGTGGCGGACAAAAATAAAGGCAAAAATAAAAGTTTGGATGAAAATACAGACATGGCTACAGAAAAGGATAAAGCAACATATTGATTGAAAGCCGCAGAAATATTTTTTCTCAGGTACTTTGCCAGAAAAATATAACAATAATAATTATAATAAAGAGAGTATATATTTAATGCATGTTTGGATGCCCGCAAAAATTGTATTTGCACCCCTTTGGAAAAATGAGAAATGAGAGGAAAAGTATAATTTTAAAAAATATTAAGATTGTGTGGAAATGGCTAGGTTAACATCAAAGATAAAGGATAAAAAAGACACTGGATATTTTTTTAACTTGGGATTTGTTTTTACCAATGATTAGATAATAAAAGTGGAAATTAGAAGTCGGAAGAATGCTATTATATACAAGTAAAGAATATTATTACATACACACACACACACACAAACACATATAATAATATTCTTATATATATGTTTTTTATGTTTTTGCAGGTATTTATATGTATGGTACTCAGCTTTGTTCGGATATTTTCCCCCGTCTTTATAGTTGTGCTTTTAAAGTTGTAGCAACATTTCAGCAGAATCTCATCTGCCATCATCAGGCTTGTGTATTGGGTTTGTCTGACACGCACGATAAAGATGAACCCAATACACAAGCCTGATGATGGCAGATGAGATTCTGCCGAAACGTTACAACAACTTTAAAAGCACAACTATAAAGAAATGGCAAAATACTCAAACAAAGCTGAATCCATACATATATGTGTGTGTGTGTGTGTGTTTGAGTGTTACTTGTATATAATAGCATTCTTTTTACATACACACACACGTATGTATGTATGTATGTATGTATGTAAAATAATCCAGACAGTACACTGTCTTTTACAGCATCCATTGTTATTCATCTGGCTAGAATCCTGTCAGTGAGTGAGAGAGTTCAGGGCTGTTTGGAAACTGAAACAGTGTTTGCTCTGTGAGCAAGAAAGAGACAGCAAGGAGCCCAGGTGTGGCTTAGCTCAACTGTTCTGTACTAAAGCTGCTTGGTGTTATGAAATTTAAATTTAAACTCCTCTCCTCTGCTTGTGTTTTGCATTTGGAACAGATTTCTTTCCAGGTGGGAAGGGGGAGTAGAACTCCTTAGCATCAAAGCGTAATGATGATGATGATGATGATGATGATGATGAATCATAAGTCTGAAATAAGTGGTCAAAAATGAGCATGCAAAACTGCTTGTGGGACTTCCGAATACAGACTGACAAAGTTTTGGAACACAATATCACGATTATGGAGAAGAAAAAAGTGTGGATCGTCGACATTGCCATACCTGGTGAAAGCAGAATGGATGAGAAACAACTTGAAAAAGTCACCAGAATCGAACTGCAGAGACTCTGGCATAAACCAGTGCAGGTGGTTCCAGTGGTACTGGGCAACTGGGTGCTGTGCCTAAAGACCTCGGCAAGCACTTAAAAGTAATTGGCGCTGACAAGATCACTATTGGTCAACTGCAGAAGGCCACCTTACTGGGATCTGCTTGCATAATCCGCCGATACATCACGCAGTCCTAAACGCTTGGGAAGTGTTCGACTAGTGATTTGTGATACGAAACCCAGCAAGGTTATCTCTGCTGTGTATACTGTCATTTTTGTGTATAATAATAATGATAGTAATAATATTATAGGAAATATTTTAAATGCTCTGAAGGTCATTTGGAAAAATCCTTTCTTCGCGAGTCCCTAGAAGCCAAGAGGAACCTATGGGCCTAATTTCAAGTTTGTAAGCTTTACGGTTCTGGATATTTGGTGATGATGCGTGAGGGGCATTTCGCTTTTATAAACATAGAAGAAGTTATATATATAATATACAACTTTATTGTTATTTTGCATGTACACTAGTGAGCATACATTAAAATGAGATGTTGTAATTTACATTACATAAACATGACAAAATGAACATATAAATACAAAATTAGGCATATATGCCCATACATTTTATGACGCAGAAAAACAACACAGTCTAAGTTCGGATGTATGAGTCAGGGGATTGGAAGGAGAGAGAGAGAGAGAGAGAGATAAAGGAGCTGTGTTTATTTAGTCCTAGACAAAACCAACAGGATACCTGGACTGATAACACAGGCAAATTGCAAAATATCAGAAGTTTCTTCCCCAAACCCCAAAAACTTTAACCTTAGACTGTCTACTATTGACCTCACTGCCTTCCTAAGAGGTCTGTAGGGGGCGTGCAAAAGCGCACCAATCGTGCCTACCGTCCCTGTCCTATTGTTTCTTTTATTCTTCTTATAAGTATCTATCTCATGTACTCAAAACTATATTTATCCTTATACCTGTATCTTGTAAGTGATTGACAAATCAAATAAATACTAAAAAATACTTTCCTAAGAGATCTGTAGGGGGTGTGCAAAAGCGCATCAATGTGCCTACTGTTCCTATCCTATTGTTTCTTTTATTTATTTATTTATTTAATCAAACTTTTATACCGCTCCCTCTCCCAAAAAGGACTCGGGGCGGTGTACAGCCTACTAAAAAACATACAATAAATATACAATAAATACGATTAAAAATAGATTAAATAATTTGATCCAGCTGTCTATTCAAAATTCAATTAAAAATTAAAAGCTAATAAAACCCCAATTAAAATTAGTTAAAACCACAAACATAGTTACTGGGCCAGGCCGGCCTGTTTAAAAAATAGGGTTTTCACTGCGCGCCGGAAGGTCAGAATATCCGTCATAGCCCGTATCTCTGGGGGGAGATCATTCCATAGGGAGGGGGGTTCCACAGAGAAAGCCCGAACTCTCGGGGCCGTCAGCCGACAGCGGCCAGAATACACTTTATTCTTCTTATATGTATCCATGTATTCATAACTATGTTTTTTTACTCATACTTATTATCTTGTAAGCAATTGACAAATAAAATAAATAAATAAGTCCCTGACCTTTGGCTCACCGGGTGCAAAAATCTCCACCCCCAAAAAGGGTGTGGATGATGGTTTTGCAACTGAATGCCAGCGGGAGGAAAAAAATGAAACTCTAATCGTTTTTAATCATAGCTGTCCAGAGTTACTGAGTGGTAATGATGGGCAGTCAATAAATGGGATCAATAAAACATACATAAATAAATAAGATAGAAGAGGAAGATGGCCAGGATGAATTTCTAACAGTAGAAGATAGAAATATATATATAGATAGATAGATAGATAGATAGATAGATAGATAGATAGATAGATAGATAGATAGATATAGATAGATAGATATATAGATATAGATATATAGATATAGATATAGATATAGATACATAGATATATATAAATATCTATATCTATCCATCCATCCATCTACTTACTTACCATCTATCAATCTCTGTCTGTCTACCTACCTACCTATCATCTATCTATCTATCTGTCTGTCTGTCTATCTATCTATCTATCTATCTATCTATCTATCTATCTATCTATCTATCTATCTATCTCTATCTCTATCTCTATCTCTATCTCTATCTCTATCTATCCTATATCTATCTATCCATCTACCTATCTACTTACTTATCATCTATCAATCTCTGTCTGTCTACCTACCTACCTACCTACCTATCATTCATCCATCCATCCATCCATCCATCTATCTAGTATCAACAGTAGAGACCTTCAAATTTCTAGGTTCTACTATATCACATGACCTAAAATGGACACCTAACATCAAAAATGTCATCAAAAAAGCACAACAAAGAATGTTCTTTCTGCGCCAATTCAGAAAGCTCAAAGTGCCCAAGGAGCTGCTGATCCAGTTCTACAGAGGAATTATTGAGTCTATCATCTGCACCTCTATAATTGTCTGATTTGGTTCTGCAACCCAACAGGACAGACACAGACTTCAGAGGATAATTAGGACTGCAGAAAAAACAATTACCACCTACCTGCCTTCAATCGAGGACCTGTATACTGCTTGAGTCAAAAAGAGGGCTGTGAAAATACCTACAGACCCCTCACATCCTGGACATAAACTGTTTCAACTCCTTCCCTCAAAACTGACGCTAAAGAGCCCTGCACACCAGAACAACTAGACACAAGAACAGTTTTTCCCCCGAAAGCTATCACTCTGCTAAACAAATAATTCCCTCAACACTGTTCAACTCTTTACAAAGTGTACACTACTATTACTGTTAATCTTCTCATCACTCCTTATCACCCATCCCCTCCCACTTGTGACTGTAACTTTGTTGCTTGTATCCTCTGTTTCCTAGTATGATTTGATGTTGATTGTACCCTATGAGTATCATTAACTGTTGTACATTATGATTCTTGATTCTTAACAAATGTTCCTTCTTTATGTATACTGACAGCATTTGCACCAAGACAAATTCCTTGTGTGTCCAATCACACTTGGCCAATAAAGTATTCTATTCTATTCTATTCTATTCTATTCTATTCTATTCTATTCTATTCTATTCTATTCTATTCTATTCTATTCTATTCTATTCTATCATCTGTCTGTCTGTCTGTCTGTCTGTCTATCTATCTATCTTGCATTTATCTATCTATGCATCTATCTATCTATCTATCTATCTATCTATCTATCTATCTATCTATCTATCGAAATGGGAGATGTTCATATTGAAATCAAAAATAAAAATGAAGAGGCAATCATATTATCAGACAATGAAGAGGAGGATGCTGTTATTCTAGAACCCGAAATAACACCAAATAACAGAACAAACCAAAAATCAGAAACCACAAAGAAAAATCCAGTCCTGCAAAAATAAGAAAAAGTGAAGGTTTTATTCAAAGTAATGAATCTTATTTTCTGTTAAACTTTTTGTGCTTAAAAGAAACATTTGTATTATCTAATTCATCGGAATACTGTATGTGTCATTGTATATATTGATAATAATGTTCTAATAAACTTTATAATGATAATAATAATAAATAAAATAAAATAAAACATACATACATACATACATAATTGAAAGAGCAACTGGATGCGGCACTGCCTGACTCACAGAAATGGGGATTCGAATCCGTTGATTTTTTTTTGTTTACATCGCCATAAAATATAAAATAAAAGAGGTTGAGACTCTGGATAGAGTGCAGAGAAGAGCAAGAAAGAGGATTAGAAGACCGGAGAATAAAATATACGAAGCACGGTTGCGGGAATTGGATGTATTCAATTTAATGAAAAGAAGGACTGGCATCTTCCTATATTTGAGGGGCAGCCTCCAAAGAGAGGAGAGGGTCAAGTTATTCTCCAAAGCACCCGAAGGCAGGAGGAGAACCAACCTGGAATTCAGGAGAAACTTCCTGATAGTGAGGACAATTAACCCACGGAACTGCTTGCCACCAGAAGTTGTGGATGCTTCATCACTGGAGGATTTTAAGAAGAGACTGGACAGCCATTTGTCTGAAATGGTATATGGTTTCCTGCCTGAGAAGGGGGTTGGACTAGACGACTTCCAGGGTCCCTTCCAACTCTGCTATTCTGTTCGACTATTTCTGGAACAACAGCGCCCTCACATGGCCCACATAGGTAATGCATAGCCACAGACAATGGACTCATAATCCATCAGTGTTTCTCAAATTCTGACTATGCTTTTGGCCAGATAATTTTGATAATCTTTCAAGTTCCAAGTCACCCAGCTAACTGTCATGCCTAAGGTGGGATTAGAACTCCCAGTCTCCTGATGATTGGCCCAAAGTCACCCAGCTGGCTTTCGTGCCTAAGGCAGGACTAGAACTCTCAGTCTCCTGGTGATTGGCCCAAAGTCACCCAGCTGTTATGCCTAAGGTGGGACTAGAACTCCCTGTCTCCTGGTGATTGGACCAATATCACCTAGCCGGCTTTCATGCCTAAGGCAGGACTAGAACTTCCCGTCTCCTTGTGATTGGTCCAAAGTCACCCAGCCAGCTTTTGTGCCTAAGGCGGGACTAGAACTCCCCATCTCCTGGTGATTGGCCCAAAGTCACTCAGCTAACTGTCATGCCTAAGGTGGGACTAGAACTCCCTGTCTCCTGGTGATTGGACCAACATCACCCAGCCGCCTTTCGTGCCTAAGGCGGGACTAGAACTCCCAGTCTCCTGGTGATTGGCCCAAAGTCACCCAGCTAACTGTCATGCCTAAGGTGGGACTAGAACTCCCTTTCTCCTGGCGATTGGACCAATGTCACCCAGCTAACTGTCATGGCTAAGGTGGGACTAGAACTCCCTGTCTCCTGGTGATTGGACCAACGTCACCCAGCCACCTTTCGTGCCTAAGGCGGGACTAGAACTCCCAGTCTCCTGGTGATTGGCCCAAAGTCACCCAGCTAACTGTCATGCCTAAAGTGGGACTAAAACTCCCTGTCTCCTGGTGATTGGACCAATGTCACCCAGCTAACTGTCATGCCTAAGGCGGGACTAGAACTCCCAGTCTCCTAGTGATTGGCCCAAAGTCACCCAGCTGGCTTTCGTGCCTAAGGTGGGACTAGAACTCCCCGTCTCCTGGTGTGATTGGACACACCTGGAATTTGTCTCCTGCGCATAAACTCTCAGTGTACATAAAAGCTAGAAGTGATAAATCAGAATCATAAGTCATCCTAAAAATACATTCATCATAAATCATAGGATATAACACTGAGTGATAGTCATGGAAACTAAAGGAGCAAACTTCAATTGGTTTATAATAGTGATCAATAATTATTAATCATAATTATGAACAGATGATAATCCTAAACAATTCAGTTAAGATAGTCTATTGTTTGGAAATCTTGGTCATTCTAAACAGAGGTCTCCAACCTTGGCAACTTTGAGACTTGTGGACATCAACTTCCAGAATTTTCTGAGAGTTAATTCTAGGAGTTAAAGTCCACAAGTCTTAAAATTGCCAAGGTTGGAGACTTCTGCTCTAAGAGAGCTGAGCTCTTGTGAGGTCATCATTATGCTTGACACCCCTAGACCTGTCAATCAGGGCCCTCTATGGAAAGAAACTGGTGATCCAGAAATCTTCACACTTTTAAAACCTCCCTTTAATTTTTATTTTAAAGATTATAAAAGGGTGTGGGTGAGTGTCAATTCCTGATAAAAGCCAGGCTGCCTTTCTATAAAAGTTTTATTTGGGGCCAAATCGGCTACATCCAGGGATGGGATTTTACCGGTTCGCACCTATTCGCTAGAACCGGTTGTTAACCTTCTAAGCAGTTGGGAGAACCGGTTGTTAGAAGAAATTACTGGCTTAATCCTGTAAGGAAGGCAGGAAGGAAACATTCTGGTGTTGCTTACAGAAACTGCCTCTCCGTTAACCCTTATTACATTCTTGGCAGGACTAGACTTCCTGTCTCAGGAACTTCTCTAGAGTATTTTTCTCTCCTTTGCTGCTACTTTGCTTGTGTGGAGTAAACATTCCAAGTTACAATGGCACTGAAAAAAGTGACTTATGACCATTTTTCACACTTACGACTGTTGCAGCATTCCCACAGTCAGGAGAGGTCAGGCGAGGAGATGCGTGCCTCGATGTGAGTGATGTTGAGTTGGCCACGCCCAGCCAATAACATGACCACCAAGCCACGCCCATCCAGTCACATGACCACCAAGCCACACTCACCAACTAAGCCACGCCCATAGAACCGGTTGTTAAAAAATTTGAATCCCATCCCTGGCCTCATCCTCAAATTTTGCACCTTTGTTCTAGCTGGCCTTGGTGGGGAAAGCTAAGATTGGTACTTGGAAAGGAGACCACAAGGAAATCCCAGGGTTTTGATCGGGAGATTGAAGGAAAGCAATCCAAATCCTTGCACTTCCTTTTTTTTAATCTATCTATATAAAAGCGAAAGACCCCTCACACATCATCACAAAATCTCCAGAACTGTAAAGCCTACAAACATGAAATTTGGCTCACTAAGAAAGGATTTTTCCAAATGACCATCACAGCATTTAGAGTATTTCTTATATGATGATGATGATGATGATCTTCCAAATGCAGAAAACACAAGCAGAGGAGAGGAGTTTCAGTTTCAGTTTCAGTTTCACAGCACCAAGCAGCTTCAGTCCAGAACAGTTGAGCTAAGCCACGTCCAAGCTCCTTGTTGTCTCCTTCTTGCTCACACAGGAAATACTGTTTCAGTTTCCAAACGGCCCTCGACTCTCTCACACACTGACAGTACACCAGCCAATATAATATTTACATATAAAGATTCCATTTTCAGTTCAACAGTGTGTTGTCCAAGTACCACTATTTTTAGGACAAAATAATCAAAGTGTTTACAACAATATTCATTACATTAGTTTTAGTTCTATAATAACAACAGTAGTAATATTTGCTTATCCATTTTAATAAACCTCCCTTGTATCATTTGTCCTTTTCTTCCATACACATGTTTTTAACTTCTCTTTTTATTAGCTAGCCACTGATAAAATACGTCCCCTCTCAAAAAGTGTTTCGTTTTTCTTCCTTTTCCTTAATTGTAAGTGTTAATCTATACATTTCTGCCCATTCTAATGGTTTTTTTTAAATCACATTTTCCTCCGTAGGGATCTCTTCCCTGTTTTGCATTGTTGTGCAAATACAATTCTAGCTGCAGTTAATACATGTAGAATCAAATATGTATTCCCTTTGTGATACTTTGATTGCTTATTGTACCCTATGACTATTATTAAGTGTTGCACCTGATGATTCTTGACTCTTGACGAATATCTCTTTTCTTTTATGTACACTGAGAGCATTTGCACCAAAGATAAATTCCTTGTGTGCCCAACCACACTTGACCAATAAAAGAATTCTATTCTATTCTATTCTATTCTATTCTATTCTATTCTATTCTATTCTATTCTATTCCATTCTATTCTACTTATCCGGTAAAATGCCTAACAGAAATATTTCTGGTTTTAAATAGATGCATGTAAGAATATATACTGTAAACAATATCAATATCAGACTGTACACAAATATAGATTAAAATGTGTAGAGTAATAAATATACTCGAATGTCATGGTACAACTATGAAAACTATAGTTATAATGATGATGTACAATGCTGTATATTTAAAAGAGACTATATGTATGACTATGAGAATAATAATTATAACCAGGGTATATAATATATCTAAAAAGGACTTGATATAATCAGTTGCAAAACTGGAAATGTGATGTATAATAAAGGAAAAGGTACACTAAAATATTTTTTTAAAAAAATATTTCTGGTTTTAAATCTATATGTTGCTTTATCATTTTTTTCCAACCACATGGAAAATTCAACATATATATATTTTACTTTTGGGCATCTCCAGCACATATGATAGTATGAGGCAGGTATCCTGACCCCAATCCAAATCCTTGTGTTTTCTTTTGCCAAGGAAACACCCAGAGCTGAGTTGGCTTGAAGGGAAATTTTGTGGGTTTTATAAATGTGTCAACAGCCCAGCTTCCGATCTCGGTTTGTTCGGAAGTTTAAATCCTTTTTTTTTCCTTTAAGTTTTTTATCTTTTTACAAATGTATAAATCCCTGAACAGTGAGGTACCAGAGTGTCGTCCAAATAAAAAAATATTCATATTTGTTCCATTTGACAAGCTTATATAATTCTAATCATAATACATAAAACATTTACGTTCAATGAAAAATCTTCCATGATTTGCTTGTTCAATTTATAATCCTTTGTTTTTTGATTATTCAATATTTCAATCAGTTATTTTTATATCACTCACCCTATTCTGCATGGCATGCATTTGAATACAAATAAAGCATTTTTTAGTCGTATTTGTTACACGTAGCAAACAGACACATATTCATGTTGAAGTAGAATCGTTCATCATTTATTTCATCAATAGTTCAAGATATTATTTTTATGTCCGTCCATAATAAATTTTAAATACTTTTGAACCGAGAAAAGCACTCTGTGCGAGACAGAAATCCCTGCAAGGCCACTTATGAGTTTTGCACCTGTGACCCAGGAAAAAAAAAAAAAAAGCTAAGATTGACGTTTGGAAAGGAGACCATGAGGAAATCCCATGGCCATCCCAACAGCTCAAATCACCCCCCCCCCTTCCCTGTTTTCCCCAAGCGGCATTCGGAATTTGCCGGAAAAGAAACATAGAACAAGAATAATAAAGTTGGAACAAACCTTAGAGGTCATCTAGTCCAACCCCCTGTTCCAGTAGGAGAGTCCATTATTCCAAATATTAGCCCCTACCTAGGATCAAACTCACGAGCCTCCTGATTGTGAGGTGAGAGCTCCACCTCTAGGCAACCGCACTGGACGTAAATTATTTTGCGTGTGTGTTTCTGTGCTTGTGTTCTTGTGTGTGTGTTTGTGTTTCTGTGTTTCTGTGCTTGTGTGTGCATGTGTTCTTGTGTGTGTATTTGTGCGTGTCTGGTGCGCGTGCAAGGGCCCTGAGCGTGCAAGAAGACCCCCTCCCTGCCGGGCACCCTCCCCGCCATCCGAGGGCTCCCTCCAGGGGGGAGGGGTGACTGGGGCGTGTGGGGGCGCTGCGCCTTCTGCCCGGCAGGGGTCGCCCTCCGGCCGCCTCCGCGGGGCTGGCCCAGCGGGATGGGCCGCCGCTCGCAACTCCTCCCCGGGGCGGAGCGGGCACCGCGGCGGCAGCCCCAGCAGCAGCAGCTTCAGCTTCAGCCGCTTCTACTCCCTCGCGTCTGGTCGCGCCGGAGCAGCTGCCGCCGCCTCCTCCGCCGCCTTCGCCCCCCGGCAGCCCCCGGCAGGATGACGGTCACGCTGCGCTTGGAGGAAGGGCTCAAGGACTCGCCCCGCTTCAGGTGGGAGACGCGCAGCGCCCGGGTGGAGGTGCCAGGCGGTGCCAGGCGGAGGGAGAGGGCACCACCCGGTGCTCCGCCTGCCTGGCCGGGCGGGAAGAGGGGAGAGGGCGCCTCTCGCCTGCCCGCCCCCCCTCTCTTCCAATTGGGGGAGGGGTCCCCAGGTTTCTGCAGCCCTTGCGGGCGCTGGGGGGGCGGTGGGAGGAAAGGGGCCCCTCCCATCTCTCCCCCTCCCCTATTTCTCTCCCCCCTGTGTTCCCCACCCCCCCACTACCTCCCCCATCCGCCTATATCTCCAATCTCCCCCCATTTCTCTCCCCCTCCCTCCTCTTCCCTTTACCTCCCCCACCCCCTCTATCTCTCCCCTACCCCCCTCTACTTCCTCCCTATCTGCCCCCATCTCCCCTCCCCTCCCCCTATTTCTCTCCCCCCTATTTTTTAATTTTATTTATTTGTTTTGTCTTGATTTGTCAATCGCTTACAAGATAGTAGGTGTAAGTATAAACATAGTTACAAAACACATGAAATGGGTACATATAAGAAAAATAAAATTTTCCCATCCCCCCCTCTACCTCCCCCTATTTCTCTGCCCCTTCCCCATCTCCTCCCCTCTATCCCCCCCCCCCTTTTCACTTGGTTTGGGACCTTCCTGTCTCTACCACCGATTCTAAAAGGCAGCCCCCTCCCCTCCTTTCCCATCCCCATATTTTCCTTCTGCGGGGGGTGGGAGGGTTTTCAGACCCTCCCAAGGAGGCACCCTGAGTTTGTAGAGCCCGAGTTCTGCAAACCTGCCCTGGTTCCTGGGGGGGAGGGGAGGGGCAGGGGATCCGCTCTCTATTGGGTGGGTGGGGTCTCTTCTGAGAGCCCCCCCTACCCCATCCTCCTTCCTATCTCATCCCCAGTTTCTATCTGCAGACTGGTTGCCACGGGGAGGGCAGGCTCTGGTGTTAATTGGGGGGGGGGGGGCAAGGGACAAATTCTCCCTCTCCCCCTCCCTCCCTCTATCTACACACACACACATACACACACACACCAAGGTCCCTTCCAGCTCTAATCTGATTGATTGATTATTACTTTTTATGATACTAAAAAGGATCAGAAGTCACTTTTTTCCTGATCCTATATTTTTTCCCTCCTATCCCTTTTTCTCTCTTTTTCCTTCCTATTTTCCTCCTATCCCTTCTTCTCTTTTTCCCTTTTTTCCCTCCCTGTTCTTGCCGCTTTCTTTTGCGTTTTACATTCCGATCGAATAATAAAACAGGGTTTGTTTGGTTTTTTTAAAAGAAAAAAGAAAAGAAAAGTCTTAAGCATCCAAGCCATCTCTTTTGACCAGCCCGTCGTGTGCAAAACTTGGTTAAGCACAGGGGTTTATTTTTTTTAGCGTGAGAATCTGCCGGTTGGTTTTGGAAGCTCACACAAACCACGGTTTTCCACCATGGGCTGGCTCGCCGTGCAAACCTGGTTTTTTTTTATTTTTATTTTTAATCTCTCCTTTGGAACGTATTTATGGCCACCGCGAGGCCGGAAAAACCAGACTGGTGGACTGCAAGTGGGTGAGAAATGAGCTTGTT
The DNA here is from genome assembly GCA_023653725.1 of Bungarus multicinctus. NCBI lineage: Eukaryota > Metazoa > Chordata > Lepidosauria > Squamata > Elapidae > Bungarus > Bungarus multicinctus. The sequence goes on along the minus strand of CM042840.1, from coordinate 147,644,064 downwards.
GTTATGGGCCGCTTGCAGAATGGCCTGTGGCTTCCTGTCACACGCACACAAACACACAAACACAACTACTCGGAACTCTTGCTGAGACCTGCCCCATCTTCCCTGTTGCAACCTCCCCATTTTGTGTAGGTCAGTTTTCACAACGGAAGAACAGAGGCCAGAGTGAAGGGGGGGGGGGAGAAGATGGAGATGGCCAAATGACAGGTGGTCCTCGACTTAATGACCATCATGGGTGCCCAAGGTTTCTGTCGTTAAAGTGAGATGTCAGTTCCAAGTGGATTTTTTTCCCGTTGACAGAACTTTTCTCAGTGTCGTTGCTTAAGTGAGTCACACGATTGTTAAGTGAATCCAGCTTCCCCCGTTTGACTCCGGGTCGCAAAAGGGGATGCTGCCCCCATCGTAAATAGTCAAAAATAGTCAATGCTTGGGCAGGGGGTTGGGCTAGATGACCTACAAGGTCCCTTCCGACTCTGTTAATCTCTTAACGAGGGACCTTGTTGTCGAGGTTGTGGGAGCTTCATCCCTGGAGGCTTCCAAGAAGAAACTGGACTGCCCTCTGTCAGAAATGGTGTAGGATCTCCTGCTTGGGTGGAGGGGTTGGACTAGATGACCTACAGGATCCCTTCCAAGTCTGCTAATCCCCCAGGGAGAACCATCAACCGATGGAACAGAAGTTGCCTTCAGAAGTTGTGGGAGCTTCATCCCTGGAGGCTTTCAAGAAGAGACTGGACTGCCCTCTGTCAAAAATGATGTAGGGTCTGCTTGGGCGAAGGGTTAGACTAGATGACCTCCAAGGTCCCTTCCAATTCTGTTTAAGTGGTATATGGACCAGCAGTCCTCTGCCGACTGTCTGAATTTTGGATTGTGGGACTGGGGTGGACGCAGCCACGGTTGTAAGTGTGAAGAACAGTCCTAACTCGCTTCCCGCCACCCCCCTCCCCACGAGCTATCGTAACCGTCGCTGAATGAACAGCTGTAAATAGAGGATCACCCCGTAATCTGTTTTAATCACAGTCCCGTCTGGATTTCTGCTTGGAAACTCCTTTGGGATTTTTGTGTTTGAAACAGAAGGTGGAAGGGGGGCGGAAATGTGAATTTTGAATATGTGGATCAGGCTATCTGGCGGTTTCCAAAAAATGACTCATTTCTGCTATAAAGGTGGAAAAAAATATATATAGGAAAAAAAATTGAGGTTTTAATCTCGTTTGGGCTTCTATTGCAGCGAAATAAAGTTGGAAATCAGTTTTTCTTTCTTTCCCTTTTGTATCTTACCCTCCTTTTTAAAAAATCCTCCTTTATTTCCCTGCTCTCTTCCTTTTGATTTGCACCAGGTGGTCCACGACTTACGACCGTCATAACGGTGAGTCAGTGGCCAGGCATCTGAATGAGGCTAAAACGGTCGTAAGGATGAAAAACGGCCCCAAAGTCCCTTTGTTTGGTGCAACTTCAGTCGCTAAACGAGCCATTGTATGTCGAGGACTGCCTGTATTTTATATGAGGATAAGGTTCAGTTTTTATTTTTAAAATGCAATTGCCGTCTTTGGCTGCCAGAGTTGTTTTGGGGGTCCCCCAATCTTAAGGCTGGGCCTTATTTAGAAAATATATATATATATATATTTTCCTCTTTGATTCAGGTGGAATCCACTGGAGTTTCCCACACACACACACTTAGAATAGTATAGCAGAGTTGGGAGGGACCTTGGAGGTCATCTAGTCCAACCCCCTGCCTAGGCAGGAAACCCTACACCACTTCAGACAAAATGGTTATCCCAACATTTCCACTTCCACGCCTGCATCCCAAGGGATGGAGACCGGCTGTTTCAGATAACAGATAATCAGAGTTGGAAGGGACCTTGTAGGTCATCTAGTCCAACCCCCTGCCCAAGCAGGAGACCCTACTACACTATTTCTGACCGGTTTCGTAGCCATCATGGCCAGTTTGTGGGCTTGTTAAGGGAGGAAGAAATCTCCCCCCTCCTTCGGTTGGGCATGCTCCAGGGCCCATCATCCCCTGCCAGGAAGCGGCTGGGCTGCGTTGGGCAGGGGATGATGGTTGGGGGAAGCTGGGTGAGCCATCCCCGCCACGCCAAGGGCCAAAAAAAGCAATATATTTCCGTTCCGAAGCTTGCCAAGGATGTGAGAAATTGTTTCCAAAAGTCATATTTTCGTTCCTCCTTGACAGACGTTTTTTCTCAGTGTTTCCGTGTCCCGCCAAGCTCACCGGGGGGGGGGCTGCACCCCCTTTTGTTTGGGGGTACAGGGTCCCCCCCCCTCATGTGTGAGTCTGCTTTTTCGTTTTTGCAGGAGGGTATTTTTTTTTCTTAGCATTTCCTGCAGTTTTGGTTCGATTTCTCTCCGGATGTGGCTTCACTTCTCTTTCTTGATTCTGATTTTCAGACGTGGCCCCCGTGTGGGGTGGGGGTGGGGGAGGGAGGGGCTGACAGGCAGCCATCTTGGCTGAAAAGGGCCAGGTTCTACGGGGGCCCGTCGCCTTCTGCTAGCCGGGCTGCTGTGGAGGATGGGATATAAGTAGAGAGCAAACGCCTCTCCCTCTAGAACTGGTGATGTTCCCTAGTTGGGTCATGAAACGTCCGCAAGGAAACCAAGAAGCGCAGAGAGCACCAGAGACACCACAATCCTTTTCCTCCCCCCTCCCCCTTCCCCTCTTCCTCTTCCCCTGTTCCCCTCTGCAAACCCACCTCCATTCTAGCATTGATGACTCTTCCTTCCTCCCTTCCTTCTTTCCTTCCTTCCTTTCTCCGTCCCTCCCTCCCTCCCTCTCTTCCCCTGTTCCCCTCTGCAAACCCACCTCCCTTATAGCATTGATGACTCTTCCTTCCTCCCTCCCTTCTTTCCTTCCTTCCTTCCTCCCTCCCTCCCTCCCTCTCTTCCCCCTCCTCTCCTCTGCAAACCCACCTCCCTTATAGCATTGATGATCCTTCCTTCCTCTCTCCCTTCCTCTCTCCCTTCCTTCCTTCCTTCCTTCCTTCCTTCCTTCCTTCCTTCCTTCCTTCCTTCCTTCCTTCCTTCCTTCCTTCCTCCCTCCCTCCCTCCCTCCCTTCCTTCCTCCCTCCCTCCCTCCCTTCCTTCCTTCCTTCCTTCCTTCCTTCCTCCCTCCCTCCCTCCCTCTCTTCCCCCTCCTCCCCTCTGCAAACCCACCTCCCTTATAGCATTGATGATCCTTCCTTCCTCCCTCCCTTCCTCTCTCCCTTCCTTCCTTCCTTCCTTCCTTCCTTCCTTCCTTCCTTCCTTCCTTCCTTCCTTCCTTCCTCCCTCCCTCCCTCTCTTCCCCCTCCTCCCCTCTGCAAACCCACCTCCCTTATAGCATTGATGATCCTTCCTTCCTCTCTCCCTTCCTCTCTCCCTTCCTTCCTTCCTTCCTTCCTTCCTTCCTTCCTTCCTTCCTTCCTTCCTCCCTCCCTCTCTCTCTTCCCCCTCCTCCCTCTGCAAAACCCACCTCCCTTATAGCATTGATGATCCTTCCTTCCTCTCTCCCTCTCTCTCCCTTCCCTTCCTTCCTTCCTTCCTCCTTCCTCCCTCCCTCCTCCCCTCCCTTCCTTCCCTCCCTCCCTCCCTCCCTTCCTTCCTTCCTTCCTTCCTTCCTCCCTCCCTCCCTCCCTCTCTTCCCCCTCCTCCCCTCTGCAACCCCCCTCCCTTATAGCATTGATGATCCTTCCTTCCCTCTCCTCCCTTCCTCTCTCCCTTCCTTCCTTCCTTCCTTCCTTCCTTCCTTCCGTCCTTCCTTCCTTCCTTCCTTCCTCCTCCCTCCCTCTCTCTCTTCCCCCTCCTCCCCTCTGCAAACCCACCTCCCTTATAGCATTGATGATCCTTCCTTCCTCCTTTTCTTCCTCCTCTTCCTCCCCCTCCCTCTGCAAACCCACCTCCCTTTTAGCACTGATGACGTTCTCTGATTGGGTCATAAAACGTCTGGAAGAAAACCATCAAAGTTAGAGAGCACCAAAGACTCCATAGTCTCTTTCCAACCCTCTCACCCCTCCCTCCCTTCCCCCTCCTCCTCTCTGCAAACCCACACCCCTCCTAGCACTGATGACATTACCAATATGGGTAATGAAACGTCTGCACTAACCTGAAAGAACTCCAACAACCCCCGCCAGTCCTCCTCCTCCCCCACACTCCCTTCTAGCGCTGAAGACATTCCCTAGTATGGTCATGAAACGCCTGCAAGAAAGCCCCTCTGCTCAGATAGCACTCAGGACCCCAACATGATGGGACTTGTAGTTCAAAGCCTACCAATATTGGGAAGGCAGTCTTTGGCAAGAGGCTTAGGACCTCTGCCTTCCCAAACATCGTTAGACCTACAAATCCCATCCTCCCCAGTAGCCTGGCTGGCTATAGGATGATAGCCGATGAAGCCCAACTGATTTAGAAAGGGCCAAGTTGAAGAGAGAGAGAGAGAGAGAGCCTGTGGTTCTTGTCACGACTGCACTGGCTGGGGTTTGTATCTGTGAGATCCACAGAATAATCCCCGGGGGCTGGAAGGGACCTTAGAGGTCATCTAGTCCAACCCCCTGCTGAAGACAGGAGACTTTGCGTAGTTAGTCGGAAGTTGTGGGAGCGCCATCTCAAGAAGAGGCTGGACTGCCATTTGTCAGAAATATGTTGTAAGGTCTCCCGCTTGGGCGGGGGGTGGGTGGGGTTGGACTAGATGACCTACCAGGTTCCTTCCAACTCTGATTATCTGTTATCTACGCCAGTTTCCCTCAATCCCCCCTTCATTTTGTGACTGCTGCTTTCAAGGTTTCACGGGGCCTCAAGGTTGTGTTGATGCACGCTGGATGGAGAGAGTTTCTGGGCAACGGTGGGGGAAATGGTTTCCAGCCTCTGACGGAGGCAGGAAATTGTGAGGTGACCGCAACGGAGCAGATGGCTGTGCTGTGTGTTTCCAACTTGAGTGGCAAAAAACACCGCTTGCACAAAAGGTGCATCCTTGGCACATCACGATCTTCGGTTTCCATGGGAATAGAAATTCTGCGCCGACTTAAAAGGGGAAAAAGGGGGGGAGGTGTTTGCTTTAAATTTCCCAGAATGCCCTCTCCAACTACGGAGCGTTCTACAGAAGGGACCTTGGAGGTCATCTAGTCCAACCCCTGCTCAAGCAGGAGATCCTATCCCATTCCAGATAGGCAGCTGTCCAGTCTCTTCTTACAAACCTCCAGGGATAGAGCGCCCACAACTTCTGGTGGCAAGCAGTTCCACGGGTTAATTGTTCTAATTGGGAAATTGCAATTCCTCATGGACTGGACTGGTCACTCAAATATCAGCTGCAATGTAACTCCAACACAATGTTTCTCAACTTCAACAAGTTTAAGAGGGGTGGACTTCAACTCCCAGAATTCCCCAGCTAGCATGGTTTATGAGGGGTGGATTTCAACTCCCAGAATCCCCCAGCCTTCCTGCTTTATTCTGCCTGGACTTCAAGTCCCAGAATTCCCCAGCTAGCATGGTTTACGAGGGGTGGACTTCAACTCCCAGAATTCCCCACCTAGCATGATTTATGAGGGGTGGATTTCAACTCCCAGAATTCCCCAGCCAACAAGGGTTTACCGGAATTCAGCATGGATAGTACAAGAACAAATATCACTTTTTTTTTTGATAGAGTAACTTTCTTAGTAAAAAGTGGGAATGCGGTAGACATAATATATCTTGAAAGTGAAAAAATAACTAAATTTAGCCAAATTAATGAACAAATTGTGACTAGATGGCAGGATAATTAAATGGAAAACTGGATTCTCCTGGCTGAGAAATTCTGGGAGTTGAAGCTCATCTCGCTGAAGTTGAAAAACATGATTTTAACACAGTTTTTTCCCCAGCGTGCAACTCGGAGGTGCACCTTGGGAATCTCCTGCAAGAAATTCTGGGCAACGGAGTCCCAAATCGAGGCAGCCGGCTTGGTTGAAAACGAGAAGCAGAGTTGGAAAGGACCTTGGAGGTCATCTAATCCAATTCCCTGCTCAAGACAAGAGACCCTACCTATACCATTTCTGACAAAATGGCAGTCCAGTCTCTTCTTGAAAGCCTCAAATCATGATGAAGTAATAATGAAACAGAAGAACTATGACCACCAACTCGTTTTATTTATTTATTTGAAAAAATAATCTTTATGAAACAATTTTTCTTATATACAACATTATTTCCATTCATTGCAACGCTTCCATGACGGTATACATACCTTTACATAAATCTTACACCTATCTATACATTTGTCTATATTCCTTAACCTTTGACTTATTATTCTATTGTTGTCTTCTCTATTCATCTCTATATCTATTATTTAGCCAATCATACAGTGCATTCCACGTCAAATAATGATCAGTTTCCTCTCTATCCTTTATCTTCCTCTTTATCCTTTATCTCAACTTATCAACTTATCCATCTCAATATCTTTTTTAATCACATTTTCTTCTAGTGGCATACTGTCTTTTTTCCAATTTTGTGCTTAAGTTATTCTTGCTGCTATTAATAGATGTAGCATTACATACTCTGTTTTCTTTTTAAATTTTTTATATACAAACAAAAAAATCCATTCCATTTCAATCATGCGCCGATTAGGTACATATTTCAAATTACTTATCCATTATTGATAATATTCTTCTTATTCATGTTAACAACATAATAATAATCACATTCCCATATACATAGTATAAATGAGATCCAATATACTTCTTACATTAATTCCTCTTATTATTTTATAAGTACATCTAGTCCTTTTTTGTTTATTCTATTTTCTATCTATTGGTAAAACAAATCCCATATCATATAATATTCAGATTCTTCTTTTTCTTTAATTTCTAGTGTCAATCTATTCATTTCTGCACATTCAAATATTTTTTCAATTATTTTTCCCTCTATTGGTATCTAATCTATGGTATCTATCTCTATTGGTATCTATCTCTATTGGTATCTATCTCTATTGGTATCTAATCTACACCGCCCCGAGTCCCTTTTTTGGGAGAGGGGGCGGTATAGAAGTTTAAACAAATAAAATAAATAAATAAATCACTCTTCCAGTTTTGAGTAAATACAATTCTAGCTCTGCTGTTAAAACGTGTATAATGAAATAAGTCTTTTCTTTACTATAACCTTCTGGTACCATTCCTGGCAAAAATATTTCAGGCTTCAAATCTATGTGTTGTTTAATCATTTTCTCCAACCATGTATGTATCTTAGTCCAATACCTTTTAACTTCTGTGCAAGTCCACCACATGATCTTTAAAAAATTTTCGCTAATTTTGCTGGTGCTAAAAGCCACCTATAAAACATTTTGTACAAATTCTCTTTATATGCTGTCGATATTGTCAGTTTATAATTTCTATCCCACAGTTTCTGCCACTTATCCAGTTCTATGGCTTATCCAAAAATTTTTGCTCATGCTATCATCATTTCCTTAACTTGTTCTACTTTGTTTTCTTATCACGTTTTCCCGTTATTATACTTAATTGAAAATTCTCCGGTCTTAGTTCAATTTGCTGTTTAATTATTTCTTTTTTTGTCCTTATCTAGTTTTTTTCTCGCTACAGGGCATATCCACCACATGTGGTTGTATGTTCCTTGCTCTTTTGTTTGCATTTCCAACATGCAGACGATCTGTCCCAACTCATTTTAATTTCCACCGGGGTGGGCCTAGTGGGATGTTGCAGCTGTTGCAAAAGCTCCCCCCTCCCGCCACCTTTAGTGCTTTCTATGGCTGCTTGTTCAAAAACGTGGCACAGTAAGAACGGAAATTGCAAGACTCGTAGGATGTTGTGACTCTGTGGCCACAACTCCACTTTGAACTCCCATGCGTTCTGCTCAGCATATCTTTTGCAGTGGTTTCTGACCCGCCTTGGCTGACATATTTCCTTCCTTTCTCTCCCACCCCCACCCCCAAAATAAATCCCCACTTCAGGGCTGCCGTTGAGACCGTGGAGCTAGAAGTGTCGATTTTGGAAACCCAGTTGGAAAAGGTGAGCAGGTGACACACCTGATTTTTGCACACTGGAAAAGGGACGACTGCTGTGTCAGGTTTAAGAGCACACCTGCTTTGCACCAAATATTTTACAAACTCCCCTCCCCTCCCCAGGAGAAAAATCCAGAAGTTGCAGGATTGGAGACAAGGAAGAGAACATAATAAACAAATCTTGTTTATAGGACTTTAAACGCCTGTGGCTGCTTCTGGATTGCACCATTTGACACCGCAGGAGAGCAACTTCCTGTCTAAAGCAAAATCTGTCCCAGAACTGTTCAGATCCTTTGTGATCTAGGTCCTTTTAGATCCTAAACGGGTGTTTCTTCAATACTCCCAGAATTCCCCAGCCAGTCAGGGTTTCCTTGGAATTCAGCATAGAAAGGACAAGAATAATTATTACCTTTTTTCTCTCTCTCCCCCTGCCCCCTCATTGGGTAACTTTCTTAATAGATGGTGGGAATGTAGTCGATGTAATATATCTTGACTTCAGCAAACCTGAGAAAATAACTCATGACAATCTGAATTAATAAATGAGTGAAAGGTGCATCAGATGGCAATCCGGGCGCCAATTCCATAGCCACAGCAAGAGTTTTGCATCAGGGCTCCAGGAGTTTTCCCAGAATTCCTCTGGGTAGGTAAGAAGAAGAGAAAGGGAAGGAAGAAGAGTGGAGGAAAAAAGAGAGAGAGAAAGAAGGAAGGAAGGAAGGAAGGAAGGAAGGAAGGAAGATAAAAGGAAGGAAGGGATGATGGAAGGAAGGTAGACAAATGGAAGCAAGGAAAGAAGGAAGAAAGGGAGGAAAGGAGAGAGGAGGGAACGGAAAGAAGGTAGACAAAGAAGGGAGGAAGGCAGAAGGAAGGGAGAAAGGAAGGAAAGGAGGATAGAAGGAAGCAAGGTAGACAAAAGGGGGGAAGGGAGGGAGGAAGGATAGAAGGAAAGAAGGTAGACAAAAGGAGGGAGGGAGGAAGGAGGGAAAGGAGTGTCAAAACGAAATCATTCAGTTTTATAAATTAGAGAAATGAATCGTGTTTTTCTGTTGCCAGCATACTTTATTTACAAAATAACTAAGAAACCAAAGAAACAGCAGTACCATCCTACTAAGCAAGCAAAAGAAAAAAATGAAAGATGAAGTGGAAGTAAAACTCCTCCCCTGCACACATGCGCAGTATAAACAGAAACTTCACAAGACACTCATATCTTGTTACTATGGAAACTTGATAACCAGTCCAGCTCATTTTGTAAACTATTTGTGGAAGCTCCTCGGACAAACAAAATAAACGCAGTGACACCCTCTTTGTCTGATGAGCTGACATCAGGTAAGGCACATCTTCTCACGCAGGTATTCATGCTGAGCAGCTGCAAGTGGTTTGTTAAGCATATCAGCAATCTGATCATGTGTGGCCACATACTGCAATTTAACAAAACCTTGTTTGACTAGTTGCTCTATATTCTCATACCGAATGTCAATGTGTCTGAACCTAGAACCTGTGAAATGAGTTTTGGAAATATGAACCACAGATTCATTGTCTTCCATCACGGTGATTGGCTGGATCGGGTGAGTCCAGATATCTGTAACTAAAGCATCAAACCACATTAAAGAATTACATGCATCTGAAACACAAGCATATTCGGCTTCAATAGATGAACATGAAATGAAATTTTGTTTACGCACTTGCCAGTAAACAGGACATCCATTTAGGAACACCATATAACCTGAAGTACTTTTCTGTGACTTTTTATCACTTGCCCAATCAGAATCAGCATAACAACATAATTCTGTATAGTTAGTATGTGTCGGTTCTAATAACAACTTCATACTTTTTGTGTGCTTCAGATATCTGAACAACTTCTTAATGCATAACCAATGAAACTGTTTTACTTTATCTACGTGTCGTGACAAAAGATTAACACTAAGAACAATATCTGGTCTGGTCCAACTACTAATGCATAACAAGGACCCAATTACTGAACGATAAAGTGTTTGATCCTCAAAATCAGGACTTGATTCATGTGCCAAATTATGGAAATCTGTTTGCATAGGTATGCGAACTGGATTAGCATCCTTCATATTGCAATGATGCAACAGTTGTTCAATCTTGTCCTCTTGTGAAATACAAAACCCCTTCTGAGTTTTAGTAATCTGAACACCCAAATAAGTGTCAATGTGATCTAAAGATTTCAACATGAAATATTTCTGCAAAGCGTTAGCAAAACTCTCACTCATTTGCTTATTTGGACCAATATAAACAATATCATCAACATAAACAAGAATTATCTCATATGCATTCCCAGATCTTTTTGTGAACACGCATTCATCAGTTTCGGATTTAATAAAACTCATTAAATTTAGTTTGTCAGTTAGACATAAATACCACATTAAATCAGACTGTTTCAGACCATAAAGATTTTGTTTAAGAGCCAGGTATCCCCTTCTCGCTTCCGGAACCCTGGAGGACCTTTGACATAAATTTCTTCAACCAGATGAGTAGCGGTAGCCAGCGGACTTCTTATCTCCTCAGGTATTTCAGAAAATGACAATAAATCTTCCTCTGACCTAGCCTTCCACTTTGCTTTGCCTTTCTTTTTTGGCATTGTAGAGTTTATCAAAATTAATCACAAATCCCTCAAACTTTGTGATCTAATTATCAAAACAAAGATGAGGAACCATCCTCTGCTACCATGTCAAAACAAAAACATTCAGTTTTATAAATTAGAGGAAATGGATCGTGTTTTTCTGTTGCCAGCATACTTTATTTACAAAATAACTAAGAAACCGAAGAAACAGCAGTACCATTCTACTAAGCAAGCAAAAGAAAACCATAATGAAAGATGAAGTGGAAGTAAAACTCCTCCCCTGCATACATGCGCAGTAAAACAGAACTTCACAAGACACTCATATCTTGTTACTATGGAAACTTGATAATTAGTCCAGCTCATTTTGTAAACTATTTGTGGAAGCTCCTCGGACAAACAAAATAAACGCAGTGACAAGGAGGATGGAAGGAAGATAGACAAAAGGAGGGAGGGAGGGAGAAAGGAAGAAGAAAGATCGACAGGAAGGAAGGAAGGAAAAGGAAAATTGTAGTCATGTGACCCTGGGATGGTGCCACCCTCGTTACTACATGCTGATTGCCATGCACCCAAATTTTGATCCTGAGTCTACAGAGTGCAAGGACCATTTTTTTTCAGCCCCAACTTCAAACCGTCGCTAAGCAAGTGGTCGTAAGTCGAGGACTACCTGTGTTGCTCCTGATCTTGCCAGTTGGAACGCCCAATCTGCAGGCTGGTCTTGGGTGGGTGGGCACTGCTGCCCCTGGGTGTGCCAGGCTGGTCTGTGGGGGGAGGGCTCAGTGGGACAGTGCCCACTGAAGGGTTCTGGTCCGTGTGTCCCACTTTATTTATTTTTTTTATTTATTTATTTTGTCAATTGCTTACAAGATATAAGTAAAAACATAGTTATGAATACATGGATACATATAAAAAAAATAAAAAAAGAAACAATAAGACCGAGACGGTAGACACGTTGATGCGCTTATGCACGCCCTCTTCAGACCTCTTAGGAAAGGGGTGAGGTCAATAGTAGACAGTGTAAGGTTAAAGTTTTTGGGGTTTGGGGAAGAAACCACAGAGTCAGGTAAGAGTATTCCAGACATTGACCACTCTGTTGCTGAAGTCGTATTTCCTGCAATCAAGTTTGGTGCAGTTAACCTTGAGTTTGTATCTATTGTTTGCTCTTGTGTTGTTATGGTTGAAGCTAAATATTCATTGAGAGGTAGGACATTGCAATGTATGATTTTATATACTATACTTAGATCGGACCGAAGGTGACGTAGTTCTAGGTTTTCTAGGTCTAGAATTTCAAGTCTGGTGGCATAAGATATTCTGCAACGAGTAGAGGAGTGGACAACTCTTCTTGTGAAATATTTCTGGATTTTCTCAACTGTGCTAATATCAGATACGTAATGTGGGTTCCAGACTGATGAGCTGTATTCGAGTATTGGTCTAGCAAACTTCTAACCTGCTTGCCCATCTTACCCTCCCTGGCAGTTGCTGAAGCTGGGGGGCACCATGCTGGAATCCGGGCGCCAGTTCTGCAGCCACAGCAAGAGTTTTGCCTCGGGCATCCAGGAGCTTTCCCAGAATTCCTCGGGGGACACCTTGATGGGCGTAAGTGGATTTTGGGTGGGGACAGGGAGAGGCCGGTTGGGTTTGCCCTCAAACTGGGCATCTGCCCTTGGCTGGGCAGAGAACCATGCATTGTGGCATGCATGTGGCACTCAGCGGTTCCTGTGTCCCAGCCCTCACTGTGTGTGTATTTTGTGTGTTTGTGCGTGTGAGAGAGAGAGACAGACAGATGGAATTGAGGGATAGATGGATAGGTGAGGGAGGGAGGGATAGATGGAGGGATGGAAGGAGGGAGCGATAGATAGATGGAATTGATGGATGGATAGGTAGGTAGATGGATAGATGGAGGGATAAATGGAGAGATAGATAGGTGGAGGGAGGGAGGGAGGGATAGATGGATGTATGGGGATGGATGGAAGGAGGGAGATAGATAGATCTTTTCTTGAAATAAATAGATGTATAGATAGATATAGATAAATTATAGATAGATAGACAGGAAGATGGAATTGATGGATAGATAGATGGATATATGAGGGAGGAAAGGATAGATAGACAGACAGGAAGATGGAATTGATGAATAGACAGATAGATGAGGGAGGGATAGATGGAAGGATAAATGGAGGGAGGGAGGGAGAGATAGATGGGATTGATGGAGGGAGGGATAGATAGATGATGGATAGGAGGGATAAATGCAGGGATGGATAGGTAGATGGAGGGATAGATGGATAGAGGGAAGGATGGATGGACGGATGGGGATGGATGGAAGGAGGGCTAGATAGATAGATAGATAGATAGATAGATAGATAGATAGATAGATAGATAGATAGATAGATAGATAGATAGATCTAGGAATACCCGAGTGCAAAAGTCAATGTCCCTTTGAAGGCAACATTCCTCTTGCTTGCCCACACTGCCTCTGAGCATGTGTAAAGGGCCTGGCACCCAACATCAGCCGGGCCCCAGAAGTTCCTAAATGCCAAGTCCGTTTGCTCAACTCGCCATATCCTGCCACCTTGCGTGCGACGGGAGTTGTAGTTCGGCCCAGGAGGAAAATAAATCCCAGTCGGGTTTGAAAACGACGTCAGTTTGACCCAAACCAAAAAACAAAAAAGGTTTAAAGTGATTATTAGACTGAATATTCCTCATTCTGATGTTTCTCTGATGATTCATTGTCCTTTTTTTCCCCGCCCAGGAGTGCCTGGAAAAGTTTTCCCAAAGTTTGAGCAGAATGATGGAACAGCAAGAGGTGAGTGGATCGAATTTTGCTAGCTGTTAAGGATGGGAGACCACCAGGAAACCCCAACCCTGTAAATGAGATGGAAAACTCAAAAAAAGCCGCCCCAAAAATGGTAATAAAAGATTCCCCTCCTCCCCGCAGTATTGTTGCCTTGATGTGGCCTTTTGGTTCTCAAAGAAATCAAACAAACCCTCCCAGCATAAAATAAAATATACAAATATACTTTACTGCATTTATTTTTTATATTTTATTGTAAGGGTGTAAAATAAAATAAACTTGGTTTCAACTATAACCGTTTTTCTGAAGTAGTGTAAGGTTTCCTGCCTAAACAGTGGGTTGGACTAGAAGACCTCCAAGGTCCCTTCCAACACTGTTATTCTATCCTATCCTAATATTCAATTCTATACTTCATTCCATTATTCTATTATACTCTATTTCCTATTCTATTCTTCATTCATTTTTCTATTCTATTTTCTATTCTATTGTATTTCCTATTCTATTTCCTATTCTATTCTATTCTTCATTCCATTATTCTATTCTGTTCTATTCTATTCCATTCCATTCCATTCTATTTCCTATTCTATTCATTCCATTTTTCTATTTTATTTTCTCCTCTCTTCTTTTCTCTTCTATCCTATCATGCTTAAAAATGCTCTTTTTTCGTTCTAGGAATTCCTGGAGACCGCTCAGCAATCTCTCAAGCAGCAGCTGCAAACTCTAGTGAAGGAGTAAGTTTGTCTTACGGGAGTCGGTTGGCTTAGCGTCTTGAGTGAAAGCAACCCACAAAAATTATTGGATGGGAATTATTCGGGACTGAACAGGATTTGAACTGGGGTCCCTGGGGGTCCGTTTTGGCTCTCTTGTCTTTTGAACTCACCAACAACGGTTCGCTTTGCATTTGGTAGCTGCCTCCCCAACATATCTGGGATCACACAAGATGCACCCCCAGGCCAAACTGGGTTTAGATATTGGGGTTAGGAAGCCACCCATTGGCTTCCCAGAGTCAGGTTGGTCTAGTGGTTAAGGCAACATGCTAGAAACCCGGAGACGGTGAGTTCTAGTCCCGCCTTAGGCATGAAAGGCAGCTGGGTGACTGTAGTCCAATCACCAGAAGATGATGAGTTCTAGTTCTACTTTGGCATGAAAGCCAGTGGATGACTTTGGACCAATCACCAGGAGCCGGGGAGTTCTAGTCCTACTTTAGCCATGAAAGCAGCTGGGTGAGTTTGGGCCAATCACCAGGAGACTGGGAGTTCTAGTCCCGCCTTAGGCATGGAAACCGGCTGAGTGACATTAGGACAGTCCCTTTTCTCTCTTAGCCCAACCCACCTCACAGAGTTGTTGTTGTGTGGGAAAAGCAGTTGGAGTATTGTATCGACTTGAATCAATTACAAAGAGAAAAAAGCAGGATAACTATCTATCCTATCTTTCTCTCTCTCTCTCTCTGTCCTATCTCTCTCTCTCTCTCTATCTGAAGATCTATCTATCTATCTATCATCTATCTATCTATCTATAACGAATATCTATCTATCTATCCATCTTTCTCTCTCTCTCTATCTATCCTATATCTATCTATCTATCTATCTATCTATCTATCTATCTCTATCACAATATATCTTCTCTCTATCTATGCTATCACTCTCTCCAAAATCTCTCTCAATCTATCGTCTGGCTATCTATCTATCTTCTATCTATCCTATCTATCTATCTATCTCTATAACGATATCTATCTATCTATCTATCTATCTATCTAATTATCTATTATATCTATATCCTATCTATAAGATATCTATCTATATATAAATGAAATATCTCTCTATCTCTCTATCCTATATCTATCTATCTATCTATCTATCTATGGGCTAATCTATCTACTATCTGTCTATCCTAGTTCTATCTCTCTCTCTTCTCTCTATCTCTATCTATCTATCTATCTATCTATCTATCTATCTATTATATTATTATCTATCCTCTTTCTCTTGCCTATATCTATGTATCCTAGAATAACATTATATCAGTACGCCTACTCTATCTATATGTAGTATCTATTGGTATAAATGTAGTCCAGTATGTGGCCACATCTGTAATCCCTGATTGGTCACTA
The DNA here is from genome assembly GCA_023653725.1 of Bungarus multicinctus. NCBI lineage: Eukaryota > Metazoa > Chordata > Lepidosauria > Squamata > Elapidae > Bungarus > Bungarus multicinctus. Next base: position 147,628,634 of record CM042840.1, on the reverse strand, counting down.
AATTGACCCTCGAATGGGTGTTGGGGGAGTTTTCCTCCATTCTTGCCTGGGACTCACGAACTCACCGCAGCTTCTTTCTATGGCTATGCGATGGGTTGGGAATAACCATCTTTTTACTTTGCTGTCTTCTGCACGTCAGTGGATTTGTAGCTGTGCGATGCAGATAGATAAACTCAACAGATGTTCATAACAAAGGACCTTTATTAGTTCATCAGGTATCTTCATACTCACCTTGTGACGAAGTTACCTGTCTTTTAATGACCAATCCTTTGTATACTCTGCCTTTGCAGGTAAAACATGGTTCTTTCCTAAATCCATCTCGTAGCGATAGAAAGAAGCTGCTATGAGCTTTGTGAGTCCAGGCAAAAGTGAGGGAAAACTCCCCCAACCCATGGAGGGGTCAAATTAGTGGACCATCGGGATTACGGATGTAGGCCACCGTGACATGAACTACATTTCCCAGGATACCTTTAACTACATTTACCATGATGCATTCCCTTAATGGGGACAGCTCACAATTCCTAAGTAACTACCCAATTCCCATAGACTGACTGGGACAGCATTATTATTATTATTATTATTATTATTATTATTATTATTATTATTATTATTATTATTATTATTATTATTATTATTAACATGCTCTGATGCTAAGGAATTCTGCTCCCCCTCCCCACCTGGAAAGAAACCTCTTTCAAAGGCAAAACACAAGCAGAGGAGGTTCAGTCTCAGTTTCACTGCAGCACCAAGCAGCTTCAGTACAAAACAGTTGAGCTAAGCCACGCCCAGGCTCCTTGCTGTCTCCTCCTTGCTCACACAGCAAATACTGTTTCACTTTCCAAACAGCCCTCCACTCTCTCCCACACTGACAGGACGCTAGCCAGATGAATACCCGTGGATGCTGGTAGGCAGAGGCAGAACTTTTTTTCTTTATTTTCCTCCCCAAAAATTAAGCCCGACCACTTAGTTCTGTGATTAAAGCTAACCCGGGTTAAGGACATCGTGTGAACCCCGCACCCTTCTTCTCTTTCAGGGACATTAAGCAATTCAAAGAGACCCGGAAGGAATTCGAAAGGGGCAGCGAAAGTCTCGGCAGCGCCTTGCACCACAACGCGGAAGTGCCCCGTCGGCGCCAACACGACGCAGAAGACGCCATGGTCGCCCTCAAAACAGCCCGCACCACCTTCCGCAACCGAGCCCTGGACTACGTGCTGCAGGTAGAATGGGGTGGGGGGCGGGTGCTGAAAGACAACCCCACCCCCCCCCCAGCCAAGGGTCCCGATTCTGGGTCTAGGTATGGTGGGGACAGCGAGGGCTCTTGGGACCCCTGGTGTGGGGCGTGGAGCGTGGCGACGTGGGACTTGAACTCCAGGCCCTTCTCTCCTGTCGTTTAGATCAATGTGATTCAATCCAAGAAGAAATTTGAGATCCTCAAATTCGTGAGTTCACTCCCTCCCCCAACCTTGGCTTCTTGGACTGGACTACAAACTCCCATCGTCCCCAGCCTCGAACCTGTTGCTCGGAGAGGGGAGGGCCTTGCTAAAGGACACGTGTGTGTGTGTGTGTGTGTGTGTGTTTGTGTAGCTTAGATTTTGGCACACGTTCACAAAGATGACTTCCGTGAGATGCCGGAGTAAAGTCCCTGGGTGGAGGGATTCTGAGCGAGATTCGCACTCGGTGCACAGGCTGACACCCTCCCCCTTCCCCCCCGCAGCTCAGGGCGGTTTTGGCGTGGAGTTTTGCCCCAGTGGGTTGTCGGACCATCTATGGGGTTGGCATAGTGTTCTGACCCGGCTCCCCAAACACGACAAATCCTCTGATGTGAACTCAAAAGATTCCTTTAATTAGGAGCGCCGGCAGCCTCGGCAAAATGTTTCTCTGTCACCGCAGGCTAACAAATGTGTCCGGCCGGGAGATAAATAGTTGTCTGCCACACCTACTCATCTCCGCCCCCTGCCTTTTATCCCCAGAGCTAGGGTGGGGGCTTCGCTAGCAGCAGCGGCTCTTCCGTCTCGAGGAACCGGCCCATAGATTTCCACTGCTCTCCTCTCCTCTGCTTTCTGTGTGTCAGGCACTGGGCCCAGCTGTTCCTCCTCTTCCTCCTCAGCCCCCTCCAGACCTGGGGGCTGTTGACTCTCCATCGGAGGTCTGACGGACGGCCCAGGCTCCACCTCTCTCTCTGTCTCTGTCTGATAGCTCCATTCCCTCTTCCCCTGTCACTGCGTTTGTTTTGGATTTGTCTGAGGAGCTTTCCACAGATGTTTACAAAATGAGCTGGACTGGTTATCAAGTCTCCTTAGTAACAAGATATGAGTGTCTTGTGAAGTTCTATTTTACTGCGCATGTGTGCAGGGGAGGAGTTTTATTTCCTCTTCATCTTTCATTATAGTTTCTTTAGCTTGCTTAGTAGGATGGTACTGCTGTTTCTTTTGTTTCTTAATTATTTTGTAAATAAAATATGCTGGCAACAGAAAAACACGATCCATTTCCTCTAATTTATGAAACTGAATGTTTTCTTTTTGACACCCCCCTCGGAGCTCCCGTCCCGAGGACCGGCCCATAGATTTCCACTGCTCTCCTCTCCTCTGCTTTCTGTGCATCAGGCACTGGGCCCAGCTGTTCCTCCTCTTCCTCATTAGCCCCCTCCAGACCTGGGGGCTGTTGACTTTCCATCAGAGGGTTGACAGACGGCCCAGGCTCCGCCTCTCTCTCCCCTGGGGGAATTCTGGGAGTTGAAGTCCCCAGATCTCAATGTGACTACATTTAAGACGTACAGGAAGTTCTCAACTTACAACAGTTCATATAGTGACCATTCAAAGTTATAGCGGTGCTGAAAAGAGTGACTTAGGTCCATTTTTCACACTTACCACCATTGAGGCATCCCCTAGGATCACGTGATCAAAATTCAGGCACTTGACTCATATTTATGACGGTCGCAGCTTCCCAGGGGTCACGCAATTCCCTTTTTGTGACCTTCCCTTGAGCAAAGTCAATGGGGAAGCCAGATTCATTTAACAACCAGGCTGCTCACTTAACAACTGCAGCGATTCACTTAACAACGGCGGCAAGGAAGGCCGTAAAATGATGCGAAACTCCCTTAACCAACGTCTCGCTTAGCAACGGAAATTTGGGGCTCCATTTGGGTCATAAGTCATGGACTACCTGGAGAGATACAATCTGTCTTGAGTTGGCCTTGTCACGCCAAAAAAACCTCCTTTTTTCCCACCTTCTGATTTTAGCTGAATTTTAACTTTCAGGGCCCAGGATGGGAAAATTCAAATTCAAAAGTTCCTTCTTTCCAAGGCTCTTCTGGCCTGTTTGATTTGCCCCTCTCTCTGTTTTGCAAAGAATCATTTTTTAGGGCACCCCAAATTTTATTTTAAGAGACGGCTGGGGTGTGTGTCTCCCTTTAAATGCCCGCGTTCGTTCCAGGTCTTGTCCTTCATGGAGGCCCAATCCGTCTTTCTGGAGCAAGGATTTCAAGGGTCAAAACAGCTGGAAGAATATCGCAAAAGCTTGGCTGCTCAGGTGAGGGGCTAGCGGTCCTGGAGGTTTATTTTTTTATTTTATTTTAATTTATGGTATGTTTTATTTATATCTTATTTGTTTGCTAGTTTATTTTATGGTGCACCTTATTTTGTTTTATTGCAAATTTCATTTATTTGTTAAGTTTGTTTGATTTCTTTTTTATTGCATCTTTTCATTTATTGCTCACCTAGCTTTATTTTATTGTATGTTTTATTTCTTCTTGATTTTAATCTTCTTTTGTTTCATGGCATATTATGCTATTGCATTTTTTTTATTTGTTTTATCAAGATTTTATTTCAGATTTTTATTTTACTTTGCTGTGTATTTTACTTCATTGCATATTTTATTTTATTGCATTTTTTTATTTCCAGTATGATAAAATGTAGTGGGGGGGGGTTCCAAATGTAAAAACAGTTGTGTGTGCATGGGGAGATTTTCTGCTCGTTGGCCAGAATTATAGAAAGAGAGGAAATTGATGGAAGAGATGAGTCAGGAAAGAAAAAAATTCTGAATAAACAGAGTGATTTATTTTCCAGGGGTGTGAGAAAGTTTCATTGCAATAGGATTGATTGGTTCGAAGCCAGGCCAATTGCGAAAAAAAGAAAGAAAGAATTGGTTGGGTGTGATGGGACTTGTAGTCCCACTATATCTTTACGCGCTTTCCGACTGTGGTTGTTAAGTGAATCTGCCTTTCTTGTTGACTTCGCTTGTCGGAAGGTCGCAAAAAGGGGATCGCGTGATGCCAGGGACACTACGACCGTCATAAATATGAGACACTGGCCACGCCTCTGAATTTTAATTGCATGGCCCCCGGGGATGTTTCTACGGTCGTAAGTGTGAAAGGAGGGTCATAGCTCATTTTTTTCAAGCACCATCGTAATCTTTGAACTGTCACTAAACGAACCATTGTAAGTCAAGGACTTGCCTGCACTGGGGAAGAAAATAGAATTTGCTTTTGTTGGCTGCTGTGCATGTTGACTTTTAAAAAAACGGTTTAGAAGGTTTTTCCCGCTGTTATACGGTATATATATATATGTAAATACAGGCAGTCCTCAACTTACAACGGTTCATTTAATGACCATTCAAAGTTATGGCGCCAGAAAAAAAATGAGCTACGACCGCTTTTCACACTTAACGACTATCGTAGCATCCTCCTCCTATGTTAATGCACTAAAAAATGCGGATGCTCGGCCATTGACTCCGATTTACGACGGCCGCAATGTCCCAAGGTCCATGCGATCCCCTTTTGTGACCTTCCGGGGGGGGGGGAGGAGTCGAATTCACTTAACGACCATTTAACAACTGCAGGGAGTCGCTTAACAAATTTGGCATGAAACGAGTGCAAAAGTCAACTGAGCCGATGTCTCGCTTAGCAACATAATTGGAGGGGGGGGTCCATGGCGGTCGTAAGTGGAGGACTTCCTGTAACGTCCATCCTGGGTTGTGGATTTCGAACCTCACCCTGGCCGTTTCCTGCAGAGTGACCCTCGATCCGGGTTTGCGACCCTTCTCTTCCCCCAGCCCAGCGATTTTACGGAAGGGAGGGGTGATTTGGGGGGTTTTCTCCATCCTTCCCTTTACCCCAAAGTTTCTATGTCTCTAATCAGCTGCACGAACTGGTCCTGGAATCGGCCCGAGAGAAGAGGGACATGGAGCAGAGACACGCCATCATAAAACAGAAGGTGAGTTTCCCTGGGGTGTGTGAAACCTGGCTTAATTACAAGGGTGGGCTGATAACAGATAACAGATAATCAGAGTTGGAAGGGACCTTGTAGGTCATCTAGTCCAGTGGTTGCCAACTGATCTCACCCTCAGAACACTCCCCCCTCCAAATTAATCCAGGTTGCGCAGAAACACAAGGCTGCACCGCCCACATGGCCCGCAGGAACCCTCCCCGCCCACTCAATCCTTACCTGGTAAACTTGCCTGCTAAATTGCTATTTTTCCTTTTTCTGACCATCAGCTGTTCTGCTGTGCCGGGAGATTTAGATTAGCTAGGAAGCAGGAAATGGCTGGATTTCTTGCTTTCTAGCTAGTCTTTAGATCTTCGGCTCTGCTTTTAAGCACAGCCGAACCTCCCTTAGGACTGGAGGTGCTATTATTCGGTGCAGACTCACGGCAAGCAAATTTGAGAGACTGAGCTAGCCGATGGCAGATAGATAGATCACCGAATGATTTTGTGAGCAACTCAATCTGCCTGCCTGCTTTGCCTGATTTTGGGTAAAAGTTGCTCTCTTTTTTTTTAAATAAAAAAATCAATATTTATATAAATATTTACAATATTTACATACAAGCCATGCCCAGCCAGTCACATGACCACCAAGCCACACCCACAAATTAGGCCCTGGGATCTAAATTAGTGGTCCCTGGGATCTAAAATTACGAGTTTGGTGGTCCCTGAGGTCCAAAAGGTTGGCGACCCCTGATCTAGTCCAACCCCCTGCCCAAGTGGGAGACCCTGCATCATTTCTGACAGATGGCAGTCCAATCTCTTCTTGAAAGTCTCAAGTGATGGTTCTGCCACAACTTCTGAGGGCAACTTCTGTTCCACGGGTTGATTGTTCTCACTGTCAGAAAGTTTCTCCTTATTTCCAGATTGAATCTCTCCTTGTTCAGTTTCCATCCATTGTTCCTTGTCTGGCCTTCCGGTGCTTTAGAAAATAGCTTGACCCCTTCCTCCCTGTGGCAGCCCCTCAAATATTGGAGCACTCATCCCTGGAGGCTTTGAAGAAGAGACTGGACTGTCCTCTGTCAGAAACGGTGTAGGGGCAGGGCCACGGCCTTATAAAGAAAAGAAAAGAATTGCTGTAAATTTTGTAGAATTTTAAAATTCTCCAGCGCTTCCTTTTGCAGGAAGAGATAATCCTCGACTTTACGACCACAATAAAAACCGAATAATTCCTCCTTAAGCAATGTGGTCGTTAAGGGAGACATGGGTGTGTGTGCTTGATTTTACACCTTTTTTGTCCTGGTGGTTGAGCGAAACTTTTCTTCCTCACCGTCTCTGCCCTTCCTTGCCAGCTTCCCTTCTTGACTTGAGCCAGCGCCTCATTTTGTGACCTTTTTTTTGCCATGGTTGTTAAGTGCATCCCTGCAGTGAAGGCGGTCATTAAACAAATCCAGCTTCCCCCATTGATCTGGCTTGCTGGGATCAAGTTGCAACCATCATAAATACAGAACCATTGCCCAAAATTCTGTTCATGTGGTACTGCAACGGTTCCAAGCGCGAGGACCAGTCGTGAGTCCGTTTCAGAAGGTCGTGAAACAGACGGTCGTAAGTCGAGGACTGCCTGTAGGGGCTTCGGTGGAGGAAACACGGAGGATCCTCGCGGTTTCCTGGTCTTGAGAAGCTGAGTTGTCCAAAGGGACATCCAGCTTTAAGATTTGCAATTCTGTAAGAGTCTCCTGCATGAGAAAGGAGGTTGGGTGGAGTTTAAACAGGTGGGAGGAGCTCATGAAAGAAGGGGCGGAGCTTAGGCCCAAGGGGAGGAGTTTCCTTCGATAGCGGGAAGAACTATTGAAGTGGGATTTTGGCTTCTGTTGGCCAACAGAGGTCCTTTATGTGCAGGTTTTATGCTCTCCTCCTTATCTTGTCCAGGATTTGACCCAAGATGACGATGTTCCTGAAATCCAGGCTGAACCTGGTGAGGTGGTGACGGAAGGATACCTGTACAAACGAGCCAGCAACGCCTTCAAGACCTGGAGCAGGTGAGCCAGAGCACCTTCCCTGGACGAGCACACCTGCCTCACCCCATAGAGGAGTGTTTCTCAACCTGGGCATCTCCCAATCTGGGAGCGGGGGCGGTATATAAATTAAATAAATAAATAAATTTTAAGAGAGGTGGACTTCAACTCCCAGGATTCTCCAGTCAGTTTAACAGATGACAGATAATCAGAGGTGGAAGGGGCCTTAGGTCATCTAGTCCAACCCCACCTCCTTCCAAGCAAGAAACCCTACACCATTTCTGATAAACGGCAGTCCAATCTTTTCTTGAAAGCCTCCAGGGATGAAGCTCCCACCACTTCCGAAGGCAGCTTCTGTGCCGTGGGTTGATTGTTCTCCTTGTCAGAAAATGTCTCCTTATTTCCAGGTTGAATCTCTCCTTGTTCAGTTTCCATCCATTGTTCCTTGTCTGGCGTACAGGCACTTTAGAAAATAGCTTGACCCCTTCTCCTCTCTGGGGAAGCCTGCCAAATATTGGACGGCTGCTCTCCTGTCTCCCCTGGTCCTTCTCTTCACCAGACTAGCCAGGCCCAGTTCCTGCAACCGTTCATCGTATGTTTTAGCCTCCAGTCCCCTCATCATCCTGGTTGCTCTTCTCTGCACTTTTTCTAGAGTCTCAACATCTTTTTTATAGGGTGGTGACCAAAACTGGATGCAGTACTCTAGGTGTGGCCTTACTGAGGCTTTATAGAGTGGTATTAGTACTTCCCTTGATCTCGATTGTATCCCTCTGTTAATGCAACTTAGGATTGCATTGGCTTTTTTATCTGCTGCTGCACTCAGCTGGCTCCTATTTAGCTGGTTGTCCACTAAGACTCCAAGATCCCTCTCCCAGTTACTGCTATGGAGCCTGGTTTCACCCAGTCTATATGTGTCCTTTTGGTTTTTTTGCCTAAATGTAGGACTTCACTTTTCTCTGCATTGAATTTCATTTTGTTAGATACGGCCCAGGATTCTAGTCTGTCGAGATCCATCTGGATCTTAAGCCCATCTTCTTGAGTGTGTTGGCTATTCCTGCCAGCTTAGTATCCTCTGCAAATTTGGCAAGTTCCCCTTCTATTCCCTCATCGTTGATTTAAGATGCCTGGACTTCATCTCCCAGATTCCCCAGCTGGCAAGTGTTTTCCAGAATTCAACATGGATAGGACAAGAGCAAATACATTTTGGATGGGCTAACTTTCTTAGTATAAGTAGTCCTCAACTTCCAATCATTTGTTTAGTGGCCATCCAAAGTTAGGACGGCACAGACAAAATGTTTCCCACACTTTCAGCGTCCCCATTAATAATCGCCTTGGTTAGCAAGAAAAATTCTGCTTCTGACTGTGGTCGTAAGTCAGGGACTGCCTCTGCCTGTTTAACCTTTGAGGTTGAAAGGAGCCTGCCCTTGCAATTGTTCTCAGTGAGGTAGACTGCTCTGGCCTAGGGAAGCTCACCTGGGCTGTCCTTCCCTGCTCAGCTGCTGTATTTCTATTGCAGGCGCTGGTTCTCCATCCAGAACAACCAGTTGGTGTATCAGAAGAAGGCCAAGGTGAGAAAGGGGGCGTGGGGCTGCCTCTGGAGGATGAGGGGGGCAGTTTTTCTTGGGAGGGAGGGAGGGAGGGAGAAAGGAAAGAAGGAAGGAAGGAAGGAGAGGAGAGGGAGGGAAAGGGAAAGAAGGAAGCAGAACAAGAAAAAGAGGAGGAAAAGGAAAGGAAGGAAGGAAGAAAGGAAAAGGAAAAATGAAAGGAAGGAATGGAAGAGAAAGACAAAGGAAAAGAAAAGAAAGAGGAGGGAAACAGAGGAAAGAAAGAGGGCAGGGGAGGGGGATAATGAGGAGGTTTGGGAGT
>CM042840.1:147490170-147619056 GCA_023653725.1 Bungarus multicinctus | reverse complement strand
TCCCTCCCTTCCTCTCTTCTTCCTCTCCTCCTCTTTGCCCTCCGCCCTCCTCTTTTCCTCCTCCTCCTCTCCCCCCTCCTCCTCTTTTTCTTCTTCTCCTCTTCCTCCCCTCCTCCCCCTCTTATTCTTCTCTTCCTCCTCCTCTTCTCCTCCTCTTCCTCCCCTCCTCTTCCCTTTTCCTCCTCTTCCCCTCTTCTCCTTCTCCTCTTCCTCTTTTCCTCGTCCTTCCCCTCCTCCTCCTCCTCTTCTCTTCCTCCCCTCCTCTTCTCCTCTTCCTCCCCTCCCTCTCCTCCCTCTTCTCCTTCTCCTGCTTCCTCTTCTCCTCTTCCTTCCCCTCCCTCCTCTTCCTCTCCTCTTCTTCCTCTCCTCCTCTTCCCCTCCTCCTCTTCCCCTCCTCCTCTTCCCCTCCTCCTCTTCTCCTTCTCCTCTTCCTCTTCACCTCTTCCTTCCCCTCCTCCTCTTCTCCTCTTCTTCCTCCCCCTCTTCTTCCTCTCCTCCTCTTCCCCTCCTCCTCCTCCTCCTTTTCTTCCTCCCCTCCTCCTCCTCTTCCTCCCCCTCCTCCCCCTCCTCGTCTTCTTCTCCTCTTCTCTTCCTTCCCCTTCCTCCTCTTCCTCTCCTCTTCTTCCTCTCCTCCTCTTCCCCTCCTCCTCCTCCTCTCCCCCCTCCTCCCCCTCCCCCTCCTCTTTTTCTTCTTTTCCTCTTCCTCCCCTCCTCTTCTTCTTCTCCTCTTCCCCTCCTCCTCCCCCTCTTCTTCTTCTCTTCCTCCTCCTCCTCTTCCTTTCCTCCTCTTCCCCTCCTCCTCTTCCCCTCCTCTTCTCCTTCTCCTCTTCCTCTTCTCTTCCTTCCCCTCCCTCCTCTTCCTCTCCTCTTCTTCCTCTCCTCCTCTTCCCCTCCTCCTCCTCTTCCCCTCCTCCTCTTCTCCTCTTCCTCCCTCTCCTCTTCCTCCCCCTTCTCCTCTTCTTCTTCTCCTCTTCCTCCTCTCCTCCTCCTCCTCCTCTTCTCCTTGTCCATCTTAAGGTCCGCCGTGCCAGCTGGGGAATTCTGGGAGTTGAAATCCTCCATTTTCAAATTGCGAAGGCTGAGTAATCTCTCACCACAATCACAACAATTGAGGCGCCACAGAGCCAGCAGGCTGGGGAAACTCCTGTGCCAGATGACCGATGGGAAAATCCTCGAATTATGCACTTGGAAAGTACCCTCAAGGGTCATCTAGTCCAACCCGTGTGGGAAAAACCAGTTCAACCACTTTGGAAGCGAACCCTTCTGGCTGCTTCTTCTCAATTCCTGTTGGGGGTCAAAAACCTGGTTTGCCAAAAAGAACGACATTAAAGATTAAAGACTGTCCTTGACATAGAACCACTCGCTTACTGACTGTCCCAAGTTATAATGGCCCTGGAAACAGTGACTTACGGCCGTTTTTCACACTTACGACCGTGGCCACATCATCATCCCCGTGGTCACGTGATCCAAATTGGCAACTGACTCATATTTACGACAGTCACAGCGGCCCAGGCTCACCAGCTTCTCACCAGCCAAGTGAGAAAACAACTTCATTGAGCAATTGCGTGCCTCGCTTAACGGTTGCAGCGATTCACTTAACAACGGTGGCTAGGAAGGTGACAAAAGGGACTTCACCCATGTCTTGATTAGTGGTGGAAACGCCTGGTTGTTAAACTGAGGACTTCCTGCATGTCAAACTCCCACCAGCAAAGCTTTGCTGACCGAAAGCAGACCCAGAATTTATGTCCACATACAGAATAATGAGAGTCAGCAGGGACCATGGAGGTCATCTAGTCCAACCCCCTCTCCCCCAAGCAGGAGACACTACCATATTTCTGAAAGAAAGGAAGAAAGGAGAGAAAGGGAAGGGATGGAGAAAGGAAGGAAGAGAAAGAAAGAGAAAGGAAGGAAGAAAAAGAGAAAGAAAGAAAAAGAAAAGAAAGAATGAAATAGAGAAAAGAAAGAGAGAGAGAGAGAAAGAAAGAACAGAATAAAAGAGTTAGAAGGGACCTTGGAAGTCAGCTACTCCATTTCTGAAAGAAAGAAAGAAAGAAAGAAAGAAAGAAAGAAAGAAAGAAAAGAAAGAAAGAAAGAAAGAGGAGAAAGGGATGGAGAAAGGAAGAAAGGAAGAAAAGAAAGAAGAGGCGAAAGGGATGGAGAAAGGAAGAAAGGAAGAAAAGAAAGAAAGAAAGAAAGAAAGAAAGAAAGAAAGAAAGAAAGAAAGAAAGAAAGAAAGAAAGAACAGAATGACAGTCAGAAGAGACCTTGGAGGTCATCTAGTCCAAACCCCCCCGCCCAAGCAGGAGATCCTACCCCATTTCTGAAATAAAGGGAAAGGGAGAAAGGGAAGGGAAGGAGAAAGGAAGGAAGAAAAGAAAAAGAAAGAAAGGAAGGGAAAGAATAACAGAGTCGGAAGAGACCTTGAAGGTCATCTAGTCCAACCCCCCTCCCCCCCCCCCAAGCAGGAGACCCTACCCCATTTCTGAAAGAAAGGAGAGAAAGGGAAGGGATGGAGAAAGAAGGAAGAAAAGAAAGAAAGGAAGGAAGGAAAAAAAGAAAGAACAGAATATCAAGAGTCGGCAGGGACCTTGGAGGTCATCTAATCCAACCCCCCACCCACCCAAACAGGAGGCCCTTCCCCATTTTCTGACCGATGGCAGTCCAGTCTCTTCTTCAAAGCCTCCAGGGATGGACGGAGCATATCATATGGTATATAAATATATCCATATTTAATATATCTTAAATATAGTTATATCTTCTCCTCATTTCTTGAATTATTTGGATTGTTGCCTGGGGGGTCAGACTAGAAGACCTCTGCGGTTGCTTCCTGCCTGAATGGTTTCTATGATTCTAAGATTCCTGTCACCCACCACCCACCCCGAGGACCCACCAAGCTCTAGAACCCGTGGCCAAACACACCATGGAAACGGGGTTCCGGATAACACCCCCAGGGCTCCGCCCACCCCTTCCTGGCTCCTCCCACTAGCTGCTCCCCATGGGCCCTCCAGCAATTCCCTGGCGGGGGTCTTTGACTCCAGGGGGCTCATCGCCCAGCCCAGCCGCTCTCCTCTTCCTCCTCCTCCTCTTCCTCCTGGCTGGGGGGCCCACGGAGGGCTGCCTGCACTGTGGGCACCAGTTCAAAAACCTGAAGATGCGGTTTGCCCACCTCTGTGCCCGCTACCGGGAGCGTTACTCCCGGGGGGGCTGCTCCACGTACCCCTGGGGGGCAAAGGCCGTTCGGGACTTCGCCTTAGGTAGAGGGAGAGACCCCAGGATCTCAAACTGGAGGGAGGGGGCTGGTGGAGAAGGGGGAGGCACCCCCCCCCCAATACCCATAGGAGGGAATGTCACTCTAGCACTGGAGGGGGGGGAACTTTTACCTGTGATCATCAGAACTTCAGCTCCGGGTTGTAAATCACCCTTTTTTTCGAAATGGCTGTGGGTTGGACTGGATGATCTCCAGGGTCCCTTCCAATTTTGTTATTATTCTATTATTCAGAAATGGTGGGAGCTTCATCCCTGGAAGCTTTGAAGAAGAGATTGGACTGGTATCTGTCAGAAATGGTGTAGGGTCTGCTGCTTGGAAAAAGGGGGGTTGGACTAGATGACCTCCAGGGTCTCTTCTGGCTCTGTTATTATTCTGTTATTCAGAAACTGTGGGAGCTTCATCCCTGGAGGCTTTCAAGAAGAGATTGGACTGCTGTCTGTCAGAAAAATGTGTAGTGTCTCCTGTTTGGGTATGGGGGTTGGACTGGGTGACCTCCAGAGTCACTTTCAACTCTGTTAATCCGGGACAATCAATCAGAATAGAGCTGGAAAGGATCCTAGAGGTTCTCTAGTCCAACCCCCTCCACTCCAGCAGGAGATCTCTGATCCCATTTTGGACAGGTGGCCGCCCGGTCTCTTCTTAGGACGATTGAAGGACGGTGCGTGGAGTCCGCTTAGCCTGCCGGTTCCTCCCTCCGGTCGCTAAGCAATCCATCATTAAGGCGAGGACGGGGTTGTCTAAGTGCGTCGCTAACAACAGCCCTGCGAGGTAGGACGGGCCGAATGGCACAGGATGGGCGCCCTACGCCGGTTCTAGGTCCCCTTTTCTCTGTTTTTTCGGCCGCAGACGAGTCAACGTTGGACCTGCTCTTGGAAAAAGCCCATCGGGTGCTCAGAGTGATTGGTAAGGGAGTCCCCGGGAGGCTGGGAGTTGTAGTCCACAGCTCCGGAAGATACAGCCCCCCCCCAGTCTCTGAGCGTGGCTGGGGAGACTGGGAGTTGTAGTCCCCAGCTCCATAAGAGATACCCCCCCAGCCTCTGAGCGTGACCGGGGAGGCTGGGAGTTGTAGTCCCAGCTCCGGAAGAGACACCCCCTCCCTTTTTTCCCTTAGAAATAAAGCAAAGTTTGACGGATCTCCCGAAATTTTGGAACTGGCTGCATGAGGTGAAGATCCCAAGCGAGACCCGAGAAGGTAGGAGGACCCGCACTCGGCTCTTCGTGGGACGTGGGGTTTGGCTTGGGGGCAGGGGTGGGATTCAAATTTTTTAACAACTGGTTCTATGGGCGTGGCTTGGTTAGTGGGCATGGCTTGGTAGTCATGTGACTGGCTGGGCGTGGCCAACTCAATGTCACTCACATTGAGGCACGCATCTCCTTGTCTGGCCTCTTGTGACTGTGGGGATGCTGCAACAGTCATAAGTGTGAAATGGTCATAAGTCACTTTTTTCAGTGCCATTGTAACTTTGAATGGTCCCTCCACACAAGCAAAATACCAGCAAAGGAGGGAAAAAAAACTCCAGAGAGGTTCCTGAGACAGGAAGTCTAGTCCTGCCAAGAATGTAATAAGGGTTAACGGAGAGGCAGTTTCTGTAAGCAACACCAGAATGTTTCCTTCCTGCCTTCCTTACAGGATTAGGCCAGTAATTTCTTCTAACAACCGGTTCTCCGAACTGCTTAGAAGGTTAACAACCGGTTCTAACGAATAGGTGCGAACCGGTAGAATCCCAGCCCTGCTTGGGGGTGGGGCGTGTCAGTCTGCCTGTCCGCTTTCCTCATGATAAGCTGTTTCGCACTCGGCACCAAGAGGGGGGTCTGGATGGAAGCCTACCAATCATCTCCCAACGGGAAGGCTGAAGGGGACTCTGGGCAGCCTCATTTCCAACTTACGCCTGAAAGTGAGCCCAGGATTTCTGCCACTAAGTGAGACAGTTGTCCTCTTCGATGACCTTTTCTCTTTTTTTGGCTACGGGTGTTAAGCGGATCACCACAATCGTTCAATGAGTCACACGGTCCTTAAGTGAATCCAATTTCCCTGCGGACTTCGCTTGATATAACGGTCACAAAAGGGGATCATGCGACACCCTGCCCCCTCCCGGGATGCCACAACCTTCATAAATATGAGTCAGCTGTCTGAAACGGTTGTTAAGTGTGAAATACGACTCATTTTTTTTCAGGACCATTGTAACTTTGGTCACTCAATGAGCGGTTGTAAGTCGAGGACTTCTTGTATTCTAAAACCAGCATCAAAACCCGGGGCTTGGACGCAGAAGTGATTAGCTGCGACCCACTTCAGGGAGGGAGCTGAGCTGGCAGGGCGGGTCAGACTGCATGACCTTGTGGGTCCCTTCTGATCTTGACATTTGGAAATCCTGTCTGCAAAGGGCATTGAGTCTCAGAACTTAATGATCTTACAGACCCAGGAGTTACTTATGATAAAGGCAGATTTTTTTAAAAAAACCAAATAATAATAATGATAATGATGATAATGATGATGATGATGATGATGATGATGATAATAATAATAATAATGTCCTAAACATTTGGGAAGTGACTAGTGATTTGTGATATGAAACCTAGCATAATTATCTCATTTGCTTTGTACACTGTCATTTTTGTACTAATAATAATAATAATAATAATAGATATATTAAGAGATCAGCTGACATGGATAGTATTGGATAATGGACAGACGTCAAGGTATTTGTAGGGCTGTAATTTTCGCCAATGATTTTTTTTATTTTAAAGACATCTCTTTCAGTGAAAAATGCGCTTCCAGGTTTTTACACTTCAGTACAAATATGACCTTAATATATATTTTCCTTTCACATTCAATTCTATATCATATCATTATTTCCATTTTCCCATAATTTTACTCCAATATTCTTATTTTCTTTATACTTATTACATTTTCAACTCAATTCCTTTTTCTTTAAATATTCTCTTATTTTATAGTCTAACATTCTTATTTTTTATTCTAAATTCATTATACCTTTTTATGCTTACATCTGTCACATTTGCAATTTTATCCCATACTTTTATTTCATTATTCAGTAAGTTTCATCTTAAATCTACTACTTATAAAAGTTTCCCCCTTTAATTATCAATTAGAGTGTGCCACTCCTTTGTCTTATACATCCCTCAATATATTCCCCTTTAATCCATACTCAAAATTTACATTAATATGGTCACTTTATAATTATCACATTCTGGTTTAATAACAGTAATCTCTCTCTCTTTCTCTCTCCCTCTCTCTCTCTCCCTCTGTGTGTTTGTGTGTCCCTCCCTCTCTTTCTCCCTCTCCCTTTCTCTCTCGCTCTCTGTGTCCCTCCCTCCCTCCCTCTCTCTCTCTCTGTGTCCCTCCCTCCCTCTCTCTCTCTGTGTCTCTCCCTCCCTCCCTCTCTCTCTGTGTCCCTCCCTCCCTCCCTCCCTTTCTTTCTCTCTCTTTCTCCCTTTCTCTCTCTCTCTGTGTCCCTCCCTCCCTCCCTCTCTCTCTCTGTGTCTCTCCCTCCCTCCCTCCCTCTCTGTGTCCCTCCCTCTCTCTCTCTCTCTGTGTCCCTCCCTCCCTCCCTCTCTCTCTCTGTGTCCCTCCCTCCCTCCCTCTCTCTCTCTCTGTGTCTCTCCCTCCCTCTCTCTCTCTGTGTCCCTCCCTCCCTCCCTCTCTCTCTCTCTATGTCCCTCCCTCCCTCCCTCCCTCTCGCTCTCTGTGTCTCTCCCTCCCTCCCTCTCTCTCTGTGTCCCTCCCTCCCTCCCTCTCTCTCTGTGTCCCTCCCTCCCTCCCTCTCTCTCTCTCTGTGTCCCTCCCTCCCTCCCTCCCTCCCTTTCTCTCTCCCCCTCTCTCTCTCTCTCACACACACACACACACAGAGCTAGATTCCGCATGGTTTTCTTTCCCACAGTTAAGTTCTAAACCATTTATTATTTCAAGTATATTAATCTATTCAGTTAATTATAGAAACTGACATTGCTCTTTTCATTAAAATCCTCATAATTCATTTTAACTATTCTTTGTTTTATATAATTTTCTTATCATAACTTTCAATTTCCACATTTATTTCCATTACATCCATCTACAAATTAGCAAGGATCCTTAAAAAAGAAACCAATTAAAAAAAGAAATATCAGTTCCATTCGCTTTTAAAAACTACCTTCTTATATAGAATAGAATAGAATAGAATAGAATAGAATGCTTTATTGGCCAAGTGTGATTGGACATACAAGGAATTTGTCTTGGTGTAAATACTCTCAGTATACATAAAGAAAATATCTATCTATAATAGAATAGAGTAGAATAGAATAGAATAGAATAGAATAGAATAGAATAGAATACTTTATTGGCCAAGTGTGATTGGACATACAAGGAATTTGTCTTGGTGTAAATACTCTCAGTAGACATAAAGAAGGAACATATATCACAACACATTTACCTTGCAGAATCCCTTCTCTTTCATCTTTATCTGGGCTGTCATTTTTGACAGGGTGACGGGCAGCATATGAAATTAATCCATTCATTTGACAAAATAAATGAGAAGATGTGAGACTGTATCTGCTGTACTAAACTCCTCATTGGTGACAGGAAGGGCATCTGGCCAGTAAACACTCAGCTCTCCATTCAGTTGCCCAGACTCCACCCCGATGGAAGGGATTACGGGGTTGTTAAAAGAGGAGGAGGAGGAGGAGGATTTTGCAAGAGCAGCACACCCAAATTTTCCAAAGCCTCCTTTGCCCCAGTAAGTTTTGCAAATCACACAAGGATCTAGTCCTCAATGATTATCAGACAAAGCTTGCTCTGAGTTTCTCATTATCTGGGAAACACTTCGATTGTGTGTGTGTCTATCTCTGCTTTGATTTTTATGTGATTTATGTTCTCTCTGTTCTAGCTCTGTGTCCTCCTGCCTGTCGTAAGTTTGCCTCCTAAAACCCTTGGATGGATAATTATTTTAATGACCAGCCATTGATCTTAAAAGTGCAAATTTGATTTTAATTGCATTGGTGTATCTGCTTTGCATTTTTTACGTTCCGGTAAGCTGCCGTTAGTATTGGGGACAGAAAAGTATAAAATAGATAGATAGATAGATAGATAGATAGATAGATAGATAGATAGATAGATAGATAGATAGATAGATAGACAAATAAACAAACAAATATATAAATATTATTAATAAAAGATATTATTGTTATTCAATATTTGTGATAAATATTTAAATGTTCAGTTGACTGAGTTTCATGTTTAATGAATAAAAGATATGATCAAAATCATAATCATAAACATAATTTAAAAACTGGAAGTTTTTAAAAAGATGGATAACAATTTTGTCTGAAGTGGTGTAGGGTTTCCTGCCTAAGCGGGGGTTGGACTAGAAGACCTCCAAGATCCCTTCAAACTCTGCAATTCTATTCTATTCCCTTTCTTATTCTATTTCTATTTGTTCTTCTATTCTATTCTATTATTTTCTATTCTAATCTTATTTCTATTATTTTCTATTCTTATTTCTATTCTATTCTAATTTCTATTCTATTCTTTATTCTATTCTATTCTTATTTCTATTCTATTCTATTCTTATTTCTATTCTATACTATTCTTATTTCTATTCTATTCTATTTTATAATAATAATAATAAATGGCAGATCCCTTCATAATTAGATAGTCCTTGACTTACAATCACAACTGAGCAAAACAACGCAGTTGTTAAATGAAATTCCGCCCCCATTTTAAAATCTTTCTTGCCACTGTTGTTAAATGAATCCCTGAAGTTGTTCAGTGAGTAACCCAGTCATTAAGTGAATCCGGGTCCACCATTGACTTCACTGGTCAGAAGGGGAATCCCTTGACTGCAACCATCGTAAACATGAGTCGGTTGCCGAGTGTCTGAATTTTGATTGCGTGACCGCGGGGAAGTTCGCAATGGTCGTAAGTGTGAAAAAACCTGGGCATGAGTCACATTTTTTCAGTGCTGTTGTAACAGTCACTAAATGGACCATCGTAAGTCGAGGACTGTATGATATATCTTTTGATATGATATAGCTCTGATGGAAAAGAGGAAAAGGGAAATTTATTTTTATCAAAATAATTTGAATTTGACTTTTTAAAAAGGCATTTCGGACGCCAAGGTCAGAAGAGGTCAAGATGTGCCAAATCAGGTCTAATTTTTACGTATGGCAGCCATTTTGACTTTTTTGCCCTGCCACGGTTCCAATCGGGGGGGCTCCAAACTTTTCAAGGCGGGTGGACTTCAATTCCCATAATCCCCCGGCCACACAATGGAAATGTGTCCCATTGTGGTCGCAAAACAATCTCTAATCTGTTTGTGGGTACTTTCCTCCAGATGTGGTGGCCTCGATCTTCAATTGTTCTACCTGTCTTAGGGCGGAGATCCCCTGTTGGGACATGAGGACCTGCTATCCAGGTGAGGGGCAGGCCCCGCCTCCTTTCTCTCCTGGGGGGGTGGGAGGGACGGAAGACCCTCCCTCCCTGGCCAAGCCTCCCCAGTTCTCCCAGTTTCCTCCCATTCCCCCCCTCCCCTCTTTCAGCCTCTTTCAGGGGTGGGATTCTACCTGGTCGTAGCAGTTCTATAGAACCGGTTATGATTCTGCCCAGTTTGGAGAACTGGCAAATCACGCCATTAGTTGGCTCCTCCCCTCCCCACCCACTCATTCCCTACCTGGCATGTGCACCATCAAACTTAACCTGCTAAATTGCTATTTTTCCTCTACCCTCCCCTACCCCCCCCCGACCATCAGCTGTTCTGCTATGCCGGGAGATTTATATTAGCTAGAAATCAGGAAATTGTTGGATTTCTTACTTTCTAACTAATCTAAAAGCAGAGCTGAACCTTCCTTAGGACTGAAGCTTCTATTATTCAGTGCAGACTCAGGTAGCCGATTGCAGAAAGGTAGATTTCTAAATGAATCTGTGATTCTGCTAGCAACTCAATCTGCCTGCCTGCTTTGCCTGCTTTGGGGTAAAAGTTGCTCTTTTTTTTAAATAAAAAAATTCAATATTTACATACATGGTGTGTTGTGATTTAATTTGTGAGTTTGCTTGCTATCAAATGTTAATCGTTTGCTTGCAAGCAAATTTTATGTGACAGACTCAGGCAGCCGATGGCAGAAAGATCTCTGAGTGAATCTGTGATTCTGCGAACAACTCAAACTGCCTGCCTGCTTTTGGGTAAAAGTTGCTCTTTTTTTAAAATAAAAAATTAAATATTTATAATATTTACATACAAGCCACGCCTGCCCAATCATGTGACCACCAAGCCACACCCACAAATTAGGCCACGCCCACACAACAGGTTGTTAACAAATTTGAATCCCACCCCTGGCCTCTTTACCTTCCCTCTCTGCTGCTGTAATACATAGGATGTTGTATCTTGTGACGGGAGGTTCCACCGGCTCGGCTTGCACAAATGCTAACAGAGTGGTGGAAATATCCCCGCTCTCTGTGACTACTGCCCTCATTTCCTGCTCCCCTCCCACCTCTCCACGCCTGTCTGCTTCTCTTCTGCCCCATAGAATACCAGGGGTTGCCAAAGATCATCCAGCTGCTCCTGTACATTTCTGGCTCCTGCTTCTTTCTCGGATTGGTCTCCTGTGCAGTGGAGTGAGTGGAGGTCCCTGGGGAGTTGGGGGCATGGGCAGATGGCCAGGGGGGTAGGGTGTCTGAGGGTGGGCTGGATGGGGAAGGGGGTCTATCATGGCACGATGGGAACAACAAACCCCTCTTGGATAAACCTTAAAATCTTGTTAGGGTGGCTCAACGCTTGTAGAATCCTGGCTTGGCCAAAGCAACGGTCAGTCTTTTCCAAACATGGCCACTTAAAGATGGAGGGACGTCAACTCCCAGAATTCCTCAGCCGGCACGCTGGGAGTTGTAGTCCACCCATTTACAAGGCAGGCAGGTTTGAAAAAGATTGGCCTAGCTCAAGCAATGTTGGCTAGCTTGCATTTCAGTGGGTTGTGTGAATGTGGACCAAGTCTTTCGTGAATCCAATGATCACAATTTTAAGATGAAGGGACTTCAACTCCCAGAATTCCCCAACTGGCACGCTAGGAGTTGTAGTCCACCCATTTTTCAAGCTGTTTGAAAAAGATTGGTCTAGCTACCTCAAACAATGTTGGCTAGCTTGCATTTCAGTGGGTTGTATGAATGTAGACCAAATCTTTTGCGAATCCAATGATCACAAGTTTAAGATGGGTGGACTTCTACTCCCAGAATTCTTTGCTGCCTGGGGAATTCTGGGAATTGAAGTCCACCCATCTTAAACTCCCCTTGCTTGAAAAACCCTGCTTAATTTATCTCTTTAGCCATCATAACTGGGTTTAAGGATCACCGCCCCCCCATCCAAATGCAGCCTAAAGGGTCTATATTGCTTTTAAAGGTAGTCCCCGACTTACAATAGTTTGTTTAGTGACTGTTCAAAGCTACAATGACGCTGAAAAACAAGTCAATTATGATCTATTTTCACCCCATGAAAATTGGGACGCTTGGCAACTGACTCGTATTTATGACCATCCAGATCATTGGATCATCATGGGGCAGGTCACGCGATCCCCTCTTGCGACCGTCCGACGAGCAAAGTTAATGGGCCAGATGGATTCACTTAAGGACCATGGGACTGACTTATCCACCGCAGCGATTCGTTTAACAACGGTGGCTAGAAAGAGGATAAAAACGGAGCGAGTTTCATTTAACAACTGTGTTGCTTGAGACTTTCAAGAAGAGGCTGGACTGCCATTCGTCAGAAATGGTGTAGAGTCTCCCGCTTGGGTGGGGGTGGGGGTGGACTAGATGACCTCCAGGGTCCCTTTCGACTGGTATGATTCTGTTATTCAGAAATTGTGGGAGCTTCATCCCTGGAGGTTTTCAAGAAGAGGCTGGACTGCCATTTGTCAGAAATGGTGTGGGGTCTCCTACCTGTGCAGGGGGGTTGGACTAGATGACCTCCAATGTCCCTTCCAACTCTTGATTATCTATTATCTGCTTTGCTCAGTTGGGGTCTTAAGCCAAGGACTTAATAACGTAATGTCACTCGCTTAAAGCACTGTAAGTTTCGCTTAACGACGGTGGCAAGAGTGGTCGTCATACAGGGCAAAACTCACTTTAAAAATGTCTCACTTGGTGTCATTTGTAGCCATAAGTCGAGGACTACTAATTTCCCAGAATTCTGAGCTAACACCAAACAGGGGGATTCTGGGAAATGCCCAGGGAAGCGCGCAGAGAAGTGATACATGGCATATTTGACATGTGTGTAGAATGAATCACTTCCCATAAAAAACAGGTCACTAAAAATTGGTTGGACAGAAAAATAAATTCCTTTTTTTTTCCTTGTAGACTTCGGTTCCGTCCTGCGGTTGAAAGAAAATAGAAGAGAGAGGGAGAAAACTGGTCTTTTATTATGTGTCATTGGGCATGCCTGCAGCAAGCATGTTAAGAGGCGTGCAAAAGAGGCGTAACCTTTTCCTACCGAGACAGCTGTGTTTACACAAACAGGCATGCGTGTATATTAAAAACAAAAGTATTTTTTTTTCTAAAGGGGTTTTTTATTATTGAATTAAACTGGGCATTGTTTCCTATTTGAAAGAATCATTCTAAGCGTCCTTTAATTCTTTTTCCTGGTTTTATAACTTGGTTAAGTCACGGACAGCATCAAAATTTAATACGAAAAAATAATGACATAAAATACAGGTAATCCTCAACTTACAACGGTTTCTTTAGTGAGCAAAGTTACAAGGGCGATTGGGGTCGTTGATGAAATTAAATTTAAAAAGTAAAATACAGCAATGCAATGCAATATGATAATTAAAAAAATGAAAAATAAAAAGCAATAAAATCAAAAGCAATAAAATCAA
Organism: Bungarus multicinctus; assembly: GCA_023653725.1. Taxonomy (NCBI): domain Eukaryota; kingdom Metazoa; phylum Chordata; class Lepidosauria; order Squamata; family Elapidae; genus Bungarus; species Bungarus multicinctus. Next base: position 147,605,939 of record CM042840.1, on the reverse strand, counting down.
ATAAAGTGATGTTGAGTGAAATTAAATGAAGTTAAAAAGTAAGATAAGATGAAATGGAATTTAAAATGTCAAATGAAACAACACAAAACAATGCAATGCAACACAATGCAACACGATAATAATAAAAAATGAAAATAAAAAGCAATAAAATCAAATAAAGTGGTGTTGAGTGGAATTAAATGAAATTAAAAAGTAAGAAAAAATGAAATTAAACTGAAAAAGTCAAATAAAACAAAGCAAAATAATTCAATACAGCACAACATGATAATAAAAAATGAAAAATAAAAAGTAATAAAATAACATATTAAGTGAAATTATATGAAATTAAAAAAGTAAGATAAGATGAAATTAAACTTAAAAGGTAACACAAAACAAAACAATGCAATACAACACAACATAATAGTAATAAAAAATGAAAATAAAAAGTAATAAAATCCAATAAAGTTATGTTTTTAAATGAAATTAAAAAATAAGACAAGATGAAATTAAGTTTAAAAAGTCAAATAAAACAAAACAATGCAATATAACACAACATGATAATAATAAAAAAATGAAAAATGAAAATAAAAAGTAATAAAAAGTGATGTTAAGTTAAATTAAGTGAAATTAATAGATAGAATACTTTATTGGCCAAGTGTGATTGGACACACAAGGAATTTGTCTTGGTGTAAATATTCTCAGTATACATAAAGAAAATATCTGTCTGTCTGTCTGTCTATCTATCTATCATAGAATAGAAATAGAATAGAATAGAATTCTTTATTGGCCAAGTGTGATTGGACACACAAGGAATTTGTCTACTCTCAGTATATATAAAGAAAATTATCTATCTGTCTGTCTGTCTGTCTGTCTGTCTATCTATCTGTCTATCTATCATAGAATAGAAATAGAATAGAATAGAATAGAATAGAATACTTTATTGGCCAAGTGTGATTGGGCACACAAGGAATTTGTCTTGGTGTAAATACTCTCAGTATACATAAAGAAAATATCTATCTATCTATCTATCTATCTATCTATCTATCTATCTATCTATCTATCTATCATAGAATAGAAATAGAATAGAATAGAATAGAATACTTTATTGGCCAAGTGTGATTGGGCACACAAGGAATTTGTCTTGGTGTAAATACTCTCAGTATACATAAAGAAAATATCTATCTATCTATCTATCTATCTATCTGTCTATCTATCATAGAATAGAAATAGAATAGAATAGAATAGAATACTTTATTGGCCAAGTGTGATTGGGCACACAAGGAATTTGTCTTGGTGTAAATACTCTCAGTATACATAAAGAAAATATCTATCTATCTATCTATCTATCTATCTATCTATCTATCTATCTATCTATCTATCTATCTATCTATCTATCATAGAATAGAAATAGAATAGAATAGAATAGAATACTTTATTGGCCAAGTGTGATTGGGCACACAAGGAATTTGTCTTGGTGTAAATACTCTCAGTATACATAAAGAAAATATCTATCTATCTATCTATCTATCTATCTATCTATCTGTCTATCTATCATAGAATAGAAATAGAATAGAATAGAATAGAATAGAATACTTTATTGGCCAAGCGTGATTGGACACACAAGGAATTTGTCTTGGTGTAAATACTCTCAGTATACATAAAAGAAAAGATACATTCATTAAGAATCAAGAATCATAACGTACAACACTTAATGATAAGATGAGATGAGAAGGTGAGACAATACACTAATAAAATAATAAAATGAAGTCAGTAAAATAAAATATAAAATAAAATCACATCAAATTAAAAATAAAATAAAAAACCAAAAGTGCAAAAGTGCAAACACTGAAAGAAGAGATGTGTGTGAATTCTCCAAGCAAAGGCGAACACACCTTTGTTTACACCAGGCATGCCAAGGCAGAGTTGGCACAACAGGCTTGCAAACAACCCCCTCGCCACAGATGGAGGACCTCTGGGGGACCCCTGCCCTGTTCACAGCTGCGTTTTGGCAATCCTTCCCTGTTTGCGATGCGCTTGTGGTGCAGACGGTTGTGTCAGCACCACTGTCTGTTCGTGGCTTGGGGTGATCTGCGTGGCTGGCAGGAACAGACGGTTAGAGCCGGTTGGAGCCCATCCTCCAGCTTGACAAGGGATAGACGGGCGTATCGCACAACTCCGGAGTGTGTCGAAACCGCACGGCTGGGCCCTTGTCGGTGTGAGCAGCTGCAACACCCGGAATCGAGGGACCGTTTAGATTGAAGGCTTCCAGGTCTCTGAGTCCCTGCGCAGAAATATACCACAAGTGGTCCACAACTGAGCCCAGAATAACAGAGTTGGAAGGGAGCTTGGAGGGCATCTAGTCCAACCCAAAGGAAGGAGAGAAGGAGGGAGGGAGAGAGGGAGGGAGGGAGGGAGGAAGGAAGGAAGGAAGGAAGAAAGGAAGGAAGGAAGGAAGGAAGGAAGGAAGGAAGGAAGGAAGGAAAAAATAGCAGAATAACAGAATAATAGAGTTGGAAGGGAGCTTGGAGGGCATCTAGTCCAACCCAAAGGAAGGAGAGAAGGAGGGAGGGAGGGAGGAAGGAAGGAAGGAAGGAAAAAAATAGCAGAATAACAGAATAACAGAGTTGGAAGGGAGCTTGGAGGACATCTAGTCCAACCCAAAGGAAGGAGAGGAGGAGGGAGGGAGGGAGGGAGGGAGGAAGGAAGGAAAAAAATAGCAGAATAACAGAATAACAGAGTTGGAAGGGACCTTGGAGGTCATCTAGTCCAACCCAAAAGAAGGAGAGAAGGAAGGAGGAGGAAGGAAGGAAGGAAAAATGAATAACAGAATAACAGAGTTGTAAGGGACCTTGGAGGTCATCTAATCCAACCCAAAGGAAGGAAGGAAGGAAGGAAGGAAGGAAGGAAGGAAGGAAGGAAGGAAGGAAGGAAGGAAGGAAGGAAGGAAAAAAAGAATAGTAGAATAACAAAATAACAGAGCTGGAAGGGAGCTTGGAAGTCATCTAGTCCAACCCAAAGAAAAGAAAGAAGGAAGGAAGGAGGGAAGGAAGGAAAAAAGAATAGCAGAATAATAGAATAATAGTTGGAAGGGACCTTGGAAGTCATCTAGTCCAACCCAAAGGAAGGAAACAAGGAAGGAAGGAAGGAGGGAAGGAAGGAAGAAAAAAGAATAGCAGAATAATAGAAAGTTGAAAGGGACCTTGGAGGTCATCTAGTCCAACCCAAAGGAAGAAAAGAAGGAAGGAAGGAGGGAAGGAGGGAAAAAAGAATAGCAGAATAATAGAATAATAGAGTTGGAAGGGACCTTAGAAGTCATCTAGTCCAAACCAAAGGAAGGAAGGAAGGAGGGAGGAAGGGAGGGAGGGAGGAAGGAAGGAAGGAAGGAAGGCAGGAAGGAAGAAAGAAAAAAGAATAACAGAATTGTAAGGGACCTTAGGTCATCTAGTCCAACCCCCCCCGCCGCCCGAGGAGGGGAATGTCCATTGTTAAGCAAGACTGTTGTTAAGTGAGTTCTGCTCCATGTTACCCCTTTTTTTTGCCCCCATTGTTTAGGGAATCACTGCCATCATTAAATGAGTAACACAGTTGTTAAGTGAATCTGGCTTCCCCATCGACGTTGCTGGTCGGAGCCCTCAATCCCTATATTTAAAAAGAAACCAGGTAACGCTTCACAGGCCAATATTTTGGAAGCAAGCTAAGCTTCTTGAGTGCCAGGCTGGGTGGGGAAGGGGAAGACCCGCAGAAGAAGCCCCACGCCCCTAAACCCAACCGAGGGGCAATTTCCTCCCACCCACCATCGTCCTTCTGACCCAGCCTTCTCATTCCCTACGTTCGCGATCCTCCGTGTATTGTCGGGGTGTGTGTGTGTGAGGGGGGGGGGGGGCGTCTTTCCCCGGCGCCCCCGCATCCTCTCCGCCCGGGTTTCTGCAACCCCCAGACCCTCGCAGCCCCCATTTCCCCCCCCGCCCCGGGTCCAAATGGACCCTCGCATCCCAGCAAGACAAAAAACAACAACAACAACAATAACAGCAGGGCGAAAAGACACGCGCCGGACCCAAAAAACAGAGACACGCAAAAAGGACACGAAACACACGTGCAAGAGGCAGGTCCGGGGGTCTCGAGACAGAGAGAGAGAGACCCCCTTGGTAAGCAACCTGCTGGCCAGAGGGATTTTCCCTCCCGCCACCTGCGTGGCAACCTCATCTGTCCCACGTAGGTGGGGGAAAAAAGGCCCAGCGGGGCTCCGGGCGGGCCGTTGTCCCGGGCCCAACCCCGCCTCCGCCTCCGCCTCCGCCTCCTCCCACCTGGCGGCCAGGTGAGGCGCGGGGGAGGCGTTGGGGAAGCCGCCCGCCTTCCTTGGCTGCCCATCCAGGAAGGGAGGAAAGAAGGAAGGAAAGAAAGAGAGAAGAGAGCAGAAACAGACGGAGGGAAAACTGTGCCCGCGGATCGCAGGTGGGTGGGTGGGGGGAGGCAGAGAATCGGGAGTGGGGGGTGGGGGGCACATAGAGGTTAGGTTAGAACTTCGGGAGGGGGGGGGGTCCTTTCCCGCTTTCTCCGGCCAGCTGCGTGCCCTTCCTTCCTTCCTCCCTTCCCTTCCCTTTCTTTCTTCCTTCCTTCCTTCCTTCTTTCCTTCCCCCTCCCTATCTCCTTCCTTCCTTCTCTCCTTCCTTCCTCCTTATCTCCCTCCTTCCTTCCTTCCATTCCTCCTTCCTTCCCTGTCTCCCTCCTTCCCTCCTTCCTTCCCTCCCTCCCTCCTTCCTTCCTTCCTTCCTTCCTACTTTCATTCCTTCCTTCCCTCCCTATCTCCCTTCCTTTGTTCCTTCCTTCCTTCCCCCCTTCCTTTCCTCCTTCCTTCCTTCTTTCTTTCTTTCCTTCCTCCGTTTGATCTCTAAATTTCTTAATTCAGAAATTAAATCTGTCCGCTCAGCTTCTAGTTTTGCGTGGGAGTTTGGGGTTTTTTTTTGGCCAGCAATTCTGCTCCTTCCCTTCTCATCTCTCCTACTCAGGACTTTTCCCACGCGGGGACAAAATAAATAAGTAAATGTCCTCCCCTCGCTTTGGAGTTTGGCTCACCTGGCCGTGGCAGGTACCCCTTAAGGGCCCACCAAGAAAAGGCCTGTTTTGCAAGGGGAAGGAGTTAGGGAGGTAGACATTTCCACTACCCCACAGCCCCACACACCCCCCCACACCACCCCAGAGGGCTCTTCCGTGGGTGTCTCCGGCCTTGGCCCCATGCCATCTGCCTTGGGAGTTTTACATTAACCATTTTTTTTTTGTGACACACACACAAACACACATATAAACACACACCCCGACAATGCATTCCTTTAATTTCCCCTCTCCTTGGTTTGTAATATTTGTCTTTTCTTTGTTTTGGCCTGGGGGAAAAGCCAGATTTCACACCAGATAATCAGAGTCGGAAGGGACCTTGTAGGTCATCTAGTCCAACCCACCCCCCCTCCAAGCAGGAGACCCTACACCATTTCTGACAGACAGCAGTCCAGTCTCTTCTTGAAAGCCTCCAGAGATGAAGCTCCCACAACTTCTGAATAACAGAATAATAACAAAGTTGGAAGGGACCTTAGAGGTCATCCAGTCCAATCCCTATGCCCAGGCAGGAGACCCAACACCATTTCTGACAGATGGAAGTCCAGTCTCTCCTTGGAAGCCTGCAGGGATGATGAAGCTCCCACAACTTCTGAAGGCAACTTCTGTTCCATTGAATATAGAACACCAGAGCTGGAAAGGGTCTTGGAGGTCATCTAGTCCAAACCCCTGCCCACCCAAGCTGGAGACCCTACACCATTTCTGACAAATGACAGTCATTGCGCCCATTTCACAGATGGGGACAACTGAGGCCGACCCGGCGAAGAGCTAAAAAGGGATTGTGGTTTGTTGTTGTTTTTGAAAATGATCCCAGAGATCTGTTTTGATCAGCAGCTGAGGAGGTCAGAGATCCCTTTTGAAGCTCTCCTCCCCAAGATCTCCCTCGCCTGAAAAAATTGTACAATATTCAGCTTTACAACGCCCACCAGAGAGTCCTAATGGCTGGAATGGGCCTGGAAGGTCTTGACTTGAGACTTTCAAGAAGAGACTGGACTGGCATTTGTCAGAAATAGTGTAGGGTCTCCCACTTGGGCAGAGGGGTTGGACTAGATGACCTCCAAGGTCCTTTCTGACTCTGTTATGATTCTGTTATTCAGAAATTGTGGGAGCGCCATCACTTGAGACTTTCAAGAAGAGATTGGACCACTATTTGTCAGACATAGCGTAGGGTCTCCCGCTTAGGCGGGGTGGGGGGGTTGGACTAGATGACCTCCAAGGTCCCTTCTGACTGTCAATCTGTTAAGGATGGATTCTCATGGTTGATGGAGGTTGTGGAAGCTTCATCATCCTTGGAGGCTTTCAAGAAGAGACTGGACCACCATTTGTCAGAAATGGTGTAGGGTCTTCTGCTTGGGCATAGGGGTTGGACTGGATGACCTCCAAGGATCCCTTCCAATACTGATGATTTGTTATCTGTTAACTTACGACCGTTGAAAGTTCACAATGGCACTGGATTAAAAAAAAGGGACTGGAGACCTTGCTTTCTCATGCTTAACAATTATTGCTGCATCTCGGGAGGGGTTAAAAACTGGGACCGCGTGGCCTCCGATTCGTATTTATGACCGTTGCAGAGTTGTGCAATCCCCTTTTTGCGACCATCGGACGAGCAAAGTCAACAGGGAAACTAGATTTGCTTCATAATGCTGTAACTAACTTAACCACTGCAGCGATTCAATGAACGATGTTATAAAGGGGGCCCAATTTCACACTTAACAGCTGTCTCACTTAACAACGGAAGCTTTGGGTTCATAGTTGTGGACGTATGTCAAGGACTAGCTGTTGTGTCCAATCTTCTCCCTCAAGACAGGAGACTTTATATCCCCCCTGTTCAAATGATTGTCCAGCCTGGGTTTTTTTTTTTCTTGAGAACCGCCAAGGATGGAGCCTCCACAACTTCTAGTGGCAAGCAGTTCCATAGGTTAATTCAATTAATCATTCCATAATTCAAATTAAAAAGTGATGCTTATTCAAAAAATTGCCTGGTATTGAACAAGAGAGAGTTACTTACTTACTCGGTATTGATAGTCCTCGAGTTACGAACACAAGCGAGGCCCACAGTTCTGTTGCGAAGTAAGTAGGCAGTTGTTAAGTGAAAATTTTTTAAAGCCCTGTTTTACAACTATTTTTGCCACCGCTGTTAAGTGAAACACTGCCGCTTGTGAAGCGAGTGACATTAAATGAATCTGTCTTCCCCGTTGGCTTTGCTCATCAGAAGGCCGCAAAAGGGATGCTACGACGGTCGTAAGTGTGAAAAACAGTCCTGGGTCCCTTTTTTTCAGGGCCGTTGTAACTTCGGTCACTAAACGAACCATTATACGTCGAGGACTTCTTGTGTGTGTGTGTGTGTCTGTGTGTGTGTCTGTGTATGTTTGTGTGTGTGTGTGTGCATGCAGCATTTCTGGGAGGGAGACGCCCGGCGGGCGGGGTCCTTTGTTGCGATAAATAAATAAATGAAATGAGTTAAACGAGAACAGACGGATTTAGTTGACGAAATCATCCTGGGGACGGTTTTTGTGAAAGGGGAAAACGGAAGAGACGTTTGTGGATGGAAGGGAGTCCAGCCATCTTAAAACATGGCTGGCTGGGGGATTCTGGGAATTGGAGTCCAGGTATCTTAAAGCATAACTGGCTGGGGGATTCTGGGAATCCAGATATCTTAAAGCATGGCTGATTGGGGGATTCTGGGAATTGGAGTCCAGCCAACTTAAAACATGGCTGACTGGGGGATTGTGGGAGTCCAGGTATCTTAAAGCATGGCAGACTGGGGGATTCTGGGAATTGGAGTACAGATATGTTAAAGCATAACTGGCTGGGGGATTCTGGGAATCCAGGTATCTTAAAGCATGGCAGACTGGGGGATTCTGGGAATTGGAGTATAGATATCTTAAAACATGGCTGGCTGGGGGATTCTGGGAATTGGAGTACAGCCAACTTAAAACATGGCTGACTGGGGGATTGTGGGAGTCCAGGTATCTTAAAGCATGGCAGACTGGGAGATTCTGGGAATTGGAGTACAGATATCTTAAAACATGGCTGGCTGGGGGATTCTGGGAATTGGAGTACAGCCAACTTAAAACATGGCTGACTGGGGGATTGTGGGAGTCCAGGTATCTTAAAGCATGGCAGACTGGGGGATTCTGGGAATTGGAGTACAGATATCTTAAAACATGGCTAGCTGGGGGATTCTGGGAATTGGAGTACAGCCAACTTAAAACATGGCTGACTGGGGGATTGTGGGAGTCCAGGTATCTTAAAGCATGGCAGACTGGGAGATTCTGGGAACTGGAGTACAGATATCTTGAAACATGGCTGGCTGGGGGATTCTGGGAATTGGAGTACAGATATGTTAAAGCATAACTGGCTGGGAGATTCTGGGAATCCAGATATCTTAAAGCATGGCTGACTGGGGGATTCTGGGAATTGGAATCCAGCCAACTTAAAATATGGCTGACTGGGGGATTGTGGGAGTCCAGGTATCTTAAAGCATGGCGGACTGGGGGATTCTGGGAATCGGAGTACAGATATCTTAAAGCATCCTGGCTGGGGGATTTTGGGAATTGAAGTCCAGATATCTTAAAGCATGGCTGACTGGGGGATTCTGGGAATCGGAGTACAGATATCTTAAAGCATCCTGGCTGGGGGATTTTGGGAATTGAAGTCCAGATATCTTAAAGCATGGTTGACTGGGGGATTCTGGGAATCGGAGTACAGATATCTTAAAGCATAATTGGCTGGGAATTCTGGGAATTGGAGTACAGATATTTTAAAGCATGGCTGACTGGGGGATTCTGGGAATCGGAGTCCAGATATCTTAAAGCATAACTGGCTGGGGAATTCTGGGAATCGAAGCCCTCCCCTCTTAAATCCCACTGGCTGGGGAAGTCTGGGAGGACTGCCGGAAGAGAATATCTGTTAGCTTCAATTCTGGGAGTTGAAGTCTCCAATCCTTAGCAGGTCTTGCATGAACTGGTGTGGTAGTGGGGTTTGACTAGATGTCCTTGAGTGACCCCAAAGTCCGAATCTATGATGCGAATTACAGGAAATAAATGAAAAAGCATCCAGAAGGTCTCTGGGGTGTTTTATGCCTCCTGCAGAGCCAAATCATCCCCTGGGTTTTTTTTTTTTTAAAGAATTAGCACGGGGATTAAATTCCTTTTCATTTGCAAACCTGCAGAGGCTAACAGCCAGCTAATGCCTCCCTTCCCCTGCTGGGATGGGGGGTGGAGTGGAGAGGGTCAGTGGGGATTGGGAGAGAGCAGCCTTTGTAATTGGGGGTGGGTGGGTTTTTGCCCACTTGGTTAAGATACTTGTGGGTTCCCTTGGTGGCTTGGGCTAAGGACCCCTGGCATAGAGTGTGTGTGCGCATGTGTGTGTCTAAGGGGGTGCTGAGGGGGGGAAGGGGGGTGATGAGACAGCTGCCAGGGCCATCAGGAGGAAGACACTCCCCTTTCGGGTGGGTGAGGCTCTGGGGGCAGCCCCCTCCTCATTCCTGCTGTATCCAATCTTGGAAAGAGAGATGGGTTTTTTTTAAGTGGGCCCCCAGCCCTATAAGGAGAGGTGGGATAGCCCCACTCCTTCCCTCCCCTGGCGGGAGTGGGGGGGCTGCTTTTCACTCAGGAACTCAAGGCGGGGGTGGGTGGGTGAGTTTCTCCCTCTGGCAGCCCCTTCCTCTGCTCCTCTTAACAAAGGCAGCTGAGCCCCTGGAGCCCCTCCCCAACCAAAACCCACAAGGTATCCCAAGGGTCAGTCAATTTGGTGTCAGTGTGTGGTATGACCCTGTTCCTTCATAAAAATCTTGACTCCGTATCAGAATGGTCAAACAAATGGCAACTTCAGATCTCAACAAATAAATGCTCTGTCCTACATATTGGCAAAAAAAAATCAGAAAATAAAATACAGGCTGAATAGTCAAGACCTTGTTTGAGGATCCAAACTCTGTAAAGGACCTTGAAATACTCATCTCAAATTACCTAAGTGCTAGAGCCCACTATAACTACATAGTCAAAAAGGCATTTAGAGTTGTTAACCTAATCCTAGGTAGCTTTTTCTCTGGTAATATCACACTACTAACTAGAGCATACAAAACATTTGCTAGACCAATACTTGAACACAGCTCATCAGTCTGGAACCCACATTATGTATCTGATATTAACACAGTGGAGAAAGTCCAGAAATATTTATTTATTTTATTTGTCAATCGCTTACAAGATAATAGGTATAAGTATATACATAGTTATGAATAGATGTTATTTCACAAGAAGAGTTCTCCACTCCTCTACTCGTTGTAGAATACCTTATGCCACCAGACTCGAAATTCTAGACCTAGAAAACCTAGAACTACGCCGCCTTCGCTCCAATCTAAGTATAGTATATAAAATTATATATTGCAATGTCCTACCTGTCAATGAATACTTCAGCTTCAACAACAATACAAGAGCACACAATAGATACAAACTCAAGGTTAACCGCACCAAACTCGATGGCAGGAAATACAACTTCAGCAACAGAGTGGTCAATGTCTGGAATACTCTACCTGACTCTGTGGTTTCTTCCCCAAACTCCAAAAACTTTAACCTTAGACTGTCTACTATTGACCTCACCCCTTTCCTAAGAGGCCTGTAGGGAGCGTGCATAAGCGCACCAATGTGCTTACCGTCCCTGTCCTATTGTTTCTTTTATTTTTCTTATATGTATCCATGTATTCATAACTATACCTATACTTATACCTCTTATCTTGTAAGCAATTGACTAACCAAATAAATAAATAAATAAACGTTTGCATTGGGCTGGGAAGACTTTACTGGGGAGGTGGGGGGGCTCCTGTGCAGAGAAATAAGGGGTGGGAGTGGGATAGAGTCAGAAGGCCTGGCAATGCCAGAAGGGAGGAAGGTCTAAAAGATATAAGTTGGCGACCCACACAGTGCTTGTAAAAAAGCCATATTATACCATATTATATAATATAAATATAGAATATAAATATAGAATATAGAATGGAATGGAATGGAATACAGAATATGGAATACAATACAACATAGAAATAAAATTAAATATATAGAATTGAATGGTATACAGAATACAGAATAGAATATAGAATATAAAATATAGAGGATAGGATAGGATATAGAATAGAATAGAATAATGGAATAAAGAAAGGAATAGAATAGAAATAATAGAATAGAATACACAATAAAGTAGAAAAGAGAATGGAATGGAATGGAATACAATAGAATAGAATAGAACAGAAATAGAAAATAGAATAGAATTAATGGAATAGAAAATAGAATAGAACAGAAAATACTGTAGGAAAGAACAGAATAGAAAAGAGAATAGAAAAGAAAATAGAATAGAAAATAGAATTCAATTAGCAAAATTGAATTAATAGAATAGAATACAGAGAAAGTAGAATAAAATTAATAGAATAGAATTAATAGAATAGAGAATAGAATATAAAATAGAATAAAATTAATAAAATAGAAATAGAATAGAATACAGAAAATAGAATAGAAAATAGAGTAAAATTAATAAAATAGAATGAATAGAATAGAATACAGAGAATAGAATAGAAAATAGAATAAAATTAATAAAATAGAATTTAGAATAAATAGAATACAGAGAATAAAATAGAGAATAGCATTGAAAACAGAACAGAGCAGAACCCAATACTTTATTTAGTCAAGTGTGGTTAGCCACACCAGGAGTTTGTCTCTGGTGCAGAAACACCCAGTGTATTTGCAAAACAATAGAGAAAATCATCACCATCATTTTCACTTGTGCAATCTGTGGTCAGACCACACATCTACTAAAAAAAAAAAAAAGATCACTCTAGCCAGCGAGCCAAGCTGCACACCTAAGCAGGAGAAGGGTTGTTTAAAAATCTTTCTGGCAACCAATAAAATCTGACCTTGGGCAACAAATCCTCGATTGATTTTTAGGCAGTTCCCCCCACCCCCCACCCCAATGTGAGGTTTGTCTGTTCCTGTACCCCCGTAGCCCCCTCCGTCCCCAGCCCCCGCCCCCCCAATGGCGCCAGACGACGGGACCGAATGGCTGCTGCAGCTGCTGAGCGAAATCCAACTGGAGCAGTTTTACCCCAGGATCCGAGACGAGCTTCACGTCACCCGCCCGAGCCATTTCGACTACGTCAAGCCCCTTGACCTGGACCGCATCGGCCTGGGGCGCCCAGGTGAGGTGCGGGGAAGGTGGGGTGGGGGGATTGTGCGGGAGCGTGCAGCAACTCTGCTCGGTGTGGACGCCTCTCGTGAAGACTTCCCAAGTTTAAAGTCCTCATGAGGTAAAGGCGGGGGGGGGGGGGGGCGGCGGGAATCAACTGGTGTAACGACCGGTTTGTCGAACGCGCGGTTTGCACTTCGTTTAAAAAAAAACCACGGCCATTTTCAGCTTTGAAATTCACCTTCGACTGCAGCCTCAGTGAGTAAAACAGCGGAGGATCCGGCACGACCGTCGTGCCGCGCGAATCAGCTGGCTGCAAAACACGGAAATATAGGACAGACCACTGCCGTGATGGCAGCATGCGGAGCCATTTGTGCGAGCATGCGAGCCCCAGCCAAATGTAACGGCACTGCACATGTGTGTGCCTTCCAACTGATTTTTGGCCCGTTTGAGGCCTCCCGCAGGCTGGAGAGAAGCCTCTGCAGCCTTGGGAGGCCGAAAAACGGGCCTTCCGGAAATACTGGGAGTGGCGAAACGGGCCCATTTTTCAGCCTCCCGAGGCTGCAGAGGATTCCCTCCAGCCTCCGGGAGGCCGAAAACAGCCTTCCCTGGGCTACAGAAGCCCTGCGGAGGCTGAAAATGGGCACTTCCGGTACTTCCGGAAGGCTCGTTTTTCGGCCTCCTGAGACCACCCTTGACTATAGAAAGGAATATTACATGGGAATCATTTCCAAGGAATCATGAAGCCCCCTCCCCTTAAGTCGCCCGTTGGAGGCAAAGGGGTCTTGCCGGCAAGCATGGTTTGGGTTCGAATTTGGTTTTCCCGGACTTTTATCTTACAGGTCAGCGGCGGCTCGAAGAGGCCTTAAAACGCCGGAAGGGTCAAAGCCAGCGCCCCAAGTCCTGGGTCTATAAGGTGAGTGTGGGGACCCTCCCCTTGAAGGGATCACCCTGGGGGGAGAGGTTTGGGGGGTGGGCTTCGCATATAACATAACCGCCCTGGGATTTCCTGCAGCCAGTGGGGATCCGGTTGTTCCCTGGGGCAGGTTTGGAGAAGCGAAAAGAGGGGTGGATTTATTTGGGGAGTGGGCAGGTGGGGTGAGGGGTAGAAGTGATACCACAACTTGCCAAATTGTGGTTTGTAGCTTTGAACTGCGGAGACCTGGGGGGGGAGGAGGGGGGGGGGCGTGTCTGAGCCAGGTGGTTTCCTTGCAGACGTTTCGTGACCCAGCTAGGGAACGTCATCAGTGCTAGAAGGGAGTGGGTTTTGCAGAGAGGAGGAAGGAGAGGAGGAGGAGGAGGAGGAGGAGGAGGAAGAAGAGGAAGAGGAGGTGGAGGAAGGGGGGGAGGAGGAGGAGGAAGAGGGGGAGGAGGAGGAGGAGGAGGAGGAGGAAAACTGGGGTCCTTGATGCTTTCAGAGCTTGGCTATTTTCTGGCCGACATTTCATGACCCAACTGAGGAACATCATCAGTGCTAGAAATGCAAAAAAATAAATAAACAAACACCCCTTCCTTTCTAGCACTGATGCTGTTCCCTACTTGGGTCATGAGACATCCGCAAGAAAAGATCCAATCTCAGCCAGCCCCGAGGACACGACACGCCCCCGCATACCCATGTTGTGCCAGTGACGCAAATCGTGGCATCAATTTGCCATGGCGATTGAGCCAACCCCGCGTGTCCCCTGTCCTTTGGCTCTGTGACCTCACGACTGTGTCACATCCACCGCGCATGCTGGCGGCCACCCACGACCGCGGCGTGGCCTTCCTTGCCTTTCAGATCTTCCGCCAGCCGTCTTTTGGGTTGCACCTGCGGGGCGCTAAAACACGCCTAGCTGGCTGGCTCGGCTCCATTGCTGACGAAAACATGCCCTTCCTGCCTGCATTTGGGGAAGGAAGTATAGAATGTGCTTATTACGTTTTGTGCATTATTATTGTGGTTGTTGTTGTTTTGGTCGCTGGGTTGTTTTTAATAGCCAGCCAGATGTCCAGACTGGCCTTTTCATCCAGTCCTTCCCAAACCCCCTAAGTCAGGCAGGTGTGGTTCTTTGAAGTGTTAAATAAAAGGTATAGTTGCAGAATGGAAGGTGTATTGTTATTTATTATAAGTTGCTTTCCAAGTCAGACAGATGTTCACACTGCGGATTTTATTATAATTTTTGTTCCCCTTCTCTGGTCCTTCCAAAACCCCCCTAAGATAGGCAGATGTGGCTGTTTTGATGGTGTTCAACAGGGAAACTCTATTATAATAGAGTAGAGTAGAGTAGAATAGAATAGAATAGAATAGAATAGAATAGAATAGAATAGAATAGAATAGAATAGAATGCCTTTATTGTCATTGCATTCAAAATACAATGAAATTTAAAAGCTACTCCAGCACAATGCCCCAAACACCACATCACAATCATACTACACAGTATTTAAAAAGTAGAATAATTAAAGTAATAATAATAATAATCTTAGTCTAAAACCTATTTAAACATATATTAAATTAGATACTTTAAAAATGCCACTTTACATATAGAACTAAATCACAAATGTACTGTTTGATTCAAGACAATTACTGCCTTGGAAGAGAAACTGTTTCTCAGTCTATTGGTCCTCATTTTAAGACGCCTATAATGTCTCCCTGATGGTAACAGTTCGAAATATGAGTGTCCAGGATGAGAACGGTCTGTGGAGATTTTCAGTGCTCTAGAGAGGAGTCTGGTCTTCGCCATCTCTTCCAAAGAAGAAAGAGAGCAACCGATGATTTTCTGTGCTCTGTTTATAACTCTCTGGAGCATCTTCTTATCCACTGCAGAGCATCCAGCATACCACACCGTTACACAATATGCCAAAATGCTCTCGATGGTAGAATGGTAAAAAGTAACCAGCCACTTCTCTGCAAACTACTCTTTTTCAGCAGCCTCAGAAAATGCAGGCGCTGTTGGGCCTTCTTTGCAGTGGCCATCGTGTGGACCGACCAAGTAAGGTTGTCAGAAAGATGAGTTCCTAGAAATTTAAAACTATGAACTCTTTCCACACAGTCTCCATTGATATATAGTGGGAGAGGCCTTGCTTTGCATCGTCTGAAGTCTCTCATCAATTCTCTGGTCTTTTTGATGTTCAGGGCGAGGTTATGACTCTTGCACCACAAGACCAGTCTGAGAACCTCTGACCTATAGGCCGTCTCGTCTTCTTCTGATATGAGTCCCACCAATGTGGTGTCGTCTGCAAATTTTATTATAGAGTTAGTGGGACAAGAGGGAGTGCAGTCGTAGGTGTAGAGTGAATACAAAAGGGGGCTCAGCACACAACCCTGTATTTTTATTATTATTTTATTATTTATATTATTATTACAGTGGGTTGCAAAGTCAGCCAGATGTTGAGACTGGATTTGGACTGTTTACCTCACCTTCCCAAACCCCTAAGATAGGCAGATGTGGCTAACAGATATCATTAGAGTTGGGAAGGGATCTTATAAGGTCATCTAGTCCAACCCCCTCCCCAAGTAGGAGACCCTACACCATTTCTGACAAGATGGCAGCTCAATCTCTTCTTGAAGCTCCCACAATTTCTGAATAACAGAATAGTAGAGTTGGAAGGGAACCTGGAGGTCATCTAGTCCAACCCCCTGCCCAAGCAGGAGACCCTATACCATTTCTGACAGATGAGCAGTCCAGTCTCTTCTTGAAAGCCTCCAGGGATGAAACTCCCACATCTTCTGAAGGCAACTTCTGTTCCATCGGTTGATGGTTCTCCCTGTCAGAAAATGTCTCCTTATTTCCAGGTTAAATCTCTCCTTGTTCAGTTTCCATCCATTGTTCCTTGTCTGGCCTACAGGCGCTTTAGAAAATAGCTTGACCCCACCCCCCTCCTCTCTGGGGCAGCTCCTCAAATATTGCTGTCCTGTCTCCCCTGATCCCTTTGTTCCTTAAAATCAGACTAAAGTCAGATTAACAAGAGTTGGAAGGGACCTTGAGGGTCATCTAGTCCAACCCCCCACCCTCAAATATTGGAAGGCTACTCTCTTGTCTCCCCTGGTCTTTCTCTTCCCTAGACTAGACAGGCCCAGTTCTTCTAATTGTTCTTCATATGTTTTATCCTCCAGTCCCCTCATTTGTTTATTTTTAATTGGTATTGTATTTTATTTGGCTGTGCACCACCCTGAGTTCCTCGGGAGAAGGGCGGTATATAAATCTGATATAAATAAATAAAATAAATTTATTTATTTATTTATTTATTTTATTTGTCAATTGCTTACAAGATAACAGGTATAAGTAAAACATAGTTATGAATACATGGATACATATAAGAAAAATAAAATATAAAAGAAACAACAGGACAGGGACAGTAAGCATGTTGGTGTGCTTATGCAGGCCCCCTACAGACCTCTTAGGAAAGGGGTGAGGTCAATAGTAGACAGTCTAAGATTAACGTTTTTGAGGTTTGGGGAAGAAACCACAGAGTCAGGTAGAGTATTCCAGACATTGACCATTCTGTTGCTCAACTCGTATTTCCTGCAATCATCATCCTGGTTGCTCTTCTTTACACTTTTTCTAGAGTCTCAACATCTTTTTTATAGTGTGGTGACCAAAACCGGATGCAGTATTCTAGGTGTGGCCTTACTAAGGCTTTACAGAGTGGTATTAGTACCTCCCTTGATCTCGATTGTCTCCCTCTATTAATGCAACTTAGGATTGCATTGGCTTGTTTGGCTGCTGCTGCATACTGCTGGCTCATATTTAGCTGGTTGTCCACTAAGACTCCAAGATCCCTCTCACTGTTATTGAGCCTGGTTTCTCCTATATGTCTATATGTGTCCTTTGGGTTTTTTTTCCCTAAGTGTAGGACTTTACTTTTCTCTACATTGAATTTCATTTTGTTAGATATGGCCCAGGGTTCTTGTCAAGATCCATCTGGATCTTGAGCCCATCTCTTGGGTGTTGGCTATTCCTGCCAGCTTAGTATCATCTACAAGTTCGGTAAGTTCCCCTTCTATTTCCTCCTCTAAGTCGTTAATGAAGATATAGGAAGCAATCTAGAAATAAGGAGAAATTTCCTGACAGTGAGAACAATTAATCAGTGGAACAACTTGCCACCAGGAGTTGTGAATGCTCCAACATTGGAAGTTTTTAAAAAGATGTTGGATCACCATTTGTCTAAGTGGTGTAGGGTTTTCTGCCTAGGCTGGGGGTTGGACTAGAAGACCTCAAAGGTCCCTTCCAACTCTTTATTCTATTGTATTTCTATTCTATTCCTATTCTCTTCTCTTCTATTTTTTCTTCTCTTCTATATTCCAATATGATTCTATTCTATTCTATTTGTATTCCATATATTCTATTCTATTGTTATTCCATTCCATCTATTCTATTCTATTCTATATTCTATTCTATATTGAAGAGTCCTGGGCGTAAGACAAACCTTGTGGCACCCCACTGCTTCCTTCCCTCCAGGTAGACTTAGACCCATTGTGAACTACTCGTTGAATATGGTTTATCAGCCAGTTGTGAGACCATCTGCTAGTGGTGGCTGTTCGATGATGTTAAGGGGTGAGGGAAACTCTGTTATTATGGTTAGTTGCAAAACCAGCCATATGTTGAGACTGGATCCGGCCTGTTTACCCACCTCTGGAGTCCTTCCCAAACATCTGGGGTAGACGGTGTGGCTGAAGGATGTCAGCTCTTCGAAGCCAAGCTGCCTTTTGCAATTGACCGATGCTGAATTTGGTCAATGCTGAAAGCGTTCAAAGGATGCTCCCAGTTGTTTTGGACTCGCACCCAAGGCGCCTCTTGCTATAACGATCCGTTGCACACCAAGCCAGATGTGGCATTTTGGAGTCCCTTCCCAAACACCTAAGATAGGCAGGTGTGGCTGGCTTGATGATGTTACAGCTGTCGCTGCAGGGTCAAAACTGCATGATTATTTTTTATAAAGTCATCCAAATGTTGAGACTGGATGTGGCCTTTTTATCCACCTCCCCAGTCCTTCTCAAGGACCCAAGAGAGACAGATGTGGATGTTTGATGGGGTTAAAGGTCTCCTTGTGAGATGTCAGCGATTCCAAGTCAAGTTGCCTTTTCTTTCTTTCTTTCTTTCTTTCTTTCTTTCTTTCTTTCTTTCTTTCTTTCTTTCTTTCTTTCTTTCTTTCTTTCTTTCTTTCTTTCTTTCTTTCTTTCTTTCTTTTCCTTCCTTCCCCCCTTCCTTGTTTCTTTCCTTCCTTCCTTTTCTCCATCTCTTTCCCTCCTTCCTTCTTTCCTTTAAACACACTTGGCCAATCATTCGTTCATTCATTCTCAATTCCCTCTTTCCTTCCTTCTTTATTTCTTTCTCTTTCTTTCTCTCTCTCTCTTTTTCCTCCCTTCCTCCTTTCTTGCTTCTTTCCTTCCTTCCTTTTCTCCATCCCTTCCCTTTCCCTCCTTCCTTCTTTCCTTTAAACACACCTGCCCAATAAAGAATTCATCCATTCATTCATTCATTCATTCATTCATTCATTCATTCATTCATTCATTCATTCATTCATTCATTCGCAACCTGGAAAGGGCTGGCTCTTGTCTGGGACAATTATCTTTAATGACTCTTGGCTGTGAATGAACAGAATTCACTGAGAGGCATTAAAAAACTTTGCTTTTGTGTACATATATTTTGGGTTTCTTTGATTGGAACGAGGCTTGGGTCAGAACAAGCACTATCTGACAATGATGGGCACCGGAGTCCTTTCTCTCTCTCTCTCTCTCTCTTTTTCCCCATCCTTGCCAGATGTTCACAGGGGCGCGATGCCCCGAAAACGACGAGACCCCCAACGCCCAGCCCCCGCTCCCTCCCCGGCTGGAGACGGACGCCTCCCTCAAATGCTTGATCAGCGAGTGGGACCTTCACATCGGCGAGCGCCTGGGTGACGGATGCTTCGGGGTGGTGCATCGGGCCAAGTGGCACGCGCCCGGCGGTGCCTTGGTAAGCGCCCTCACCGGCAGTCCTCGATTTGCCGCAGTTCACTTAATGACCGTTCCCAGCCCCCCCTCCCCCTGCCCAGGAGAAGGGCCTTCCCTGCAGATCAGAATAGCCAGGAATATTGGGAGAAGGAAAGGGCACCCCCAGGTGATCCAGCGCTGAGCCATGGATGTTTTTGAAAAGGAAAAGGCCGTTTTTCACACTGAATGACCGTCGTAGCAACGCCCCTGCGGTCAGAATTCGGCCGCGTGGCCGCGAGCTCCTCCTTAGGACCGTTGCAACGTCCTGGAGTTACGTGATCTTCCTTTTTACGACCTCCGGATAAGCGAAGTCCACGAGGGAAGCTGCCGGATTCGCCGAATGACCAGGTGACTCGTTTTTGCCGTCGCAGCGATTCACTTAAAACGCCGGAGAAAGGTCGTAAGAGAGGGGCGAAAATGCCGCTTTGCAAAACGTCTCTCTTAGCGATGGAAATGCGGGGCTCCACGGCGGTCGTTAAGTGGAGGACCAACGGGCTCAGTGAGCAGCTGAGAACTCGGCCGAAGAGACAGTCTTTGGCCGTCGTTCCCATTCCAAGCAGTCTCCCGACTTACGACCGTTCGAAGTGACAGTGGCAAAAAAACAACTGGTCCTCAGACTTACAACCGGTTCTCAAACGTACGACCCTCGTTGCATTTCCACACGGTTAGATTAGGGGGTCATGTGATGTCTATTTGTGCGACCTTACCAGCTGACAAGCAAAGTCAATTGGGGTGGAAGTGGAGAGAGAGCTGTGTTCGCTTAACGATCGCATGGCTCACTTAACGACCGCAGTGATTCGCTGAACCGCCGTATGGAGGAAAGTTGTCAAACTTGAGCGAGTCTCTCTTAAGAACCGTCTGGCTTGGCGATGGATATTCTCGTTCCAACTGCGGTCATAAGTCGAGGACTGTCTTGTCCTGGGGTGGCCTGGGGGGGGATGCTGCAGTTTGGCAGGGAGCATATTCTGTGTCCCAGCCCCCCTCCTCAGGAAAAGGGCCTCCCCTGTATTTTCCGACAGACTTTTGCAGATCAGAATAGCCAGGAATATTGGGGAGAAGGAAAGGGCATCACCAGGTGATCCAGCGCTGAGCCATGGATGGTTTTGAAAGAAAAGCAAGGCTCAATCAGCCATTGGCGACCAACGGAGATGTTTCAGCCCACCAGAACCACCCGATTCCTGGTTCTTGTGCCGTATTTCTCACCCATTGCTTTTTCCAGAACTTTCTCCCTCTATAAAGCCAAGTCACAGTGTCACTCTTCGAAGGAGACCAAGAGGTGATCCCCTTGTCTGACTGTAGCATCCCAGAGTGTTGTGTCTCGTCCGGCTGGTAGCCAACCTTCCTTTGCCTCCTCCTAGATCCCGGTGGCCGTGAAGACGCTGCGTTCAGATGTCTCCTCTGACCCGGGCGCCCTGATTGACTTCCTCAATGAGGTCAACGCCATGTGCTGCCTGGATCACCCCCATCTCCTCCGCCTCCACGGTGTGGTGCTCACCCAGCCCCTCAAGATGGTAAGGGGTGGGGTAAGGGGCTCCAACTCTGGAAGATGGGATGACCATTTGTCTGGATTGGCCTAGGGTTTCCTGCTTGAGCAAGGGGGTTGGGCTAGATGACCTGCAGGGTCCCTTCCGATTCGGTTATTCTGCTATTCTGAGCAGGGGGTTGGATTAGATGACCTCCAAGATCTCTTCCAACTCTGTTATTGTTATTCTCAGCAGGGGTTTGGACTAGATGACCTCTGAGGTTATTCTGAGCAGGGGGTTGGATTGGATGACCACCAAGGCCTCCTTCCAACTCCTATTATTTTGAGCAGGAGGTTCAACTAGATGACCTCCAAGGCCCCTTCCAACTCCTGTTATTCTGTTATTGTCAGCAAGGGTTCTGGACTAGATGATCACCAAGGCCCCCACCAACTTTCTTCTTCTGCAAGGGTGCTCTCCTTGAGCAGGGGGTTGGGCCAGATGACCTCTGAGGTCACTGCCAATTTATATTCTGTTAAATTTTCTAGTTTCCTTCCAAACTTTTCCTGGGGGTGGGCGGGGGGTTTGAAGACCAGGAAACTCCAAGCCTCCGCTGAGCTATTTGGGGGTTCGGAAGACGGGGCGATAGATCCGTGGGATCAACCCTTTTCCTCTCGGGCAGGTGACGGAGTTGGCCACGCTGGGCTCGCTCTACGACCGTCTCCAACGACCCTTCCCTCTGCACCAGCTCTGGAGCTACGCCGCGCAGGTGGCGGGGGCCATGGCTTACCTCGAGTCCAAGCTCTTTGTCCACCGGGATCTGGCCGCCCGCAACATCCTGCTGGTGTCCGAGGACCACGCCAAGATCGGTGATTTTGGCCTGATGCGCCCGCTGTCCAGCAAGAGCGACCGTTATGTCATGTCCGCCCACCGGCGCATCCCCTTCGCCTGGTAAGGCTCCCCGAAGCAGGGGGGGGAGGAGGATTTAACCGCCTCTTCCCCCCACCACCCTGTGTCTCCATGGGCAGCTGCTAAACCCTCATGAGGACTAGCGCCTTGCCATGTGCTGTCGAGACCTGAATGACGGAACATACCACGCCAGGATTTAAGGGGGGAGATCTGAGCTGGGAAGGGGTGAAATATTGGGATGTCCCCTGAGCACAGAAACGTCCCGAGCATCCTCTTGACTGGCCCGCTTTGCAAATCATGGTCTGTTTCTGCTTAAGAGCAAATCTTGGCTTGCCAATTTGCCTTCCGCTTTCTATTTGTTCGGATTTATAATGTCAGGCTATGCTAAGGATGGCTTTTTCTAAGCAACCTTTTAGGCTTGTGGACTTCAACTCCCAGAATTTGTCAGAAATGGTTGTAGGATCTCCTGTTTGGGCGGAGGGGGGGTTGGACTAGATGACCTCCAAGGTCCCTTCCAACTCTGGTATTCTATATTCAATGGAAACAGAAGTGGCCTTCAGAAGTTGTGGGAGCTTCATCCCTGGAGGAAGAAGAGATTGGACTGCCCTCTGTGAGAAATGGTGTAGGGTCTCCCGCTTGGGAGGGAGGCTGGACTAGATGACCTCCAAGGTCCCTTCCAACTCTGTTATCCTATATTCAATGGAACAGAAGTTGCCTTCAGAAGTTGTGGGAGCTTCATCATCCCTGGAGGCTTTCAAGAAGAGACTGGGCTCCCCTTCGTCAGAAATGGTGTAGGGTTGGACGGGGGGTTGGACTAGATGACCTATAGGGTCCCTTCCAACTCTGATTATTTGTTATCTACAGACTTCCAACTCCCAGAGTTCCTCAGTCCGCAAAGATTTACCCAGTATTCAGCACGGATAAGAGGACAAGAAGACAGATCAATATAGACAACTTTATCACCTTTCTTTTTGGATAGAGTAGCTTTCTTAATAATAGATGGTGGTAATGCGGTAAATGCAATATCTCTTGACTTCTGCAAAGTCGGGTGGGGGAAAATGGCTGGCTGAGGAATTCTGGGAGTTGTAGTTCACAAGTCTTAAAAGGGCCAAGGTTGGAGACCCCCTGCCCTAAGCCCCACCAGGTGACTGACCTCCCCCCCCTTTTTTTTGCTGCCCTTCCAGGTGCGCCCCCGAGAGTCTGCGCCAGGGCATCTTCACCAGCGCCTCGGACGTCTGGATGTTCGGGGTGACCCTCTGGGAAATGTTTTCCTACTGCGAGGAGCCCTGGGTGGGCTTGACAGGCAGGCAGGTGAGAACTGAAAGGGGGGGGGTTTCCTCCAAAGTGGTCTAGTGGTTAGAGCCCAAAACCTGTTTGGGGGATGATGGGAACTGTAGTCTCAATCGATCCATCGAACAGAAGTTGCTTGAGCATGGGGGTGAGAGGGTGGGCTGGATGACCTCCAAGGTCCCTTCCAACTCTGGTGTTCTATATTCAATGGAACAGAAGTTGCCTTCAGAAGTTGTGGGAGCTTCATCATCCCTGGAGGCTTTCAAGAAGAGACTGGACTGTCATTTGTCAGAAATGGTGTAGGCCAGGGTCTTCTACTTGGGCGGGGGTGTGTGGACTAGATGACCTCCAAGGTCTCTTCCTGTAAATCTGTCATTTGTAAAATCTCGGGAGGTGGTAACGAGTTGGGCAGCTTCGGACCAGAACGAGAGCGATTCAGAAGCTTGCATGCTTCCCGATATGGTGCTGGGGGCAGAGATGTTTTGCCAAGGGAGGACAAAAAAGTCAAGATGGCTGCTGGGCAATCGGACATTTTAATCAACTTCCACTTGATTTGTTTTTTTCATGCGTAAAACGGACATAAAAATGGGCAAAGATTTGATGACGGCTGCATCTAGAAGCAGTTTGGTCCACTGATTGAGGCATCAGGCTAGAAACCAGGAGACTGGGAGCTCCTGTCCCGTTTTATGCATGAAAGGGACTGGGTGACTTTGGGCCAATCCCCAGGCGACTGGGAGTTCTAGTCCCACCTTAGGAATGAAAGGGACTGGACGACTTTGGGCCAATCACCAAGAAGCTGGGAGTTCTAGTTCCACCTTAGGTGTGAAAGCAATTGGGTGACTTTGGGCCAATCCCCAGGTGACTGAGTGTTTTAGTCCCACCTTAGACATGAAAGGAACTGGGTGACTTGGTCCAATTACTAGGAGATTGGGAGTTTTAGTCCCACCTTAGGCACAAAGGCCAGCTAGGTGACTTTGGGCCAATCACCAGAAGCTGGGAGTTCTAGTCCCACCTTAAGCATGAAAGGAACTGGGTGACTTTGGTCCAATTACTAGGAGATTGGGAGTTCTAGTCCCACGTTAGGCATGAAAGGGACTGGGTGACTTTGGGCCAATCCTCAGGCAACTGGAAGTTCTAGTCCCACCTTAGGAATGAAAGGGACTGGATGACTTTGGGCCAATCCCCAGGTGACTGGGAGTTCTAGTCCCACCTTAGGCATGAAAAGGACTGGGTGACTTTGGGCCAATCACCAAGAAGCTGGGAGTTCTAGTCCCACCCTAGGCATGAAAGCAATTGGGTGAGTTTGGGCCAATCCCCAGGTGACTGGGTGTTTTAGTCCCACCTTAGACATGAAAGGAACTGGGTGACTTGGTCCAATTACTAGGAGATTGGGAGTTTTAGTCCCACCTTAGGCACAAAGGCCAGCTAGGTGACTTTGGGCCAATCACCAGAAGCTGGGAGTTCTAGTCCTGTTCTAAGCATGAAAGGGACTGGGTGACTTTGGCCAATCCCCAGGTGTCTGGGAGTTCTAGTCCCACTTTAGGCATGAAAGCTGACTGGATGACTTTGGGCTAGTCCTTCCCTCAGCCCAAACCCACCTCGCAGGGTTGTTGTGGTGGGAAAAATAGGAAAAGGGAGAAATATCAGGCTTATTTATTTATCAAAATAAGGAAGACACCAAAAAATAATAATTTTTAAAAATTTGACTTTTTGACCTTATAGGCAGATTTTGTGTGCTCCTAACCTTGAATTGGATGTGTTATTTTTCTTTCCCGACATCTCTCCCCCCCACAAAACAGATCATGATCAAAATCGACCGAGAAGGAGGCCGCTTAGAACGAACGGAGGACTGTCCCAGGAACATCTACGCCCTGGCGCTGAAATGCTGGGCTCACAACCCAGAAGAGAGGCCCAAATTCCGGGAAATCATCCACCTGTTGTCGGAGGTGAGAGGAGAGGCTGGGTTCAGACCACACCTGGGATGGGGTCCTGGTGCCTGGAATCTCTAGATTCCTGTCTGGCCAGCAATTGGCCAGGTTGGGACTGCTGGGTGGCTGGCATCAGGCCCAATTTAGGGCAGAGGCCTCCAAACAGGGCCCCTTTAAGACTGTGGACTTCAACTCCTAGCATTCCCCAGCTGACGGTGGAATTCTGGGAACTGAAGTCCACAAATCTTAAAATAGCCAGGTTTGGAGGCCTTTGGTTTAAGGGATGAAGATATGTGGACTTCAACTCCCAGCATTCCTCAGCGAGCTAAGGAATGCTGGGAGTTGAAGTCCACAAGTCTTAAAGGAGCCAAGTTTGAAGGTCTTTGGTTTAAATTATGAAGATATGTGGACTTCAGCTCCCAGAATTCCATAGCAATCTGGGGAATTCTGGGAATTGAAGTCCACAAGTCTTAAAGGGACCAGTTTTGGAGGCCTTTGGTTTATGAAGATATGTGGACTTCAGCTCCCAGAATTCTTAGTAGTGCCCATGTGCTACCACTGTTGGGGATTCTGGGAACTGAAGTCCACACATCCGGAAGGAAGAGAGTTTGCCAGGCCCAGAGTCACCTTAGCGACTGTCTTGCTTAGCCACGGGAATGTTGCCCTCCTGCCTTTTCATAACCACGCCGTGTCTCGTTTGAATGCAGCTCCGTCCCAAAGAGATGATGGCCAGTCGTGGGTTTGGGGAGCCTGGTTGGCTGAGGCTGGAAGCCAATGACCTGATCACTATTATCGAAGGCGGGTGAGTGAGGATGCCGGCAGCCTCTTTGAGGGGTAGGGGAAAGGGATCTGCTCTCCTCTTCTCCAACCCCCCCCTCCCCAATTGCACAGCCTTCCTGTCCCTTCATCATCTCCATCCTGCTTTTCAAGTTGCTAATCCCAATCCCCCCCTTCTTTGCTTTTGATCTTTTCCCGCCTCGGTTCCTAGTCTTTTGGAGGGCAGGGATCTGTGAGGTCATCTAGGCCAACCCCCTTCCTGCTATTTGATATTTAGCATCATTGTAGTAGCTTATGCACCAAAGACAAATTCCTTGTGTGACCAATCACACTTGGCCAATAAAGATTTCTATTCTATTCCATTCCATTTCTATTCTTATTTTATTCCTATTTCTATTGTATTTCTATTCCTATTCTGTTCATATTTCTATTCTATTCCTATTTCATTCCATTCCTATTCTATTTCTAATTCTACTCTATTATTTTTCTATTTTTAATTCTATTCCCTATTCTATTCTATTTCTATTCCATTCTTCCGCTCTACTCTAGTCTATTCCATCTCGCAAAGATTTCTGGGAAACGTAGTTCTCCTCCAGTGGGCTGAGCAGAAACTCCAAGGAAAGGAAGTCTTCTTCTGAACCAGAGTCAATCAATCTTTCGGTCACGCCTCCCTGTCTGTGCATGCGCAGTCTCGTACTCGGCCTTTCCCTCAGCCGAGCCCCGTGGAAGAGAGCTCTTCGAATGAAGGACGCCGTTATCGTTCGCCGGATTCTGACGGCACCGCGTAACAAGGCTCCAAAGCCTTCGCAGGACGGCGAAACGGCGAGGCTGGCTCCCCCGGACCAGCCGCCTTTGTCTCGATTTCGTCCAAGTCCCTCACCGAACCCCGCAGGCAACGAACGAATGCCCGGGGGAAGCCTGGAGTGGCTGAGGGAAAAATAAAGCCGCGGCGGCAGCAAAAAGTTCCGCACAGGAACGAGCCTGCCTGGTCCGGAGGCCCCGGAGACTAAAATGGCGGACCCGGGAACGGCAGGGCCGAGCGGAGCGGAGGACCAGAGTCCCCCGAAAGGCTCCGCGGGGCCCAAGTCGGCCGCCAAAAGAGCCGCGGCCAGGCTGAAGGCGAGAGCCCTCTCCTCTCAGAGAGCCCCGAAGGCCGAGGGGAAGGACGCCCTGAGGGGCCGCCAGGAGGCCACCGAAAAAAGGGCCGCCAAGGCTGAGGGGGAAGCTGCGCCAAGAGGGGGGTGGAGACCCCCCGCGGAGGAAACTCTTGGAGTTTCCCGCGCTTTTCCAGCCCAGCAACTCAGCCAGCCAATCGGCGCGAAGCACCAGAGTCCGTTGGGCTCTCAGACCGGGTCGCCAGATGGCGCCAGAGAGCAATTGTCTTTGCCATCCTTTCCATCGAAAGGCGATGAGGCTTTTATGGATCCTGATTCGAAGCCGCTGCCAGCAGAAGGGCAGCCACCGCTTAAGCGGAGGAAGGGGGCGCCAGAGGCCAGCTTTACCCCCACAGCGGCGGGACTTCGCCCACAGGAGAGTCAGGGCCCTGAAATCTCTGACCAGATGAAAATCCTGATATCGGAGGCCATAGCGCAGGGCATCGCAGCAGGCCTGCAGCAAAGACATCAGGCTGCTCCTGGGTCATCGGAAGCTCCCCAACATGAAGAGCAACACAAGGCATCCCCCATAGGGCTCTTTTCCCCAGCCCTCTTTAAATCCTTGTTATTCAAGGCCAAAGTCACAACCCGTATGGGAGCGGAGCCAGTGTCAGGCCCCGTGGACCCGAATGAGTTGCTCTTTTCACAGCCAACCATAGAGAGCGAGGAAATCCCCTCCCCTGAACTATTCCAGGACCTGGTCCAAAAGCAATGGGCCCAACCAGGGGTGTGCCCTCCCCTGAATGACAACGAAAGAAGATTTTATAATGTGGCCCCGGATTTCTCTGAGGCACTGCAACTACCAACTATAGATGGCCCGGTGGCGGCCTTAGTATCCTCCACCATCCTGCCTAACCATGAAGAGAATGCTCTGAACATAGGGGATAGGCCGGCAGAGCGGACCCTCCGCAAGGTGCACAAGGCAGCTGCCATGGCAATCAAAACATCAACAACTGCCTCATTCTTCAACAGAGCCTCATTGATGTGGCTCCGCCAGATAAAAGCGAGGGTTCCCCCTGGTGACCTCCGCTTCCACCAAGATATGAACAAAGTGATAGCGGCTACGGAATTCTCGGCAGATGCCACCTTGACTGCCGCTAAGTTTGCTTCCAGGGCCCTTTCCTCTTCGGTGGTGGCCCGTCGACTACTGTGGCTTCGCTATTGGAAGGCAGACATGAAACATACGTGGAACCTAGCCTCTGCTCCCTACAAGGGGGGCAAGCTGTTTGGAGAGGCCCTAGAGCCCTTTCTGGTGGAGACTAAGGATGGGAGAAAGGTCCTGCCTTCCCTACATAGACCAGCTGACCACCGTGGAAAAAATTTCCGTGGGGCTTCCTTTCGGCCCACAAACACGGGGTTTGATGTCCCTCAACCCCAGAGGGTATACACCCACAGACCAGGCTGGGAACTGGACAGATCAGAGTTCAAGGATAGAAACAGAGAACACTTCCAAGGCAAGCGACCATTTCGGGGCAGAGGCCGTCGTCCCTTTCATTGCTCCAAGTGATGACAGATCCAACTCTCCCATTGGCGGGCGCTTAAGCCTATTCCCCAATCAATGGGAAGCAACCCCGATGGAGACCTGAGACTAGGTCTCCCCTTGGATTCCTCTCCCCCACCCCCGAGTTTCTTCATATGTTGCTCTATGTCTTTTTTTAAAAAAGTTTTTTATATTTACAATAATTCCAAAGTAAAACAAATTAAAATGGAGTAGGTGAAAATATAGAGAAATGTTAAGTGTTAAAAATAATACATATTCAATAGTAGCTAAAAGAAAAATGGGATTATTGTTTTATCGGTTAAAAAGTATTAATTATAATTGTAATTTGTTTTACTTTCCAACCGTTGATAAAATAAATCCCATACAATATAATATTCCATTTCTTTTTCTTTAGTTACCAATGTTAACCTATTCATCTCTACACATTCAAATATTTTCTTGATTACTTTTCCCTCTACCGGTATCTTACCACTTTTCCAATTCTGAGCGAATACAATTTCAGCGACTATTAATACATGTATAATTAAATATGTTTTTTTAACTGTAGCCTTCAGGTACCATCCCTAATAAAAATATTTCAGATTTCAAATCTATATGTTCTATCATTTTTTCCAACCACATGTGTATTTTTGTCCAATATCTTTTAGCTTCTTTGCAAGGCCGCCACATATGGTAATATCTTCCAGGTGTCTGGTGGCACTTCCAGCATTTGGCTGATTTATCTTTAAACATCTTAGCTAATTTTGCTGGTGCAAAGTGCCATCTACAAAACATCTTACACAAGTTTTCTTTATATGCTATCAATATTGTTAATTTATAATTCCTATCCCATAGCTTCTGCCATTTTAGTTTTATCGCATATCCAAATTTTCTTGCCTGTGCTATCATTGTTTCCTTAACTTGTTCTTCTAATTTAACACCTAGTAAATAGCAATACAATCTTTGATCAGCTTATCTTCCGTTCCTGTTAATATTTTATCCAATTCTGTCAACACCTTATGAATCCCTTAAGCTTCAATATCTTTTTCATATCTTGATTGTATTTGCGTATATGATTACCAATGCATTTCCAACTCTTGTTCATTCAGTTCTTGTTTTGTTTTGAGCCCCTTTTCATTTAAGATAACTTTATATCTAGCAATAGTTCCCATTTTACAAACATTTGGGGGTATAAGTATTTTTGTTGTTGATAGCCAGACTGGAATCTTCATGTAATGTTGTCCTTTGGTTTTTCTCCACGCTAATAACACTGCATTCCTGACCATATGCCTTTGAAAATACCCATGTATTTTACTTCTCCCATACCATAAAAATGCATGCCAGCCCAATTGCA
This sequence comes from Bungarus multicinctus, assembly GCA_023653725.1. Classification (NCBI taxonomy): domain Eukaryota; kingdom Metazoa; phylum Chordata; class Lepidosauria; order Squamata; family Elapidae; genus Bungarus; species Bungarus multicinctus. The sequence goes on along the minus strand of CM042840.1, from coordinate 147,576,383 downwards.
AATCATGTCCCTCTAGCATCAACAACCTTCTATTTCTCAGAGTAATCCATTCTTTCATCCAGGTTAATATCGTGGCCTGATAATATATTTCCCAATTAGGTAACCCAAACCCTCCTCTGGTTCTCTCATCCTGCAACATTTTTACATTAACTCTTGGTTTCTTGCCATATGTATTTCTGTACTATTTTACTCTTCAAAAAAAAATTCCCCCCAATTTTTTCAGAATGGTTTGAAACAAATACACCGCTTTTGGTAATATGTTCATCTTAATTGTTGCAATTCTTCCTGTTAGTGATAAATGCATATTACCCCATTTTTCCAGATCTAGATTTGTTGTTTGAGTTTGTAATAATTACTATCTTATATTGTTATGTCTGCTCTCTCTTCTATTTTCCCCATCAGTTCTCATTTTTTGTTGTCAGCTGTTGAATGTTCTCTGCTTTTTCTTCTACATTGCATACCTTTCCTTCTACATTCCCTATTTTTTCATCCACTCTCCCTATTTTCTCTTGTAATGTTTGAAGGATCATTTTAATTTCCGCCTGCATTGTAACCGCCTTTTCTTGCTGTAACATCAACTCAAGGGATCTCTGTCCTCCGGGGCTGAAAGCCGCCAAGGCTGAAAATGGAGCGGATGTTTGTTGCTTTTTTCATTTTTTAATATGATATTTATTGTCTCTTAATTTATAACCCACAACGGGGTCTTTCTCCAAATTTCTTTCTTCAAGCTCTTCTATGCCCTAATCCAATATATTCCATCGGTGGGATGGGGGGGACACTGCACAAATTCATAGAGATCAGCAATTTTAAGATAAAATCCAAAAGGAAAAAAGAAATTCAGGAAAGAGAGATAAATATAAAAATGAATCAAAAGGAAAAAATCTTTGTTATGTTAAATGTGAAAAGGTAAAGGAGATAGGAAAAAGAAAACAGAAAAAAGATAACAATCTCCTTAAAAGATTAAAAGAAAAAAAATCAAATATTAAAAATTGAGAAAAAGAGAAAATGTACAGTAATATCCAGTAGGTTATTCTAATAGTCTAGTATTATGTCCCAAAAAATAAAACAGGAAGGATATGATTTAATTATCCAGTTGTAATCCACCTTTTCTCAAGGGACAAGGCAAAAAGAAGCCTCATGGAGACAGCAGTCCAACACTTGTTGGGCATCCAAGCCATTCAACCAGTCCCAAAGGACCAACAGGGGCAGGGGATCTACTGCATCCTGTTTGTGGTCCCAAAGACCTGAGGGGTGGTGGAGAGCAATTCTGGACCTGAAAAGATTGAACAAATGTCTAATTTACAGAAAATTCCAGATGCAATCCCTGCGGTCAATATTGGGGAGCATCCGAGAAGGCGACTTCCTAACATCCATAGACCTGATGGAGGCATACCTCCATGTACCCAACTGGCTGTCCTGTCGGCAGTTCCACTACGCAGGCCGACATCGGCACAAGGCCCTACCTTTCGGCCTATCCCTAGCGCCCAGGAGTTCCACCAAATTGTTGGCGGCACACCTCAGTGCAATTCCAGTGCATATTACCTGGACGATACGTTGATACAATCTTCCTCCCCTCTGGGCAGCAGAGGATCTGCAGATCATAATCTGGGTCCTACAGGATCATGGATTGTCCATCAAATTTCGACAAGAGCCATCTAGCTCCTTCCAACTGACTGTTTACACCTGGATCGCCTATAGTATTACAAACTCTGATAAGTGCCGTTCACGCCGTTACGCTCAGCCAGCCTGTGCTTCCTCACTTTCAAGGTGGCCTTCCTAGTCACCATCACTTCGGCTACACGGATATCTGAGCTGGCAACCCTTTCCATAAGAGAGGACCTTTGCATATTCCACCCAAACAGGGTGGTCCTGCAGCTGGATCCCTCCTTCCTCCCCAAGGTGAAATACTCATTCCTCAGGGCACAGGTTGTAACCTTGCCAGACATCTCCCCAAGCCTAACCCATACCATGGAGAAGAAATGGTACACTTTGGATGTCAGGACGGCCCTCCACGCCTTAATTAAAAAGGACAGCCTCCTTTAGAAGGACAGAATCCTTGTTTGTATCCTTCCAGCCTTCCATGCTGGTCAACAAGGTGACACCATCAGCCAGTTGATACGGGCATGCATCGCCAAAGCTTACGAGCTTCAAGCTCTCCCACTGCCTAGGCGAGTAACAGCCTGTTCCACCAGAAGCGCAGCCACGACAGTGGCATGAAGGACACAGGCCTCCATCGAGATCTGTAGGGCAGCAATGTGGTCTTCTCCATCCCTGTTCATGAGATACTATAAGCTGGACGCCTTCGCTTCGGTTGAAGCAGCCTTCGGCAGGCGGGTGCTACAGAAGATGCATATAGACTCCGAGACACGGGATCAGACTTCTGCCCACCCTTAGGACAGCCGGCTTTGGGATGCCCCATTCCTTGGATTCTCTGCTCAGCACACTGAGAAACAATGTATCAGGTAAGACCAACGCCCCTTTTACAATCTTTCTTGCCGCTGTCATTAAGTGAACCGCCGCGGGTTGGTTAAAGTTGGTCGTACGGATGGATAAGTGAATCCAGCTTTCCCCCTTGACTCTGCCTGTCAGAAGGACAATCATCTTGTAACCCTGGTAAGCTGCCACCTTTGTAAATATGAGTCCGTTTCCCGGCCCCCTGAAAATTTTTGATCACGAGGATGTGGCAATGGTCATTAAAGGTGAAAAACGGTCCTCAGTCTCATTTTCCCAGTGCCATTGTAACTTGGAATGGTCGCTAAATGAACTGTTGTAAGTCGAGGATGTCCTGTAGCTGGTTTGTGAGGAGGGAGTTAGAATCGTGTGTGTGTGTATGTGTACACACGCATGCAAGCTTGGCCATTTTAAGATTAGTGGACTTCCAACTCCCAGAATTCCCCAGCCATCTGAGGACTTGTGGAAGTTGAAGTCTGCAAGTCTTAAAAACCAAGTTTGCCGGCTGGGGGATTTTGGGAGTTGAAGTCCATAAGTCTTAAAAATGGCCAAGCTTGTGTATCCCTATGCTAGATGATGCAATGAATAAGCTGCTGGTTTAGCGACCATTCCAAGTTTTAACGGCACTGGAGTTGTAGTCCCATCAACTCAGAAAAATTCCAATGGAGAATGCTGGGGGGCGTATTCCTCTCATCCCTCCCCCCCTTTTTTCTCCCCCTCCAGCCCTGAATCTTCCACCTGGCGGGGGCAAAACAAGCGGACTCTCAAAGTTGGCATCTTCCCGTCTAGCGTCGCAATAACAGCCGAGGAAGGAGTGCCCCCTGTTGGAACCCCGCGGATCAGCCACCCCATCCGAAGCTCCTTCCTCCATCTGAGTCACGGGGATATCGACCCGGAGAGAGGATGGGGGTCTCCGGACCAGAAGGAGGAGTACGTAAGGGGGGGTGGGCAACACACACATACAGACAACATTAAAAAAAGGAGTGTCTTAGGGTCCCTGCAGAACAGATCTCCAGTATTTGGGTGTATCCTGCCACCCGGTGGCCAGCAGTGGTACTGAATTTTCTGTCCAGGCTGCAGCAAATAGGGCTAATGCCATCCCAAGCAAGGGGAGGGGGTGGCTGGACCCCCGCATCCCAACTCTATCACTGACCCCTGGGGAGCCATGTGGGTGGGATCAGGGACCAACAAAGGCCCCGGGTTCAATTTCCCCACCCTGAAGGGAATTCTAGATGGTCCTCTGTTTACAACCAAAATTGGAAGCACAATTTTTGTGGCTAAACGAGACCATTGTTTAGAGGAGTTTTGCCCCCTTTTGCAACCTGCCTTGCATTGTGTGAAGAAAGCCACTGCGGTTAAGTGAGTCATGTGGTTATTCAGTGAATCCAGCTTCCTCTTGTTTGGGGGAAGCCATCTGAAAAGGTCACAAAAAGGGGATTAAGTGATCTTGGGACAATGCAACCGTTGTAAATATGTGCCGGTTGCCAAGCGTCCGTATTTGGATCCTGTGACCGCAGGGATGCCGCAACAGTGATAAGTGAGAGGACCAGTTTATAAATCACTTCCCCCTGCCGTTCTAACTTGAAACAGTTATAAGTGCGAGGACCAATTGTAAGTCACTTTACCCCTGCTCTTCTAATTTCGAACAGTCATAAGTGCGAGGCCCAGTTGTCACTTTCCCCCTGCCGTTCTAACTTTGAATGGTCATAAGTGTGAGGACCAGTTTGTAAGTCACTTTCCCCCTGCCCTTCTAACTTCAAACGGTCATAAGTGTGAGGACCAGTTTGTAAGTCAGTTTCCTCCTGCCCTTCTAACTTTGGTCATAAGTGCGAGGACCAGCTTGTAAGTGACTCTCCCCCTGCCCTTCTAATTTTGAATGGTCATAAGTGCGAGGACCAGTTGTCACTTTCCCTGCCGTTCTAACGTCAAACGGTCATAAGTGCGAGGACCAGTTGTAAGTCACTTTCCCCCTGCCCTTCTAACTTTGAACAGTTATAAGTGTGAGGACTGGTTGTATGACTCTTTTTCCATGCCGTCGTTAACCGGTGGCTACACAAATTGGTTGTAAAGAGAGAACTGCCTGTAAGTGGCCGTCACTAAGCAGAACATTGATGGTTTTTCTCCTCTACCTAGGAAAAAACTGAAGCCGCGCAGCGGGAACCTCAGCCCCCCAAGTCCCAGCAAGAGCAAGCAGCTGCTGCAACTGGCCCGTGAGTCTCCCCCCTCCCCTTCATGGGGGGTTTGGGGGGCTCTTCTACCCCACACCCCCCTTTTATTGACACCTCCCCCCACTGCTGCCCCCTACAGGCCTCTCCAAAAGCTTGGAGTCCATTTCCGAGTGGTCCATCCTGCGTCCCAAGGCCAGGTTCCCCCCCTTCCGGACAGACGGACCCAGCCGGGCTCCCCAGCGGCGCTTCAGTGACCTCCCGGCCCCCCTCCCGTCGCCTCCCAAGCCCTCCGCTGCCCGCATCCCCAACCCGGCGCTGCCGTCCTGGGCGCTGCCCAAGACAGAGCCCGCGGGCCCCAAGGAGAAGGAGCAACGGATGGGCCGGCCGGGTCCCAAAGGCGCCGGGGGGCCTCACCCTCCCGGCGGGCAGCGGCTGACCATGGGGGAGATTGAGAAGAAGATCAACGAGGTAAGGGGCCCACCGGATCCAGCTCGGCACGTCCGCGTGGCTTCCAACAGGGGTGCTGTGAGGGCATCCATCTGGGCCTCGATCTCCCTGCCTGGATGTGGTCTGCTTGGAGAGGGAGTCAGTTTCCCCTGGGGGGGAGATTGGTGGTGGACTGGACAGCTTGAAAAATTCCATGAAGGGAAAGGAGACCACCCAGAGACAGAGCTGATGTCTAGAACAGGGGTCTCCAACCTTGGCCACTTTAAGCCTGGCAGACTTCGACTCCCAGAATTCCCCATTCAACCATGCCCGTTCTTATTTTTCCCTCCTACTCCCTAGAGTGGGGAGATCGCAGAGGAAGGGATGACAACAGAGTAAGCAATCATAGAGAGTTGAAGTCTTAGCGAAGCTGGCTGGGGGAATTCTGGGAGTCGGAGTCCACAAGTTTTAAATCAGGGGTCTCCAACCTTGGCACCTTTAAGGCTGGCGGGCTTCAAATCCCAGAATTCCTCAGCCAGCTTTGCTAAGACTTCAACCTCTCTGCCTACTTACTCTCTTCTCATCCCTTCCTCTGCAATCTCCCCATTCTAGGGAGTAGGAGGGGGAGAAAAAAAGCAGGCTAGTTGAATGGGGAATTCTGGGAGTTGAAGTCCACCAGGATTAAAGTTTGGAGATCCCCAGCTCTAGAAAGACAATGGGAAAACCCCATGGACCAATTCTTTAAAGGCCGTCCTCGACTTACAAGGCTTCATTTAGTGACCGAAGATACAACGGCACTAATTTCTTTTTTTAAAAAAAGAAAGATTCGGAACCGTTTTCCCACACTTTGCGACCGTCGTGGCCTTCCCCGTGGTCGGGGGGGGAGGGATCAAAATTCACACACTTGGTAGCTGGTTCACCTTTATGACGGTCGCAGCGTCCTGGGGGATCCGTCTTTGGATACCTTCCAATGAGCCAAGTCGGTGGGGGGGGAAGCCTGATTAATTTAATGGCTGTCTTACTAATTGCGATTCCCTTATCAACCGGTGGCCCCCGAAAGGTAGCGAAAATGGGGCAGGAACTCGGCTTTAGCGGCGGGAGTGTTTGGGGATCCAGTGGGTATTTTGATTCAACAGATTGACTCTTCAATTCCCTCCCCTCCAATCGTCCTCCTCGGTTCTGCTTTGTAGTAGGAAGATGGGTTTTGTAGTCCCAATGAAGTGGCATCGGAAGGCTGGCCAAGCCTTGAAGGTTGGGGGGTGGGGTGGGGAGGAAGGGGAGCCCCTTCCCCACTGGCCAGCAAACGGGTTTTTTTGGGGCGAGGAAGGGCCTCAGCTGATGCTGCCCCCTTCCCTCCCCCCTCACCCCCCCCTTCTGCGCAGGTGGAAGAACGGGTGCACGGAGTAACCACTGAGGAGTGCCTGGAGGCCCTGCGGATGAACGGCTGGGAGGTCCCCAAAACTGTCCAGTTGCTGAAGGTGGGTAGCCAGCCTGCCCCCCCTCAACGACCCTCCTGTGGGGTCGGCCGGCGGGAAGGGGAGGGGCGGGAGGGGCTTCCCTGCCCAGCGGTGGCTTCTGGGAGTCACGAAGGAGGACACGGGAGGGGGGGGGTTGGGACCCCGTTTTGGGCCAGAGGAGATTGTGTGACTCCCATCTTCCTTCTTCCTTCCTTTTTCCAACTTTCCTTCCTTTCTTCCTCCCTGACTTTCTTTCCTTCCTCCCTTCTTCTTCCTCTTCCTTCCCACTCTCCCTCCCCTTCCCTTTTGTTCCTTTTCTTTCTCTTCCTATTTCCTTCCTTTCCTCTCCTTCCCTTCCTTCCTATCTTTATTTCCTTTCCTTCCCTTTTGCTTTTCCTTCCTTCCTTCCTTCCTTCCTCTCTCCCTTCTCTCTTCCTTCCTTCCATACTTTCCTCCCTCCCCACTTCTTCTGCCTTCCTTTTTCTCATTCCCATGTCCTCCCTCCCTTCCTCTTTCCATTCTTTTCTCCCTCCCAACTTTTCCTTCCCTCCTCTTCCTTCCTTCCTCTTCCTTCCCTCCTTCCTTCCTCTTTCCCTTCCTTCCCTCCCTCTTCCTTCCTTCCTCTTTCCCTTCCTTTTTCATCTTCTTCCCCTCCCTCCTCTTCCTTTCTTCCTTTCCCTTCCTTCCCTCCCTCTTCCTTTTCCTTCCTTCCTTCTTTCCTCTTTCCCTTCCTTCCTTCCCTCCCTCTTCCTTCCTTCCTTTCCCTTCATTTCTTCCTCTTTATCTTCCTTCCTTCCTTTCCTTTCCCTCCCTTCATTCCTTACCTCCCTCCTCTTCCTTCCTCTTTCCCTTCCTTCCCTCCCTTTCTTCCTTTCCCTTCCTTCCCTCCCTCTTCCTTTCTTCCTCTTTCCCTTCCTTCCCTCTTATCTTCCTTTGCTCCCTCCTGTTCCTTCCTTCCTTTCACTTCTTCATTCCTTCCTTTCCCTTCCTTCTTTCCTTTCTCTCCCTCTTCCTTCCTCTTTCCCTTCCTTCCCTCCCTCCTTTCTTCCTCTTTCCCTTCCTTCCCTCCCTCTTCCTTTTCCTTCCTTTTTCCCTTCCTTCCCTCATCTTCCTTTGCTCCCTCCTGTTCCTTCCTTCCTCTTTCACTTCCTCCTCTTCATTCCTTCCTTTCCCTTCCTTCTTTCCCTTTCTTCCTTTCTCTCCCTCCCTCTTCCCTCCCTCCTCTTTCCCTTCCTTCCCTCCCTTTCTTTCCCTTCCTTCCCTTCTTTTTCCTTCCTTCTTTCCTCTTTCCCTTCCTTCCTCTTTCCCTTCCTTTCTTCCCTCTTCATCTTCCTTTGCTCCCTCCACTTCCTTCCTCTTTACCTCCCTTCCTTCCTTCCTTTTTTCTTCCTTCCTTTTCTTGCCTCTTTCCCTCCCTCCCTTCCCTCCCTCCCTCCTTTCTTCCCTCTTCCTTTGCTCCCTCCACTTCCTCCCTCCCTCCTCTTTATTCCTCTTTCCCTTCCTTTTCTTTCCTCTTTCCCTCCCTTCCTTCCTTCCCTCCTCTTCCTTCCTCCCTCCCTCCCCTCCTTCCCCGCCACAGGTCCACCAGCTCTTCAACCTCAGCTCCCTCTCGTGGGACGAATGCCGCCGGATCCTGGAGAAGCACCGCTGGAACCTGGCCATGGCCTCCCGCTACGTCCTCAGCCGGGGGCTCCGCACCTGAGCAGGGCGGGTAGCCCAGGATCCCGGCTCACCTGTGCTGGTGGTGGGAAAGAAAGCAGGGCCAGCCCGGCCCGGCCTTCTCCAGCCAGCCTCCCTCCCCCCTCTGGCCCAAGAGACCCCCAAGACAATGCTCCAGCACAGACTTCCCCTGGAAGCTCAGGGCACCAAAGGTGCTAGTCCTCTTTGAGGAGGGATGCCGTTTTCCGCTTCCAAGGAGCTGCAGGTTTCCCTTATTTAGGAGCGTGGCTAACTTGGAACTATTTAGGGTTTTCGCCCCCACCCCGTGTGGAGACGCTTGCTGTATTTGGGAGGGGGGAGGGGTTATGGGCAGAAGGGGGGAGGGATTGCCCCCCCTCACCAAATGCCCAGGCGCCTTAAGGGGTGGGGGGGCTGTTGGAGGGGAGGGGCTTCCTGGCTCTAATCCATATTTAGCACATAATAAAAAGGAACCAGCATCTGTTAAGGCGTCTCCTGGGGCGTCTTTGGAAGGAGGAAGAGGAGGAGGAAGAGACGGAGAAGGGGGGGGGGGGAGAGGGAATGGGAGGCAGGGAGGAAAAAAGGAGGAAGAGGAGTTGGAGGCAGGGAAGAGGGAAGGGGAGGGGAAGAGACGAGGGAGGCAGGGAGGAGGGGAAAAGGAAGGAGGGAGGGGGAGGAAGCAGGGAAGAGAAGCAGCAGAGGAGGGGAAAAAAGCATCGCGGAAGGGCAGGAAAAGGAGGAAGAGGTGAGAGGAAAGAAAGAGGAGGGGAAAACTTACAAGGTCCCTTCCAACTCTGTTAGCATTCTATTATTCAGAAATTATGGGAGCTCCATCCCTGGAAGCTTTGAAGAAGAGATTGGACTGCCGTCTGTCAGAAACGACCTAGGGTCTCCCTCTTGGGTGGGTTGGACTAGATGACCTCCAGGGTCCCTTCCAACCTGTTCAATATAACGCAGTCATTCTTGTCCAAAAGCTCTGGCCACCTCAACCCCCTCCCATTGCTTTTCCCTTAGTAAGAATTCGGTCCAGTATATCTTTAATGTATGACCACCATCAACACCCCCCCCCCCCCAATTTCTTGTCGTTAAGCAAAACATGTTTCTGCCCCATTTTACAGCCTTCTTTTCCGCCATCATTAAGTGAACCACTTGCAGACGTTCAAATTGGAACACGGCTGTTCAGTGAATCCGGCTTGGCCAATCGGATGGTCGCAAAAGAGGATCACATGAACACTCCCCCCCTCCGGGACACTGCAACTTGTCACAAATACGAGTCAGTTCTCCAGCGTCTGAATTTTGATGATGTGACTACGGGAGTGCAACCACGGTTAAGTGTGAAAAATGGTGGCAAATAGGACTTAGTTTGCAAGCCTCTGAGTTTTCATGATGTGGCAAAGGTCAAGCGTGAAACGCAATCTAAAAGTTATTTTTTCAATGCCCTAATTTTGGTTGCTAAGCAAACTCTTGCAAGTTGTGGAATTCTTTTGTTTTCACGGCTGCTTTTTAAGATTTGGCGCCCAAAACTCTCAGTTGTGACGAAGGCAATAAAACCAACATTTAATCCATCAGAGGAGGAGCAAAAAATAGCAAATGCTACATATTTATTTCGTTTTTGGTTCAGCTTGGAAACGGAGAAAGAAATTGGGGGGGCAGGGGTTTTTTTGACAGACCGACCTCCCAAACTTTAGGTCCAAACCTTCCTCCCACACCAGGGGTGGAAACTACAAATCCCATCGCCCGTGCCACAGGTTGGAGGAGACAGGTCCGAATCGGAGGAACCCCAAACTCGGAATTCTGCCAACTTCCAGAGTCCATCTTGGCTTTTTTTGCAATCCCATTACGGATTCTTACTCCCCCACGTGAGGTGTGGTACAAATTCACCCCAAAACATTTGGTATTTAAATACAGGACGGAAAATGTATTAATATTATGCCAGATATTGAAATTTGGAGGGGCGGAGGAGGAAGAGTGGGAAAGGGGAGGGGGCTTTACTTGCCGTGACCCCTCCAACCCTGAGCTGATGTTGGGGAGACCCTAACAGCCCTCAAAAGGGGATTGGGGTGGTCTTGCTAAGTTTAGTGGTTAAGGCAACGTGGCACCAGCAAACATCCCCCGCCTGGCCAGACGGGAATTAAAATCCCCGGTTCGGAGTGTCAAACGAGACGCAAAATTTGCTGCTGGGAAGCGGGAAAAAATGGCAAACATTTGGTTGAACATATCCACTGTGTTACATCCTCCATGGCACACCCACCGTACACACAACCCAGACAAAAGACTTCACACGCCCAATCCGAGTCACTCCCTTGCTTGCTCGGCTTAAGATAGGAGTCAGCTGATCCCACCACTGGCTGGGCTCTCCCCTCCCGAGAAGGTAAGGGGGATGGAGACTCACTCCATATCCCAGAGCAGGTGGTGACTGGGTGGGAGTGAGTAGCCGTGCAGTAGGCGCCATGCCTACCCAGTCACACCTATTAAAATTATTGGGTTTTTCTTTTCTGGGAAACATGGATCCAAGTGGCTCTTTGGAGTGTTTTTAAGGTTGCAGAGCCCTGCCTTAAAAGACTACAATGCCCATCCCTCCCAGGGCAGCCCAGCCTATCGCCAGAGGGTACCACATTGGGGGAAAGCCAGTCCAACCACGTTCCGTGCCAGCAAAATAATTATGAATCAGCAATTCAGACAAGTGCCTCCAGACGTGCCAGTTTCCAAACTTAAAAGAGACACCCATGCGCTCCAGCTCATTGTCTTGAGGTCATCTGATTTTTGGGGACCCACAACGGGGCCTTTGTTAAACCAAAGATGGCTTGTTTTTGTTTTTTTTCTTTTAACAAGCAAAGATTGTTCTTTTCTCCCATCCTAATTTTTCAGGAAATTTTTTGGGGTGGGAAGGGCATTGGCACAGTGGCCAAAATAGAACTATGAGACTTTCAAGGAGATTGGACTGCCATTTGTCAGAAATGGTGTAGGGTCTCCTGCTTGGGTGGGGGGGTGGACTAGATGACCTACAGGGTCCCTTTCGACTGGTATGAGTCTGTTATTCAGAAATTGTGAGAGCTTCATCCCTGGAGGCTTTCAAGAAGAGACTGGACTGCCCTCTTGTCAGAAATGGTGCAGGGTCTCCTGCCTTGGGGGGGGGGGGGGGGTTTGGACTGGATGACCTCCAAGTTCCCTTCTGACTGTTAAATCTGTTAAAGCTGTTGAAGTGCATCTGCGCAACCAAGGGAGAAAAGACTAGGAAGAGACCATTTCGGAGAAACCCATTGTTGTCAAGACCCAAAGGCACATACCCTCCACACACAACACACAACCACACACATTCTCTCTCTCTCTCTGTCCCCCTCCCTTCTTCTCTGCCAGCCAGGTCAGACCAGGAAAATTGTCCCCAGTTTGAGATGGTTTCAGCTGGACATCACCGAGGTCCTTTGTCCAACTTCTCCTGTCTTCTCAAAAAACATAAAATCCTGCAAAAAATAGTAATAATTTTAAAAAGGCAGAAGTTGCCGGAGTGTCCTGTTTTTGGGGATCCCTCCCTACTACCCCCAGGTCTTATCCCCTTTCCTCAACTCTGGACTCACAATGAGGAAGCAGGCCCCCAGCAGGATGGCTTTGACCTTCACGTCCAGGTCGATGGGGAACTGGATCCCAAAGTTGTCCGTGTCCGTGAAGACTTCCTTAAGGAGGCCGCTCCACTGCTTGCTGATCCGGCCCACTCCGCGAGATTCGTCCCGGGTCTTCACCTGGTAGGAAGTCCACGTATGAAATTCAATGTAGAGAAAAGTAAAGTCCTATACTTAGGCAAGAAAACCCAAAGGACACATATAATAGACTTGGTGAAACCAGGCTCCATAGCAGGAACTGTGAGAGGGATCTTGGAGTCTTAGTGGACAACCAGCTAAATAAGAGCCAGCCGGGTGCAGCAGCAGCAGCCAAAAAAGCCAATGCAATCCTAAGTTGTATTAACAGAGGGAGACAATCCACAAGGGAGGGACTAACACCGCTCTGTAAAGCCTTAGTAAGGCCACACCTAGAGTCCTGCATCCAGTTTTGGTTACCACATTATAAAAAAGATGTTGAGGCTCTAGAAAAAGTACAGAGAAGAGCAACCAGGATGATTTTAGGGGACTGGAGACTAAAACATACAACGAACGGTTGCAGGAACTGGGCCTGGCTAATCTAGTAAAGAGAAGGACCAGGGGAGACATGAGAGCGGTCTTCCAATATTTGAGGGGCTGCCACAAAGAAGAAAAGGGGTCAAGCTATTTTCCAAAGCACCCAAAGGCCAGACAAGGAATAATGGATGGAAACTGACCAAAGAGAGATTCAACCTGGAAATAAGGAGAAATTTCCTGACTGTGAGAACCATCAACTGAATGGAACAGAAGTTGCCTTCGGAAGTTGTGGAGGCTTTCAAGAAGAGACTAGATTGCCATTGGTCAGAAATGGTCTCCTGCTGCTTAGGTTCGGGGGGGAGGGGGTGGGTGGGTGGGGGGTGTTGGACTAGGTCCCTTCAATCTGTTAATTCGTTAATCTGTTTACCCCAATTCAGCTGTGTCCCATGGACACAATTTACAAAGCACTGCTAAGACCACACTTGGAATACTGCATTCAGTTTTGGCCACCACAATACAAAAAAGATGTTGAGACTCTGGAAAAAGTGCAGAAAAGAGCAACAAAGATGATGAAAAGACTAGAGGCTCAAACATACGACCAACGGTTGCAGGAACTGGGCCTGGCTAGTCTAGGGAAGAGAAGGACCAGGGGAGACAGGAGAGCGGTCTTCCAATGTTTGAGGGGCTGCCCCAGGGAAGAAGAAGGGGGTCAAGCTATTTCCTAAAGCACCCAAAGGCCAGACAAGGGACAATGGATGGAAACTGAATAAGGAGAGATTCAACCTGGAAATAAGGAGAAACTTTCTGACAGGGAGGCCAATCAACCAATGGAACAAAAGTTGCCCTCAGAAGTTGTGGGAGTTTCATCCCTAGAGTCTTCCAAAAAAAGACTGTCAGAAATGTTGTGGGGTCTCCTGACTAAATGACCTCCAAGGTCCCTTCCGACTCTGTTCATCTGTCTTTCATCTGATTTTAAAGAACAAAAGGACCAGGAGAGACAGGAGAGCAGCCTTCCAATAGTTGAGGGCAGGGGGGGTTGGACTAGATGACCTCCAAGGTCCCTTCAGACTCTGTTCATCTGACTTTCATCTGATTTTAAAGAACAAAAGGACCAGGGGAGACAGGAGAGCAGCCTTCCAATAGTTGAGGGCAGAGGGGGTTGGACTAGATGACCTCCCAGGTCCCTTCCAACTCTGTTCATCTGACTTTCATCTGATTTTAAGGAACAAAAGGACCAGGGGAGACAGGAGAGCAGCCTTCCAATATTTGAGGGCAAGGAGTTGGACTAGATGACCTACAAGGTTCCTTTCAACTCTTTTGACTATCAGTTAAATCTGTTGCCCAGCTGGACAGAATGTTGCAAAAGGGGATAACTGTCATAACTACAAGTCGGTTGCCAAAGCAACTCAATTTGGATCACGTCACCCTGGGAATGCCCGTTGTTATGCATGAAAAATGGTCCTAAGTCAGCTATTTTTTTTCTTTTCCACCCAGGTTTTGTCATCACTCCGAAAACAGTCACTAAATTAGCACACACCTCAAAGCTGACGTCCCCGCCACAACTGCAGGCAAAGCAGGGCCCCAACACCCGCAGCACCGTTTCTTTCTCCACGTTCTGGATGGAGAACCTGGGCATGAAAGGGTGCCAGGTCTGCACCACGTAGCCGATGGTGGACCCTGGCGGGCTCTGGACCTCCATCTGGGGAAGGTGGGATGGAGAGAAGGGGGAAGGGACAAAGAAAAAGCTGGCGTCAGAACAAACAAGGTTGGGAGGCTGCCCAAGTTAGTGTGATGACCCAAAGGGGCCTGGTCCAAAGGCAACACACATCACATAACTAAAAAAGTCCCTTTAGTATCTCCAACTTTACCCCTGCAGCTAATGAAGGGAATCAGGGCCCTTTCCTCCCACGTAAGCCAGCCAAACCACATTGCTCCCTTCTCCGTTCCTCTCTCCGTGTCCTAGAATGGAGGGGGGTGGGTGGGCCTGGGTCTTCCTCTGAACTCCCTCTCCCTCTCCAGTTGGAGAAACAAAACTCTCCCATGAACAGTCCTTTAAGGGGAGGAAATTCAGTCCAAAAACAAAAGTACGTACAAACTGTAACACAAAAGCCACACAAACCACGCGGTAGCAATTAACTGGACAGGGCAGGAAAAGGAACTGCAGCCTTGAAAGGCCAACAAAACACACAGTTGAGAAGACACCAGGAACCCAGAGAAGCCACGATTTGCTGCACGTAGCTTCTCTCTTTTATACTGTATTCCCAGCTGCAGCTAATGAAGGGGATCAGGACCCTTTCCTCTCCTGTAAGCCACCCAACCCCATTGCTCCCTTCTCAGTTCTTCCCTGTGTGCCCTAGAATCAAGAGGAGGTGGGTCTTCCTTTGAACTCCCTCTGCCTTGCTCTACCTCTACCTCTCCCCTGCTCTGCCCAGCCAGACTTTGCCCTTCCCCAGTTTCTTCCACAGCCAACGGAACCACACTCCCACTCCCTGTCGGCTGCTCAGCTTCCCTCTCCGAATCAGAATCCGACAGGGACATGACAGTTACCAATGCTTGGGGGGGTGGGGAGAGAGAGGAAGGACTCACACAACACAACAGCCGCATACACAACGGTTAATTCAAGAGTTTTGCTTTAGGTTAGTCGAATGGGTGAGAGATAAATTGGGGTCCAGACTTAAAAAACCATCAAGTTGCTGAGATCTTCCATAACCCTTTTTTTCATAAATCTTGTTAAAGAAAACTTGGGGGAATATTTTCCCTATTTGGTTAAAGTTGGCTGTAAAAGAGATTGACAGGAGATCAATCCATCAGGAAGGCCAGGACAGCTCTAAAAGGTCAAAAGGGAATATTTCCCATACAACCACAGGACAAAATCACCAGGAGACTGGTAGTTCTAGTCCTGTCTTAGGTTGGGTGATTGGTTGAAACCTTAGGCTGGGTGATTTGGGGCTTTTAAGGCGGGATTAGAACTCACCATCTCCTGGTGATTGGTCCAAAGTCACCAAGCTGGCTTTCATGCCTAAGGCAGGGCTAGAACTCCCCGTCTCCCAGTTGAGCCTGGGAGCAATTGCCCACCCGACCACCCTCACATGTGTTACCTCCTGAAGGCAGCAGGGGAAAAAGCAGCTGACGCATTTCAGGGGACGGACCAATCGGATGACTTCGCGCCCGCTGGGGTCGTCCAGCCTCATGGAGAAGCGGCGTAGCGAGCCGCAGCAGTTCCGGGTGCAACAGTCATTCTGCTCCTCCGCGTGGAAAATGTGCTGCCCGAGACTATTTCGCACTTCGTACTTGTTGTTGCCTTCGAAGCCAATGAAAGCTACAGAGAGAAAGGGATAAAGGAGGGAAAAGGATAAAGGAGAGCAAGAGGTGCTCAGCGCAATGTGTGTGATGGGCTCTGCAACAGACTGCTGAAGGGATGATCAACCAGCTTGAAAGGAAATTTCACAGGGAGGTGAGTGGGGACCCCTATCCGCCATGCCGAAAGTTTACCAGATTTCAACAAGAAATCAATGTGGCTAAAGACTTCTTGATCATATTTTTTTGAATCAGTAACTTTCTTTTTCTTTTGTTAAATAAAATTTTTTTTCAAAGTTTCAAAGATTTAAAAAAAAGAGAAACGTGAAAGAGAAACGAGTTCTCACATTTTACAGCACTATCATAGCTGTGTAGATATCCTTTAGTAACAATTAGATTAATTTACCATAGGCATTTCTGTAACTAATTAACTAGTTCCTTACTTACTATGCTACTGTTGAAAGTACAATACTTATTTATCTACATTACTTTACATATATACCCATAAGCCATATATCGTATGCTTCATTGAGATTCTTTTTTTTAAAGCTTTTAATTTTTTTAAACAAACGTACAAAAAACACAAAAAACATAAAACCATCTTCAATTACATATAGTATGTCGGTTGGTATCTTGTGCACAATCTCTAGTCATTCCCTTCTAATTACTTTTTAATCCTCATATGTGTAAGTTATATGTATTTTTATTTATTTATTTATTTATTTGTCAAGCGATTATAAGATAACAGATATAAGTATAAACATAGTTATGAATCCATGAAATGGATACATATAAGAAAAATAAAAAGAAACAATAGGTCAGGGACGGTGGGCCCGTCTTTTCTGATATAATCATTATTTAATGGACTAGTTACTTGCATTTCATCATTTTATGTGAGCAGACCCCATTTTAACTTAGCCTACTTTCTAACACTCATTTCATCTCATCACTATTTATTCAATCATATTTTTTCCTTACAATACTTTATTCTTCGAGATTTCTTTAGTCATTTTCACAAAGGTCTTTTACTCCTTTGTCTTATATCCTGTGTTCCGTATCATAAAATATTTTTCTTCTTCCCTGTTTTTAAATAACATTGTTAAGTCTAATCATTTCTGCGCATTGATGTATATCTTACTGATTATTGCTAGATGGGGGGGGGTCGTGGTATTATGATTATGATTCAGTAATTTTCTTAATCAGAAGGTGGGAATGAAGTAGAGGTCATATATATCTTGATTACAGCAAAGCGAATTGGCTGGGGAATTCTGGGAGTTGAAGTTCACAAGTCTTAAAGTAGCCAAGGCTTGGACATCTTCCCTCCCAAGATATAGGGTTCCACTTTCTGACTTTATAACTCCACACCCTTTCCCCAGTTCAAGGGTTCAGGCAAGCTGAGTCCCAGGTGGGCCGCGAACTCTGTCCATGCACAAGGTCTCCAAAATAAAAAATATGGCTTTGACCCCCTCGTACCTTCTACCAGTTCCACTTTCTGATGGATCAAAATTTGGTCCACCTGAAGGAGACAAAAAACAGGAGAGGGTGAAAACGAGATTGTTCCATTCTCAAGGCAAACAATCGGAAGTTTGTGAGAGAGAATACGGGGGGAGGAGAGAGAGAGAAATAGAAAGAAAAGGGTGCAGCGGTGGGACTCAAAATAATTTTACAACCGGTTCTCTGCCCTAAGGACTAGCTGGGTAAGCATGGCCAACTTGTCACACCCAACCCTTTCCCCAGGCCTTGGGTCTATACGCAACACCTTCAGCAATGAAAGGGTTAACCAACCTTCAGTTTACTGGTGGAAATGTCCCGCCATCCCCTTCCTTCGTCCTCATACCCATCTTTCCTTCCTTCTCTTTCCTTCCTTCTCCTCATTCCTATCTCCTTCCTTCCTCTCGTTCCTTCCTCCTCATTCCCATCTTTCCTTCCTCTCTTCTCATTCCCATCCTTCCTTCCTTCCTTCCTTCCCATTTCCATCTTTCCTTCCCTCCTCTCTCCTTCCTTCCTCATTCCCTTTCCTTCCTTTTCTCTCCCTCCTTCCTTCTCATTCCCATCTCTTTCCTTCCTTCTCCTCTATGATTGACAACCAACGTGGTATTTTCATATAAATCCCTTATTTTTTTTAAAAGGCCCATCCACTCCCTAAAGCAGGGATCTCCAATCTTGGCAACTTTTAAGACTTGTGGACTTCAACTCCCAGAGTTCCTCAGCCAGCCGTGTGGGTTTCTTTTTCTCCTCTCTCCCAAAGAGGAGAGATTGCAGAGGAAGGATTGCCAAGAGAGTAAGCTATGCCGGCTGAGGAACTCTGGGAGTTGGGAGTCCACATGCCTGAAAGTTGCTAAGGTTGGGGACCCCCGCCCTAAAGTCACCCACCCTCCCTGTGCTTACCTGAGTCAGGTATTCCAAGCCAGATGGGATACTAGCTGACACAGGCAGGTAAGGGGTAATGGCCGTATGGGGATCGCCGGACTGCGGGTGTTGTGGGGAAGCCGAGTAGTTGTGGTGTCCTCGGGGGGGCGGTTGGGGGGCAGCCCCGTAGCCGGGTCCGGGACTGGCGGCGGGGTAGACATTGAATCCGGGGCTGGGGGCAGAGGGCCCGGTGTGCGGCGGCGGCACGACAGGGTAAGGTGGAGAAGTCACCGGGTATCCTGGCTGTGGAACATGGTACCCTGGGGAAGAGGACAAAGAGAAATAAAAAAGACTTGATCCCAGAAAAGTTGGCAACCTTTTTTAGCTGCCAACAGTGGCAATTAAAAGAATATGAAGAGCTGGAAAGGACCTCAGAGGTCATCTAGTCCAGCGGTCGCTAACCAGTGGGCTGCAAGAAAATTTTGGTGAGCCGCAGAGAAATGTCACCCCCAAAGCAATTAATCCAGGGTGCACAGACTGAGTGAATCTGTGATTCTATGAGCAACTCAACCTGCCTGCTTTGCCTGATTTTGTGTAAAAGTTGCTCTTTTTTAAATAAAAAATTCAATATTTACATGCATGGTGTGTTGTGAGTTAATTTTATGAGTTTGCTTGCAAGCAAATTTTATGTGACAGACTGAGCTAGCCAATGGCAGAGAGATCTCTGAGTGAATCTGTGATTCTGTGAATCTGCCTGCCTGCTTTTGGGTAAAAGTTGCTTTTTTTATAAAAAATTAAATATTTGTATAAATATTTATATACAAGCCATGTCCAGCCAGTCACATGACCACCAAGCCACACCCACAAATTAGGCCACGCCCACAGAACCAGGTAGTGGTCCCTGAGATCTAAAATTATGAGTTTGGTGGTTCCTGAGGTCCAAAAGGTTGGCGATCCCTGTCCTAGTCCAACCCCTGCTTGAGCAGGTGACCCTTACAGAATAAGCTGGGAGTTCAGAAGTCATCTAGTCCAACCCCCTTGCTCAGGCAGGTGACCCTTACAGAATAACAGGAGTTGGAAAGGACCTCAGAGGTCATCAAGCCCAACCCCCTGCTCAAGGAGGAGACCGTGTTCCATTCCAGACAAATGGCTCTCCAAGTCCTTCTTAAAAACCTCCAGGGATGGGAGCCCCCACAACTTCTTGGAGGCAGTTTCCAAACGGCACAGATGCAGCATGGGAAACAGTAGTCCCGGAAGGGAAAAGGGCAGCTTGCTTTGCTAGTCGGAGGTCGCTAAAGGGGAATCACGGGACACTGTAACCATCATACCTATGAGACAGTTGCCGAGCCTTTGGTGATTGTGACCGTATGGATGCTGCCAACGGTCGTTAAGAGTGAAAAACGGCCGTAAGTCACTTTTTCCGGGCTGTTGTACCTTCCGGTCACGGAATGAATCCATCACGAAGGCTGAGGACGAGCTGCGTTATCACACATTCGGGACTCCAAGAGACCCATCAAAGCTCATTTCCTTTTGATTCATTCAGCAAGTGTCTTGATTTATTCAGCAAGGCTCCAGGGCAGCTTGCCAAACTTTAAAAATGAAAAGTCATAAAACTCATTGCAAAAAATAAGGTTAAGATCTCATCTCCTGCGGGTGGTGGTGGTTGGAAATGATGTTCCGCAGGGGTTACAGCTGCAGATTGCTCCCCCACTCCCTGACCTAACCTGCCCAGGTGCATTCCAGCCACGCCCTCCAGGCTTTGCCCCAGCCTGAAGACAGAAACACACGGGACTGCCCGCATCATCGTCATGGCAACCTCCAGTTTCTGGGACTCGCCTGTTCTGCAGGCATACGGGTTTAATCAGATTAGAGTGGGAAGGGACCTTGGAGATCTTCTAGTCCAGCCCCCCTTGTTCAATGCCCCTATGCCATTTCAGACAAGTGGCTGTATAATCTCT
Source organism: Bungarus multicinctus (assembly GCA_023653725.1). Taxonomy (NCBI): domain Eukaryota; kingdom Metazoa; phylum Chordata; class Lepidosauria; order Squamata; family Elapidae; genus Bungarus; species Bungarus multicinctus. The sequence continues at coordinate 147,556,491 of CM042840.1, read as the reverse complement.
TCTTAACAACCTCCAGGGATGGAGCAGCACCCACCCCTTCTGGTGGCAAGCAGTTCCACCGGTCAATTGTCCTCCCTGTTAGGAAGTTTCTCCTTAGTTCCATGTTGCTTCTCTCCTGGATGAGTTTCCATCCGCTGTTTCTTCTGCTTCCATCTGGTACTTTGGAAAATAATTTGACCCCCCCTCTTTGTGGCAGCCCCTCATATACTGGAAGGCTGCTATCCTGTTCCCCCTACTCCTTCCTTTACTCCAGACTAGCCATACCCAGTTCCTGCAACCTGTAGTATATTTTAGTCTCCAAGCCTTTCATCCCCTTCGTTGCTCTTCTCTGTGCTTTTTCCAAAAGTCTCAATCTCTTGGTGTAGCCTTACTAAGTCTTTACAAAGTGGTGCTAAATCCTTCACCTTGTTTTGATTCTGTGCTTTTCCTTATGCAACCCAGGAGTTGTATTGGCTTTATTGCTGCGACTGCACCTGGCTGGCTCATGGTTTAAGGGATCATCCCACTAGGACTCCAAGGTCCATCTCACTGCTCCTGTTTTGAAGCCAGGTTTCGCTCAATACTTGCACGAAAAGGCAGCCGGATGGGCAGAAGGGCAACCATTTCTGGGAAGTTGGCATCAAAGGGACCTTTTTTATTTTGGTTAATCTTTAGTGAGATTCACAGCCTTTGAGGCTGGTTGATAGCTCAACAGCTCAAGTCCTAACTATTATTATTATTAATCTTTAGTGAGATTCAGCCTTTGGGGCTGGTTGGTAGCTCAACAGCTCGAGTCCTAATCAAGGACCTAGGAACTGTTTTTATTTTTCTTCTCCTCATTATTATTTATTCCTCTCATTATTATTACTATTATTACTCCTCTTCTTCTCATTATTATTCCTCTTCTTCTCATTATTCCTTATTATTTTTTCTTTTCCTCATTATTCTTCTTCTCATTACTATTCCTCTTCTTCTCATTATTATTCCTATTCTTACCCTACTTCTCCTCCTCATTCTTTTCATTTCTATTATTCCTATTATTCTTACTCTTCTCCTCCTCATTATTCCTTATTATTATTACTATTACTACTACTATTCTACTCTTCTTCCTCATTATTATTCCTCTTCTTCTCATTATTATTACTATTATTATTACTCTTCTTCTTCTCCTCCTCCGTCTTCTTCGTCTGTCTTTCTGTTGCTGGTTTCGCTCCTGCAGCTAAATTCAACATTTGCACCTGGTGGAAAGTTAAGACTTAAAAGCAATCAAAAGAAAAAAAAATGAAAAATGAAAATGTTGACTAGGCTTCCTGGCTGACTCACAAAGTTAGATCACAGGTCTTAGATCATCAGCGGGATGACTTTTGTGAAGCTGACAAATTAAATTTTATTTCTCAGATGTATCTGTCTCTTCACGCTGGTGTTCATCTTGTTTTGATAGCCCTCTGGCTCTTATCCATTTTCACCACAGCCTCTTTTTCTTCTGCTTCTTCTTCCAGGAAGCGTAAACATATATTTAATCAGAAAGAGGAAACTTACTGAGTTTCATTTCTCTTCTCCCGGGCCACCTGTGGCTGCAAATGCGCCTCGTAAAAAATAAAATTAAAAAAAAGTCAGTGTTTGCAAAGAATATAAAAAGAGAAAGTGCGAGCGAGGATCATTGAGAGGGAGTTTTCCTGCTAGCAAATGATCGGGGGAAAAAATCACCTGCTTGGACCCTTTTCGTTCTAAAGCAGGAATCATGCCTTGTGCAAGGAGTTCCTAAATCTAATCTCTGGATCCTGTTGAGATTCCCCGCCCCCCCCCCCACACCTTTTTTTCCTGCCCTGATTCTTCTACCACTCAAGATTTACTGATTTTAAATCCTGCAGATGATGGTCAGGTCTATAGGAAGAGAGTTTGCCAACACTGACAACTTTAAGATGTGTGGACTTCAACTCCCAGAATTCCCCAGCCAGCAATTTTTTTCACTTTGCTGAAGTCAAGATATATTATATCTACTGCATTCCCATCATCTATTAAGAATTTTTTAAAAAAATTTTTAAAAAGTGATAGTCTAGCCACCTTTTAACAGCTTAAAAGAGTTGGAAGGGACCTTGTAGGTCATCTAGTCCAACCCCCTATACCATTTCTGAAAGAAAGGAAAGGGATGGAGGAAGGAAGGAAAGAGAATAAAAGAATTAGAAGGGACCCTGTAGGTCATCTAGTTCAACCCTCGCCCGCCCAAGCAGGAGACCTTACACCATTTCTGAAAGAAAGGAAGGGGAAAAAGAGAAGGGATGGATGGAGGAAGGAAGGAAGAACAGAATAAGAGTTGGAAGGGACCTCGTAGGTCATCTAGCCCAACCCCCACCCGCCCAAGCAGGAGACCTTACACCATTTCTGAAAGAAAGGAAGGAAGGAAAGACAAAATAAGAGTTGGAAGGGACCTTGTAGGTCATCTAGTTCAACCCCTGCCTGCCCAAGTAGAAGACCTTACACCATTTCTGAAAGAGAGAAAGGGAAGGGGTGGAGAAAGGAAGGGTTGGGGGAAGGAAGGAGGGAGGGAGGGAAGGAAGGAAGGACAGAATAAAAGAGTTGGAAGGGGATTGTAGGTCATCTAGTCCAAACCCCCAGCCAAGAAGACCCTACATCATGAAAGAAAGAAAGAAGGGAAGGGAAGGAAAGAAGATAAATAAGAGTTGGAAGGAGATTGTAGGCCAAGAAGGAGACCCCACATCATTTCTGACAAATGGCAGTCCTATCTCTTCTCAAACATTTGTTCTTCTTGTCCTGCCTGCCTCCTGCTGAATTCTGGGGAACCCCTTGCTGGTTGGGAATTCTGGGAATTGAAGTCCAACCCGTCTTCTATTTGCTGCGATTGAAAAAAAAAATAAACATGAACAGTGCCTGGGAAACGTGCAGCTTTTTTAGGAATGTACCAGTTGGGAGCGAAGGAAAAAAAATTCCAGCCAAAAAAAGGGAAAAACAAAACAAATGTAGTAATTCCATCTGTGGATTCAAATATTCTGGCCTGAACTGAATTTCCAAAGGGAATCAACTTTGCAAAACAAGAAAAAAAAATCACAGTTGAATTAAAATCAGCTCAAACCAATTGCAGAATTTCTGGGTTTCTTTCTCTTTCCAAATCAGGACGTTCAAATCTCTGACTGATGAAAATTTGAACCCAGAATGTCCTCGACATACAATTCATTTAGTGACCATTTGAAGTTACGATGGCACTGGAAAAAAAAGGCGACTTGGGACCGTTATTCACACTTATGACGGCTGCAACATCTCCACGGTCACCAGATCAAGCGTTCAGACGCTTGGCCACCCAATCCGTACTTACGACGGCCATCCATTTGAGACCTGACCAGCAAAGTCAGTGCGGGAAGGCGGCTTTGCTTAACAACGGAAGAGCTTCACTTCACATCTCTGGCAACAATTATTGCAAAATCAGCTGCAAGTCACTTAATCACCGCATTGCTTAACTAACATAAATTCTGGGTTCCACCTAGAAACATTACTAAGCAGACAAGGCTCACAAGGCACGCTATTAACTAAGGCCGTGATGGCGAACCTATGGCACGTGTGCCACAGGTGGCATGCAGAGCCATTTATGCTGGCACACGACCCGCAGGCAAACTTACCTTCACTGCATATGCCTCACAGCTGATTTTCAGCCCGTTTGAAGCTATTTTCGGCTTCACAGAGGCTTGAGGGCTTCTGCAGGCCGAAAAATAGGCCCGTTTCATCACTTATGGTATTTCGGTACTTACCTCACTCACGTATGCGCACGCCTCACAGCTGATTTTCTGCCTGTTTGAGGCTGTTTTTCGGCCTCCCAGAGGCTTGAGGAAGGCCTCTGCAGGCCGAAAAATAGGCCCGTTTTGTCATTTCCTGTATTTCCGGAAATACCGGAAATGACGAAATGGACACATTTTTCAGCCTGCAGAGGCCTTCTGAAGCCTGTGAGGCTCAAAATAGCCTCAAACAGGCTGAAAATCAGCTGGGAGGCACAGTGCAGGTAAGGGGTGTAGTGTGATTGCGTGCACATACGCAGGAAGGGGTGCATTGCCTTCTGGATGCTGGCAGGCGAGTGCAATTTTTGGCGCAGGAACTCAAAAGGTTAGACACTACTGGACTAAGGGAAATGTCAGGAAATTGGGACTGTTTCCTTCTCTCTTGTCCCCCGAACGGGGCGTTCACACTGGAGCAGGTACCGAGAAAACTACACACCTGGAGCTGCCATGATCCCTGACTTCAGAGAGGGATCCCCACGCCAGGCGACGTCTGATCACCACCAGCCTCCTCCTTCCATCTGCAGGATCCCTGTAAGGGAGTAATGAGGAGCTGTGGGTGTTTTCTTTGGGAATCTGGTGTGAAAAAAGTGAGCTCATTTCACAAAAATGGGGCAGGGGGGGAGTGTCAGCACATGCCCCCCCCCCAAAAAAAAAACCTTCAGGAATTTAAAGAGTGGGGCAGCTTATTCATTGTATCATGAAGGATAGGGATGTACAAGCTTGGCCGCTTCCACCAGCTGGCAAACTTGGTTCTTTTAGGACTTAGGGACTTCAACTCCCAGAATCCTGCAGACTGTAGGAGTGTAGAAGTTTGGCCTCCTTTAAGATTTGCAGATTTCAACTCCCAGAATTCCTCAGCTGGCTGGGGAATTCTGGAAGTTGAAGTCCACTTGTCTTAAAATGGCCAAGCTTGCGTGCGTGCATACACACGATTCTAACTCCTTCCTCACAAACCAGCTATAGGACGTCATCGACTTAAAACAGTTTGTTTAGCAATCATTCCAAGTTACAACCAGAAAAATATGACTGAGGACCATTTTTCAACCTTAATGACCGTTGCTGCATCCCTGCAATCAAAAACTTTCAGGGGGCCAGGCAATGGACTCGTATTTACAATGGTGGCAGCCTCCAGGGGTCACGCAATGATCGTCCTTCTGACAAGCAGTCAAGGGGGAAAGCTGGATCCACTTATCCACCCGTATGACTAACTTTAATCCCCCCCTGCGGCGGTTCACTTAACGAACGGCAGCAAGAAAGGTCATAAAAGGGGCATTGGTCTTACCTAATATGCCGCTTCTCGGTGTGCTGAGCAGAGAATCCAAGGAATGGAGCATCCCAAAGCCGGCTAGTCCCGCCTCTCCGAGTCTATATGCACCTTCTGTAGTGCCGCCTGCCAAAGGCCGCTTCAGTCGAAACGAAGGCAGCTTGTAGTGCCTTAGGAATGGGGATGGAGAAGACCACATTGCTGCCCTACAGATCTCCTCAAGGGAGGCCCGTGTTGCTCATGCCGCCGTCATGGCTGCACTTCTGGTCGAAGAGGCTGTCACTCGCCTAGGCGGTGGGAGAGTTTGGAGCTCGTAAACTTTGGCGATGCATGCCCGTATCCACCGGCCAATGGTCACCATGTTGCCCAGCGTGGAGGGCTGAAAGGATACAAACAGGGATTCTGTCCTTCTAAAGGAGGCTGTCCTATTTAAGTAAGGCGTGGAGGTCCGTCCTGATGTCCAAGGCATGCCATTTCTTCTCCGTGGTGTGGGTTGGGCTCAGGGAGAAGTTTGGCAAGGTTATGAGCTGTGCCCTGTGGAATGAGTATTTCACCTTGGGGAGGAAGGAGGGATCCAGCCGCAGGACCACCCTGTTTGGGATGGAATATGCAAAGGTCCTCTCTTAAGAAGAGGCGGCCAGCGCAGATATCCATCTGGCCGAAATGATGGTGACTAGGAAGGCCACCTTGAAAGTGAGGAAGCACAGGCTGGCTGAGTGTAACGGCGCGAAGAGCACTTATCAGAGTTTGTAATACTATAGGCGATCCAGGTTTAAGCAGTTGGTTGGAAGGAGCTAGATGGCTCTTGTCGAAATTTGATGGAAAATCCATGATCCTGTAGGGCCTGGATTGTGATCTGCAAATCCTCTACCACCAAGAGGGGAGAGGAAGACTGTATCAAGATATCATCCAGGTAACATTGTACAGGCACTGGGATTGCCTTGAGGTGTGCCACCAGCAATTTGGTGGAAGCCCTGGGCACTAGGGATAGGCCGAAGGGTAGGTCCTTGTGCCAATAATGTCGGCCTGCATAGCTGAACTGCCGGTGGGGTAGCCAGATGGGTATGTGGAGGTCTGTGGATGTTAGGAAGTTGCCTTCTTAGATGCTCCCCAGTATTGACTGCAGGAACTGCATCTTGAATTTTCTGTAAATTAGGCATTTGTTCAATCTTTTCAGGTCCAGAATTGCTCTCCAACCCCCCAGGTCTTTGGGACCACAAACAGGATGCAGTAGATCCCCTGCCCGTTGGTCCTTTGAGACTGGTTGAATGGCTTGGATGCCCAACAAGTGTTGGACTGCTGTCTCCATGAGGCCTCTTTTTGCCTTGTCCCTTGAGAAAAGGTGGATTACAACTGGATATTTAAATCATATCCTTCCTGTTTTATTTTTTGGGACATAATACTAGACTATTAGAATAACCTACTGGATATTACTATACATTTTTTTCTTTTTCTCTTTCTCAAATTTTAATTTTTTTCTTTTAATCTTTTAAGGGGATTAGTATCTTTTTTGTTTTTGTTTTCTTTTTCCTACATCCTTTACCTTTTTACGTTTAACATAACAAGAATTCTTTTCCCCTTTTAATTCATTTTTATTTTTATCTCTTTCTTTCCTGAATTTCTTTTTTCCTTTTGGATTTTATCTTAAAATTGCTGATCTCTATGGATTTGTACAGTGTCCCCACCCCCCTGTGTCTCCCCCCCCCCCCCCCCCCGATGGAATATATTGGATTAGGGCATAGAAGAGCTTGAAGAAAAGAAATTTGGAGAAAGACCCCATTGTGGGTTATAAATTGATTTTGAATACAAAACAAAATATAGATTATTAAGAGACAATAAATACAATATCAAAAAATGAAAAAAGCAACAAACATCCGCTCCATTTTCAGCCTTGGCGGCTTTCAGCCCCGGAGGACAGAGATCCCTTGAGTTGACGTTACAGCAAGAAAAGGCGGTTAGAATGCAGGCAGAAATTAAAGTGATCCTTCAAACATTACAAGAGAAAATAGGGAGAGTGGATGAAAAAATAGGGAATGTAGAAGGAAAGTTATGCAACGTAGAAGAAAAAGTAGAGAACATTCAACAGCTGACGATAAAAAATGAGAACTGATGAGGAAAATAGGAGAGCAGACATAACAATATAAGATGGTAATTATTACAAACTCAACAAATCAAGATAGATCTGGTAAAATGGGGTAAGATGCAGTTATCGCTAACAGGAAGAATTGCAGCGATTAAGATGAACATATTACCAAAAGCATTGTACTTGTTTCAAATAATTCTGATAAAATTGGGGGGAATTTTTTTTTTTGAAGAATAGTACTAAAATACATATGACAAGGAAAGAAACCAAGAGTTAATGTAAAAATGTTGCAGGATGAGAGACCAGAGGAGGGTTTGGGTTACCTAATTGGGAAATATATTATCGGGCCACAGTATTAACCTGGATAAAAGAATGGATTACACTGAGAAATAGAAGGTTGTTGATGCTAGAGGGACATGATTTGCAATTGGGTTGGCATGCATTTTTATGATATGGGAGAAGTAAAATACATGGGTATTTTCAAAGGCATATGGTCAGGAATGCAGTGTTATTAGCGTGGGGAAAAACCAGAGGACATTACATGAAGATTCCAGTCTGGCTAGCAACAACAGAAACATCTATACCCCCAAATGTTTGTAAAATGGGAACTATTGCTAGATATAAAGATATCTTAAATGAAAAGGGTGAGCTCAAAAACAAGAACTGAATGAACAAGGGTTGGAAATGAATTGGTACTCATACACAAATACAATCCAGATATGGAAAAGACATTAAAGCTGAAGGGTTTAAGGTGTTGACAGAATTGGATAAAATATTAACAGGCATGGAAGATAAGCCGATCAAAAACTATATTGCTATGTATTAGGTGTTAAATTAGAAGAACAAGTTAAGGAAACAATTATAGCACAGGCAAGAAAATCTGGATATGCGATAAAACTAAAATAGCAAAACCTATGGGATAGGAATTATAAATTAACAATATCAACAGGATATAAAGAAAACTTGTATGAGATGTTTAGTAGATGGCACTTTGCTCTAGCAAAATTAGCTGAGATATTCAAAGATAAATCAGCCAAATCCTGGAAGGGCCACCAGACACTTGAAACATATTACGATATGTGGTGGTCTTGCGAAGAAGCTAAAAGATATTGAACAAAAATACACACATAGATGGAAAAAATGATAGATTTGAAACCTGAAATATTTTTATTAGGGATGGTACTTGAAGGCTACAGTAAAGAAAAAACATATTTAATCATACATGTATTAACAGACGCTAGAATTGTATTTCCTCAGAATTGGAAAAGTGGTAAGATACCAACAGAGGGAAAAGTAATCGAGAAAATATTTGAATGTGCAGAGATAAGTTAACATTGGTAACCAAAGAAAAAGAAGAAATGGAATATTATATGGTATGGGATTTATTTTATCAATGGTTGGAAAGTAAAACAAATTACAACTATAATACTTTTTTAACCAACGTAACAATATAATCCTTTTTTCTTTTAGCTACCATTGAATATGTATTATTTTTAATAAACTTAACATTTCTCTATATTTTCACCTACTCCATTTTAATTTGTTTTACATTGGAATTATTGTAAACATAAAAAACTTTTTAAAAAAAGAGATGGAGCAACGTATGAAGAAACTTGGGGGAGGGGGGAGAGGAATCCAAAGGGAGACCCAGTCTCAGGTCTCCATCGGGGTTGCTTCCCATTGATTGGGGAATAGGCTTAAGTGCCCGCCAATGGGAGAGTTGGATCTGTCATCACTTGGAGCAATGAAAGGGACGACGGCCTCTGCCCCGAAATGGTCGCTTGCCTTGGAAGTGTTCTCTGTTTCTATCCTTGAACTCTGATCTGTCCAGTTCCCAGCCTGGTCTGTGGGTATATGCCCTCTGGGGTTGAGGGACATCAAACCCCGTGTTTGTGGGCCGAAAGGAAGCCCCACGGAAATTTTTTCCACGGTGGTCAGCTGGTCTATGTAGGGAAGGCAGGACCTTTCTCCCATCCTTAGTCTCCATCAGAAAGGGCTCTAGGGCCTCTCCAAACAGCTTGCCCCCCTTGTAGGGAGCAGAGGCTAGGTTCCACGTATGTTTCATGTCTGCCTTCCAATAGCGAAGCCACAGTAGTCGACGGGCCACCACCGAAGAGGAAAGGGCCCTGGAAGCAAACTTAGCGGCAGTCAAGGTGGCATCTGCCGAGAACTTCCGTAGCCGCTATCACTTTGTTCATATCTTGGTGGAAGCGGAGGTCACCAGGAGGAACCCTCCCTTTTATCTGGCGGAGCCACATCAATGAGGCTCTGTTGAAGAATGAGGCAGTTGTTGATGTTTTGATTGCCATGGCAGCTGCCTTGTGCACCTTGCGGAGGGTCCGCTCTGCCGGCCTATCCCCTGTGTTCAGAGCATTCTCTTCATGGTTAGGCAGGATGGTGGAGGATACTAAGGCCGCCACCGGGCCATCTATAGTTGGTAGTTGCAGTGCCTCAGAGAAATCCAGGGGCCACATTATAAAATCTTCTTTCGTTGTCATTCAGGGGAGGGCACACCCCTGGTTGGGCCCATTGCTTTTGGACCAGGTCCCGGAATAGTTCAGGGGAGGGGATTTCCTCGCTCTCTATGGTTGGCTGTGAAAAGAGCAACTCATTCGGGTCCACGGGGCCTGACACTGGCTCCGCTCCCATACGGGTTGTGACTTTGGCCTTGAATAACAAGGATTTAAAGAGGGCTGGGGAAAAGAGCCCTATGGGGGATGCCTTGTGTTGCTCTTCATGTTGGGGAGCTTCCGATGACCCAGGAGCAGCCTGATGTCTTTGCTGCAGGCCTGCAGCGATGCCCTGCGCTATGGCCTCCGATATCAAGATTTTCATCTGGTCAGAGATTTCAGGGCCCTGACTCTCCTGTGGGCGAAGTCCCGCCGCCGTGGGGGTAAAGCTGGCCTCTGGCGCCCCCTTCCTCCGCTTAAGCGGTGGCTGCCCTTCTGCTGGCAGCGGCTTCGAATCAGGATCCATAAAAGCCTCATCGCTTTCCGATGGAAAGAATGGCAGAGACAATTGCTCTCTGGCGCCACCTGGCGACGCGGCCTGAGAGCCCAGCGGACTCTGGTGCTTCGCGCCGATTGGCTGGCTGAGTTGCTGGGCTGGAAAAGCGCGGGAAACTCCAACGGTTTCCTCTCTAGGGGGTCTCTGCTCACCCCTTGGCGCCGCTTCCTCCTTAGCTTCCTGGCGGCCCCTCAGGGCGCCCATCCCCTCGGCCTTCGGGGCTCTCTGAGAGGAGAGGGCTCTCGCCTTCAGCCTGGCCGCGGCTCTTTTGGCGGCCGACTTGGGCCCCGCTGAGCCTTTCGGGGGACTCTGGTCCTCCTCCCCGCTCGGCCTTGCCGTTCCCGGGTCCGCCATTTGAGCTTCCGGACCAGGCAGACTCGTTCCTGTGCGGAACTTTTTGCTGCCGCCGCGGCTTTATTTCTCTCAGCCGCTCTAGACTTTCCCTAGGCGGTGGCTCCCGTCCCCTCCTCAGTGGCCTGCAGGGGGGCTCGGGGAGAGACCTCCACGGCGATAAAGGCACACAGGCAGCTAGGCCGTGCAAGCCAGCCGCGCCTTTTCGTCGTCCTGCGAAGGTTTCGGAGCCTTCTCAAGCGGAGCCGGGGACCTCGCTGTGATTTCCGCTTCGTAATCCGGGGAATAATAACCTCGTCCTCCCTTGGAAGAGCGGGGTGAGGGAAAGGCCGAGTCCGAAACTGGGCATGCGCAGGCCAGGGAGGCGTGGCCGAAAGATTTACTCCGGCTCAAAAGAAGTAGAGTTAACCCCTTCCTTTCCTCGGAGTATCTACTCAGCACAATGGAGAAGAACCACGTTTCAGAAATCTTTGCGAGATGGAATGGAGTAGGAATGGGAATAGAATAGAATAGAACAATGAGTAGAATAGAAATAAAACGATTAGAATAGAAATTAGAATAAAATAGAATAGAATAGGAAATAATCCTTTATTGGCCAAGTGTGATTGGACACACAAGGCATTTATTTGTCCTTGGTGCAAATGCTCTCAGTGTACATAAGAAAAAATAAAATACATTAATCAAGAATCATAAGATGCAACACTTAATGATAGTCATAGGTTATGAGCAGAATATAGAATGTAGAATAGAATAGAAATAGAATAGATAACAGATAATCATAGCTGGAAGGGATCTTGTAGGTCATCTAGTCCAGCCCCTTATAGAATGGAATGGAATTCTTTATTGGCCAAGTGTGGTTGGACACACAAGGAATTTCTCTTTGGTGCAAATGATCTCAGTGTACATCAGAAAAAATAAAATACATTCATCAAGAATCATAAGATGCAGCAATTAGTGATAGTCATAGGTTATGAATAGAACAGAACAGAATATAGAATAGGATGTAGAATAGAATAGAAATAAGAATAGAATAGATAACAGATAGTCAGAGTTGGAAGGGACCTTCTAGGTCATCTAGTTTAACCCCGAATATAGAATAGAATGTAGAATAGAACAGAATAAAAGTTAGAATAGAACAGAACAGAATAGAATTCTTTGTTGGCCAAGTGTGATAGGACACAGAAGGAATTTGTCTTTGGTGCATAAGCTCTCAGTGTACATCAGAAAAAATAAAATACATTCATCAAGAATCATAAGATGCAACACTTAGTGGTAGCCATAGGTTACAAATAAGTGTAGAATAGTACAGAATATAACAGAACAGAACATAAATAAGAATAGAATATAAATAAGAATAGAATATGGAATGGAAGAATAGAACAGATAATCAGAGTTAGTCCAACTCCATATAGAATATAGTATAGAACAGAATAAAAATTAGAATAGAATATAGAACAGAATAGAATAGAATTCTCTTTGGTGCATATACTCTCAGTGTACATAAGAAAAAATAAAATACATTAATCAAGAATCATAAGATGCAACACTTAGTAATAGTCATAGGTTATGAACAGAATATACAATGTAGAATAGAATAGAAATTAGAATAGAATAGATAACAGATAATCATAGTTGGAAGGGACCTTGTAGGTCATCTAGTCCAGCCCCTTATAGAATAGAATGGAATGGAATTCTTTATTGGCCAAGTGTGATTGGACATAAAGGAATTTCTCTTTAGTGCAAATGCTCTCAGTGTACATCAGAAAAAATAAAAATACATTCATCAAGAATTATAAGATGGAATACTTAGTGATAGCCATAGGTTACGAATAGAACAAAACAGAATATAGAATAGAATGTAGAATAGAACAGAATAGAAAGAATGGAATAGAAATAAGAATAGAATATAGAATAGAATAGATAACAGATGATCAGAGTTGGAAGGGACCTTGTAGGTCATCTAGTCCAACCCAATATAGAAATAGAATAAAATAGGAATAGGATAGGAATAGAATAAGAATAGAATATTGGAATAAAAAATAGAATAGAAAGAATAGGAATAGTATAGAATTCTTTATTAGTCAAGGGTGATTGAATACACAAGGAATTTGTCTTTGGTGGTGGTACTACTACTACTACTACTACTTTGAGTCCTGCAGAAGGCATGAAACTACAGCCTCCATGAGGCTCCATGCCTGCCACCGCCCCGGCTGAGCAGCCTGGGAATCGGAATCCCAACACCTTGGGGGAAAAAAAAATGCTGGGCTTGCAAGCAATTGCCACGCATTGCACCAAGCTTGCGCTGGATGCAAAAACACACACCATACACATACACACACACCCTCTCCCTGGGCCAAGTCAGCTGCTGGGCCTCTCCTCCAGGCTAAAATCAACCCTCCCATCCCACTCCAAAGCTGGCCCTGGTCTGAATTCCTACCACTCTGCAGCACAGCCAAGGGAGGGGCGGTAAAGCTCTCCCCCCCCCACAGCCAACCACACCGGGAATAAAACCAGTTGCCAAGGCCGCTGGGGGAAGACACCGCCAGATGCCCAACAGACGGAGCTGCCCTGGAAAACGGGGCGCCCCCCCCCCCAACAAAAAAGCAAGGGCCAAAAGTCTGTGCACCCTTTTAGGAAGCAAAGGAGCAATTGGAATCCTTTAACCCGCCGGGGGCACCTCAAAAGCAAAGGTGGAATAATAGCTCCCACCCCCCCCCCACCCCCCCAAAAAAAGCACCGCGCCCATACCGTCCCTTTCGCTCCAAGCGCGCCCGCCGGCAACGGAGGCGTCACTCAGGAGCAGCCCCGGTTAAAAAAAAACCCAGGACGATTCGCACGTGATCGCCGCGAAATTGGATCTCCCCCTTTCCCAGTGGCTGCCGGGTGGGAGGGGGGCGGAGAGGGAGGGGAGCCTTTTTCCAGCTGCCTTCTTCCCCAACCGGGCGCCCGCCGCAAGAACGCCGGCCAAAGCAACGCCGCCTGGGCGAAAGAAAGGATGGGTGGATCCCGGGTGATCTAACCGCTATGCCCCCCTTTCTCCTCCTTCCCAGCCTCGCCCTTGCCGCCCGCGGGGCTTTGGAAAAAGCAACACACACACAAATACCGCACACAGTGTTGCTTTGGCTTCAAAACACAAAACAGGCAGGCAACACACAAAGGATGCCAAAGCGGGGGCGGTAGCAAGAAAAGAGGCTGGGGCGGCATGGTTGACCACCCATCCACCCCAAAATGCCAGCAGCCCCCCCTCCCGGTAAAAAATAGCATGTGGGAGTGTGTGAGTGTGTTTGTGTGTAGGAGGGGCAGGAAGGGAAGAGGTTTGGCTTCCCATCTGAAAGACGCCACGCTTTTCCAGCCTCCTCGGATGGACGGCAAGATTGTTGCGGAGTTTTTGTGTTGTCGGCTGAAAACTTGGAAAGTCGGCATCCCGAAGTTGCCGCCTCGACTCGTGTTCGAGGATGTGTGTGTGTGTTGACTCTGGAGGCTGCAAAGTCCTTGGATCCCGGCTCTTCCCCGTCCAGCAGGCCTCCCCCAGCAAGGAGCTGGGGAGGGAGGGAAGGGAGGATGGAAGAAGGAAGGAAAGAAAGACAGGAGGGAGGGAGAGGGGGAAAAAAGGGAGGGAGGGAAAAAAGAGAAGGAAGGAGAGAAAGAAAGAGGGGAGGAAAAAGACAGGAAAGAGGCAGGAGGGAGAGAGGGAGCATGAAGGGAAAAAAGGGAGGAAGAAAAAGAAGGAAGGAAAGAAAGAGAAAGAACACAACAGGAAGGAGGGAAAGAAAGAGGGGAAGGAGGAAAAAGGCAGAAAAGAGGCAGGAGGAGGGAGGGAGGGAAAGTAGAAAAGGAAGGAAAGAGAAAGAAAACAACAGGAAGGAGGAAAAGAAAGAGAGCAGGGAGGAAAAAAGGGAGTGAGGAAAAAGAGAAAGGAATGGAAGGAAAGAGGAAGGAAAGAAAGGAATGAAAGGAAAGGAGGAAGGAGGGCGAGGGAAGAAAGAAAAAACAGGAGGAAAAGATAAGGAAGGAAACAAAATAGAAAAACAGACAAAGGAGGGAAAGAAAAACAGTAAAAAGGGAGAGAAAGGAGGAAAAGAGGGAAGGGAAGAAAAAAGGAAGGAGAGGAGAGAGGCAGCCCACTTTTCCCAAGGTAAGAAAGGAATAGAAGGAGAGAAAGAAAAGAGGGAGGGGAAAAGGATGGATACAGAAGGAGAGAGGCAGCCCACTTCCCTTGGTAAGAAAGGAACAGAAGAGAGAAAGAAACGAGGAAGAAGGGAGAGGGAAGGAAAAAAGGAAGGAGGGAGGGCACCCACTTCCCAAGGTAAGAAAAGAATAGAAAGGAGGAGAAAAGAGAGGGAAGGAAGGAAGGAAGGAGAGGTAACGGTGACTACGTAAAAACCCGACTACCCCGTTTCTGAAGCGTTAAATATTGGAGGGGGGAGGGCTCAGCCTTATGGATCCGGCAATCCCTGCCCTACAACACCCCGGCAGGGTAGGCCAACTCCAGGGGAGCCGAGAGCTGAGGCCAAAAAAAAAAGAGAAAACGGGAGACAAACGGCTTCCCGGGACCCCCACGCCCGTCGGGGCCGGGGATGATGGGTGGGGTAGTAGTCGGTCCGAATTGCGCAGCCCGGGAGAAAAAAAAAGGCAAGCGTTGGATCGCGCCCTCCATCGATGGATCTCCGTTCCCCGCTTCCCCACCGTTACCTGCAGGCCCCGGAGGAAGGCGAGCGGTCCCCGGCCGGTGCGAGGAAGCCAACACTCGTCGGGGGCTCGCGGCGTTGCGCGGCCCCGCCGGTTTTTGTTCTGCTTTAAGTGGGGGGGGAGGAGCTGGAGGGATGCGGGGAAGGGCTTTGAGGAAGGGTCAACCCCTTGCTGGGGGGCTCCGCCCTCTTCTTTGGAAGCCCGCCCTCTTCTGCACGTCGCAACGGGGTTTCGGTTTAGTTTGAACAAGAGTTGGGAAGGACCTTGGAGGTCATCTAGTCCACCCCCCCACCTCTGCACATCCAAACGGGATTCCTGTTGTGGATTAACAAGAGTTGGAAAGGACCTTGGAGATCATCTACCCCAACCCCGATACTGCACGTTGGAACAGGACTTCCTGTTTCAGATTTAATAAGAGTTTGAAGGGATATTGGAGGTCATTTAGTCCAACCCCGATGCTGCACGTCGGAATGGCCTTCCTGTTTCGGATGAACAACAGTTGGAAGGGACTTTGGAGGTCATCTAGTCTAACCACCACCACTCCTGCTGCATGTCAGAACAGGCTTCCTGTTTCAGGTTAACAAGAATTGGAAGGGACCTTGGAGGTCATCTAGTTGAAACCCCATGCCATTCCTGCTGCACATCGAACGGGCTTCCTGTTTCGGATTAACAAGGGTTGGAAGGGACCTTAGAGGTCATCTAGTCCAACTCCCGCTGCCGCTGCACATCAAACAGGCTTCCTGTTTTGGATTAACAGAGTTGGAAGGGACAACTCTAGTTCATCTAGTCGAAACCCCACATCACTCCCATTGCATGTCAGAACGGGCTTCCTGTTTCGGATTAACCGAGTTGGAAGGGACCTTAGAAGTCATCTAGTCCAACCCCCCAAAGCATGTTTCTCTCTCTCTCTCTCACACGCACACACACCAGTCTGTCCACTTCCCCTGGCCTTTGTGCCTCTTTCCTGAGGCATCCTTGCGGAGGGCTTTCACTACAATGCCCATCAGCCCCAGCCACGCAGCAGCCCACTCACGGGAGGAAAATGGGGGCTGCGTACTTTTCCCTCCAAATTCTTTCTCTGGATTGAAGCCTCCTAAAGCTACGCCAGGCTGCAAGTGGTGGGAATGTGTCAACCAGGCTTTTGACTGGACGTGGAAACTCTTGAACCCAGGTCCCGAAGCTCAGAGAGGCATCTGACCTCCAACCTATGCAGTTTCCAGTAAATAAAGGGCCTTTAAATACATTTTATTTATTTATTTATTATTTATTTATTATTAGGATTTCTATACCACCCTTCTCCTAGGGACTCAGGGCGGTATACAGCCAAATCCAAATCCCAGAAACAGTACAAAAATTAAAAAACAATTAAATAGTGGCTGATATAATAAGACCCACCCCACAACTTTAAAACCCGATTAAAATCAAATTTAGGAGACAATTTAAAACTACCTCAGCCCAGGCCAGCCTGCTCAAAGAGCCAGGTCTTCAACGCGCGCCTGAAGGCCCTCAGGTCCGTGCTGGTACGAAGTTCAGGTGGCAGAGTATTCCAGAGGGCAGGGCCCCCCACAGAGAAGGCCCTACTACTCGGCGCCGCCAGACGACACATAGCGGCCGACGGCACCCGGAGCAGACCCTCTCTGTGGGAACGCACCGGCCTGCTGGAGATCACCGGCAGAATGCGGTCCTGCAGATAACCTGGCCCAATGCCATGGATCACCCTAAAGGTCAAAACTAGAACCTTAAAGCGAACCCGGAGAGCCACTGGCAGCCAATGCAGCTCGCGCAGGAGAGGCGTCACATGGGTGCTACGTGACGCCCCCATGATCACCCGCACGGCCACATTTTGCACCAGTTGGAGTCTCCGAGTGCTCCCCGCAGGGAGCCCCATGTAGAGAGCATTACAATAGTCCAGGCGAGAGGTGACCAGGGCCTGAGTGACCGTGTGCAGGGCGCCCCGATCCAGAAAGGGCCGCAACCGGTAGATCCAACGGATCTGACAAAACGCCCCCCTGGAGACGGCCGCAATATGATGTTCAAGTGACAGCCGTTATTCTGGGCACTGGCCCAGGTGTGATGGGTTGCTGTATAAAAATGGTTTAATAAAGAACATTAATAAAAATATGTACAGGGAATTCTTGACATGACCACGATTGAACGGCAAATTTATGTTGCTAAGCGAGACAGCTGCTAAATGAATTTTGTCACACCTTTCTTGCCACTATTGTTAAGTGAATTGCTGTGGTTGCTAAGATTGTAACCTGGTTGTTAAGTGAATCTGGCTTCCCCATTGCCTTTGTTTTTCAGGGGATTGTGTGACCCCAGGACTCTGCAACTGTCATAAGTACATGCCAGGTGCCAAGTGTCTGAATTTTGACCATGTGACCATAGGGAAAAAATGCAGCAAAGGTCATAAGTGTGAAAAATGGTCATAAGTCACTTTTTTCAGTGCCGTTGTAGCTTGGATTGGCCACTAAAAATGGTTGTAAGTCAACTTGTATTAATAATAATAATAACAATAGTAACGATGATGATGATGATGATGATGATGCCGACATAGACCTAAATGCTTGGGAAGTGTTTGACTAGTGATTTCTGATATGAAACTCAGCATAGTTATCTCATTTGCTGTGTACACTGTCATTTTTGTGTAGTATAATAATAATAACAATAATAGTAATAACAATAGTTTCACGTTTAATGAAATTAACTAATAATAGTTTCATGCTTAATGAAATTAATAATAATAGTTTCATGTTTAATGGTTAATAATAATAATAACAGTTTCATGTTTAATGAAGTTAATAATAACAGTAGTTTCATGTTTAATGAAATTAATAATAGTTTAATGTTTAATGAAATTTTTAATGAAGTTTCATTAAATGAGTTTCATTTTTAATGAAGTTAATAATAGTTTCATTTTTAATGAAGTTAATAATAGTTTCATGTTTAATTAGGTTAATGATTATGTGTGATACATTTTTAAATGTTCAGTTACTAAGTTTTATATTTAATGTATAAAAGTTTAATAATAATAATAGTTTCACATTTAATGAAATTAATAATAAGTTTCATACTTAATGAAGTTAATAATAGTTTCATGTTTATTAATAATAATAGTTTCATTTAATGAAGTTAATAATATTTCAGGTTAATAATAATTATTTTTGATACATTTTAAAATATTCAATTCACTAAGTTTCATGTTTAATTAATAAAAGTTTAATAATAATAATAATTACAACAACAGTAATGAGAGCTGCTTTTCTCTATCATTTCTTTCTCAACCTACCCCACTATCTAAATCTATCTAATCCAGGGTATCCGATCTTGGCCCCTTTAAGATCTGTGGACTTCAACTCTCAGAATTCCCCAATCAGCATGCGGCAGCTTAAAGTGGCCAAGATTGGACGCCCTTAATCTGATCTGTTTGCTTTTAATCCACTTCAGAGTTAAGGGACAGAGTCACTGGATACAAAATTAATAGAAATTCAAGAGACTGGACAGCCACTCATCTGAGTCTCCTGCTTGGGCAGGGGGTGGTGGACTAGATGACCTCCAAGGCCCCTTCCAGCTCTCTTCTGATTGAGGGGATTGCAATCAAATAAACATAGCCCTGTTTTTAGGCCACAACGCTCGAAGGGAAGGCAGGGTTGCCCTAAACACCCCAAAACTCTCTCTGCTGCAGAGCCACAAAGGGCACTTCCTTTGTTGCATCACACCTGGAAATTCCAGCTTTTGCCCTCTTAACCTTTACAATGCTCCAGACTTTTCAATTCACCTGCCAAGGGTGACTTCTTAAAGCAAACCCCCAAAATCTCAGTCTTGGGGTGGTGGTGGTGGTTAAGCCCATTCTTTTCACCCTGCCATGGAGGCCAGCTGTTTTTCTGGGGTGTGTGTTTAAATTGTGTGATTTTGGTGTTGCAACACCCCCCAGATGTCATGTTTGTGGATAGTCAGTCTTTTGCCGTGATTCAGAGCCAAAAAAATCTCAAGACTTGACACATTTGGGGCAATCTTTCTATGGGGATTTTCCTCCAGATCGCTTCGGGTGGTTTTTAGCTTACATGGTTTTCGCTGTTTGTTTCGACATTTGGGGTGGTTCCGATTTTTGTTTCGACGGGAAGTTTAACGCAATCTTTCAAATAGGACTCATTCTTTGTTGTGTTTTAGGATTTCAGAATTGCAAAGCCTCCCAGAGTCTCTCGTCTGAGTTGGGTGGCTACAGAAATTGAATGAATAAATAAATAATAAATCTATATATATATAAAAGCGAAAGACCCTTCACGTATCATCACAAAATCTCCAGAATCGTCAAACCTGCACGGGGAGTGACGTCGGGAGGACTTATATCATTCCGCACAAACAGCTGTCTAATCTTTTCTTCAAAAAAACCCCAACAATGGAGACACCCCCAACTTCTGGAGGCAATCTGTCCTTCAACTCTTAGCCAGCATATCCCGAACCCCACACCCTTTGACCTCTAATGCAAGCCATGCTTCTTAAGCCCAGAAGCCCCCACTCCAGGTTTCCCATGGGGGTGGGGGGGGGGAAGCCAAAACAGACACCCCAAACACACCACTAGGCTACCCCACCTCCATTTCTCCTGGGTGCCTCCCATTTCTTCAACCAGGGGCTGCCCGGGTCCCTCCCCCCACAATAAGACGGGGTCTGGAAGGAATAAAATCAAGTCCATTTATTAAAATCACCATGAAAGCTGCATGATTGGCACAACGCATGCCTCAGGAGCCGCGATAATATTAATTTTTCATTATTATTATTTTTTAAAAGAGAAGTTTTAGCCCTTCCGGGATTTAATCCCAGGGGAGGGGCTTGGGGTGGGGGGAGGCCTCCGCTGCTCCAGGCCCCTCCCTGACCCCCAAAAAGGAGAATAATGGGATGGTCCAATGGGTAGAGCAGAGGTTCTTCGTTCACCCAGCCTCGAGGTTAGGGAGAAGACACACACGGAGGTTGGCCAAGGGTCATCAGGGAGCCAAGGCCAGCCAGCCAAGGATGAGCAGACTCCCGCCGTAGGGTGCCACGTGGGTGAAGGCCGGCTGGCCGGTTAGCGCGTGGTAATAAAACGGCCCGCAGAAGAGCCCCAGGCCCGTGGACAGGATGCCACCAGCCTGGCAAAGAACAAAGAGAGCTGTTAATGCCTGCCCCTCCTTGCAAACCACAGGTCCCTTCCTGAGCCCCTTTAGCAGATAACAGATAATCAGAGTGGGAAGGGACATTGTAGGTCATCTAGTCCAACGACCCCCTCCGGCCCAAGCGGCCTACACCGTTTCTAACGAGTGAGAAATGCCGCTTGTCCCCAATTGGGTGGAGATGGGAGAAACTGCACCCAGAAGCCAATAGAGACGCCAGTTAGGTTTACCAATCAGTTGGAGAGGGGTGGCCTCCAACTCCCAGAATTCCACAGCCATCCTCATCCCCATCCTCATTTAGCGCATATTGAGAACATGACAGAAGTAAACACACACACACACGAAGTCCACATAATTATAAGTAAAACTCCTATGGGATTATGGCAGTTGGAAGAGAGCCAGACTTCAACTCCCAGAATGCAATGGACTAGGAATGGACTTCAACTCCCAGAATGCAATGGATTAGGAATAGACGTCAACTCCCAGAATGCAATGGACTAGGAATGGACTTCAACTCCCAGAATGCAATGGACTAGGAATGGACTTCAACTCCCAGAATGCAAAGGACTAGGAATGGACTTCAACTCCCAGAATGCAATGGACTAGGAATGGACTTCAACTCCCAGAATGCAATGGATTAAGAATAGACTTCAACTCCCAGAATGCAATGGACTAAGAATGGACTTCAACTTCCAGAATGCAATGGATTAGGAATGAACTTCAACTCCCAGAATTCTGGGCATTCAAAGCTCTTAAAGGCACAGAGGTTCAAAAAAACCCACTGCTCTACAAAATTTGTGGAGAGGGGGTGTGTTCCCCTTGTTAAAGCAGCACATGCCCACCCAGATGTCCGACTGCATCAGGGGAGGCTCCAGATTTTCAGAAGGGGGTGGGGGAAATCCCCACCGCCTGAATGCCCTCCCACCAAGAATTAGCCAGGTGAAAATCCTGGAGGAGTTTGGAAGTGTTTGTGTGTGTTTGTGTGTCAAAAGAGGCAAGATGGTGCCCCCCCCAACCACCACTCCAGGAGGACCAAAGCCTCATCCCCCACCCTTTCTTGTGTATTTGCAAGTGTGGCCACTATGCAAGATCCACTCCTTGGTTTCGTTAATTCCTGTTTAGTTTTAAGTTTTGGGTTTTTTACCCCCTAACTACTTGTATAAGGATTAATCTTTATATTATTCATGTTCATTATGCATATATTCTTGTATGGGGTGCACTAGTAGAGGCTAAACCAATTTCGTTGCATACACAATGTACAATGACTATAAAGGCTTTGAACTTTGAACTTTCCTCTTTCTCATTTAAAATATCATTGTGCATAATAATTTCACCCCCAAATTTACAACGTTTGGATGTGATATCCATGCTTCCACTGTGAAAAGCCAGAACTGGTATTTCCATATCATTTTTCTTTTTTTTTTCTGCAACTTTTTCCCATATTAAATAGAGCATTCCTTCCATCGTGACTTTAATAGTATTTTATGTATTTTATTTTTTCATACCACAAAAAGGCATGCCATCCCAACTGAAGATCATGTCCCTGCCCATCCCTCCTTTTTTATAATGTTTTTATTGTACATTTTTCATTATTACACATCACATTTCCAGTTTTGCAACGGCAGTGTACTGGCTCTAGGAACTCCTTTTTAAATAGACATTGTAGTATATACCCTGGTTATAACCAGGGTTCTCATAGTCATACAGTGTAGCCTCTTTTAAATACATAGTATTGCATGTCATAATTACAACTATTGCTTTCCTAGTTGGACTGTAGAACTCTTATTGCATTTATCACTCTATACGTTTTAAAACTATATTCACATACAGTCCAATAGTGGTATTGCTTACATTGTGTGTATTCTTACATATTTCTATATATCTGTATTTCTTTCTATTTTGTTAATCATCTTTTGTTGTTAAGTTACTCTTCTCTGCATCTGTTATTTAACTATTGATACAATACGTCCCATATTAAGTAGCATTACTTAATATGGGACGTATTGTATCAATGGTATTAAGTAGTATTTTTCCCAAATGCCATCCCTCTGCTAAACAACTAATTCCCACAACACTGTCAAACTACTTAGTAAGACCGCATTCCTATTATTCTTCTCATCTTTCCTATTGCCTATCTCTTCCCATTTGTGACTATAACTGTGTTGCTTGGATCTTTACATTTATATTGTTTTATTTCCTTGTATGATTTGATTGCTTATTAGTAAACTATGATGATCACGAAGTGTTGTATCTTATGATTCTCGATGAATGTATTTTATTTTTTTCTTTATGTGCACTGAGAGCTTATGCACCAAAGACAAATTCCTTGTGTGTCCAATCGCACAAGGCCAATAAATCATTCTATTCTATTCTAAATTTATTCTATTCTACATTCCATTAGCTATCCTATCCTATATTCTCTTATCTTCTATAATCTATTCTATTCTAATCCTATATTTTATTATTCATTCTATTCGAATCCTATATTCTATTCTAATCCTATATTTTATCATTCTATTCTATTCTAATATTTTATTTATTCTATTCTATTCTATTCTAATCCTATATTCTATTGTAATCCAACATTTTATTATCTATTCTATTTTATTCTATTCTAATTCTATATTTTATTCTATTCTAATCCTATATTTCATTCTATTCTATTTAATCCAATATTTTATTCATTCTATTCTATTCTAATCCTATATTTTATTCATTCTATCCTATCCTAATCCTATATTTTATTTATTCTATTCTATTCTAATTCCATATTCTATTCTAATTCTATATTCTATTCTATTCTAATTCTATTCTACTCTATTCTAATTCTTTCCTATTCTGTTCTATTTCTTCTTTATCTTTAAGTTCCATCATTAACCTGTCCAATTCGGCACATTCTAATATTATTTTTTAAAATGCCATCTCCGGAGGGAGACTTGCAACTTGCAAGAACTGCACTTGGAGGAAACTCTGTGTGTGTGTGGGGGGGGGGGGGGGTTGGGTCTCCCCCCCCTCAAATAATACCTACCAGCATGGGGTATCGGCAGTGGGGCACAGCCAAGAGAGCCAGGCTGTGCAGGAAGTGGTACTTATTGGCCGTGCCATACAACTGGGGATGAAGAAAAAAACAAGAGTTAAGCATCACAACCATGGGGGGCTTACAATGCACGCCCATCCCCAGGACACCCACCCAACCCGGCCGCCAGGCCCAGAGTGGAAAAGGGAGTTGTGTGGCAGGACACCCCAGTGGGACCTCCAACGTGGAGGGGTGTCACTTGGCCGACGGCAGAGGGGCAGCCGGAGACATCCAGATGGCTCCCATGTGGGAGGGTCTTCTTGGGTGGGCGGTTCGTTACCTCTTTCAGGTACTCTGGCTGTTCCTTGGGGTGGAAGCCTGGAAGAAGAGGAGGGGGGGTTGTATGATGGATTGCCCCATCCAGCCAGACCGGGGGCCCCTTGCTTGCATGTGGGGACAATGTCGCCTTCATCCTGCCTAGGGGGAGCCGGAGTGGGGCACCTAAAGACTTGGTGGCCAGTCCAGGTGGAGCTCTTGCCTCACAATCAGGAGGCTGTGAGTTCGATCCTAAGTAGAGGCTAATAATTGGAGCAGGGGGACTAGATGACCTCCAAGGTCCCTTCCAACTCTTGTTATTCTATGAAAATTCTATGAGTGAGGTCATCTGCACGGGGAGTGACGTCATGTCTGCATGACGTCACGGGGTTCCCTCCCCCACCCCAGAGGCCCAGAATCAGACTCGAGCTGGCCTAGAAGGGACCTTAAGAGGTCTTCTAGTCCAACCCCCTGCTGTACACCATTTCAGCCTGTCGGCATGGCGCCACTGAGCAATTCCCCTTTCGTCCTAAAACGAGGAACCCGCCACCCTAGGATCTGACCCCCCCCCAGGCGTCTAACTGAGACCTCCCTCCCATAAAGACCCCGCCAATTTGCAGCCGGCTTCTCTCTCTCCAAGCGCCCCCAACTGGTGAGATCCCCGCTCCAGGCAACCTCCAGCCCCGCCACCGCTCACCGTGCGCCCCATAAGCTGCTGCCCCCACCGCGGCTGCCCCGTTCACCGCCCCGAGGCGGCGGAAAAAAGTCGCCGCGGCCGCCATCCTCCGCTAAGTTCGAATCCTTCCGACTAGTCGAGTCTTAGCCAATCGGCGTCCGCGGGGCCTCTTTACTATGCAGGCCGCGCCCATCCCATGGGCTCCGCTCATCCAATCAGCGCTCGCTACCGCTTCTGAACAGCGGCCCTTTGAGGAATCCAATCTGAGACTCCGGCAATTATCCAATAGAAACGAGTTTCCTTCCTTGGTGGTTTTTTTTCTTCTGTGTATGTGTTTGTGTGGGTTCTCCAGTCCGATTCGCTCACGAGATGGAGCTGAGGACGTCCATCACGGTCCAGAAGCCAATCCTAGGTAGCCGGAGACAGAGAGGGAGGGCGCAGTTGCAGCAATTGCCGGCGCAATTTATCGAGGCGGACACTTTACGCGATTTACGGTACCGTCTTTTTATCACGGCGCCCTCTGCCGGAAGAGAAGGAAAGGTCCCTTGGTGCCCTTTCTTTCCTCCAGTCTGGCATCTCTGCCTCCCACGCGCGGGTCTTCAGTGCTTTGGCTTCCCCTATTCCCGCACATGGAGTGGCAGGTGCAGGCGGGGAAATGGCCGACCCGGGTTTGCCTTTCACGGAACGTCACCCGTTCCCGACGTTATCCCCCCCCCCCTTTTTGCAAGATTTCTCCACGTGGAAACTTCACCATCTCTCTTAGACGGTCAGCGGTCTGCTCAGCTGGATTCTATTCTACTCTTATTTCTATTCTACATCCTATTCTATATTCTGTTCTGTTCTATTCATAACCTATGACTATCACTAATTGCTGCATCTTATGATTCTTGATGAATGTATTTTATTTTTTCTGATGTACACTGAGATCATTTGCACCAAAGAGAAATTCCTTGTGTGTCCAACCACACTTGGCCAATAAAGAATTCCATTCCATTCCATAAGGGGCTGGACTAGATGACCTACAAGATCCCTTCCAACTATGATTATCTGTTATCTATTCTATTTCTATTCTACATTCTATATTCTGCTCATAACCTATGACTATCATTAAGTGTTGCATCTTATGATTCTTGATTAATGTATTTTATTTTTTCTTATGTACACTGAGAGTATATGCACCAAAGAGAATTCTACTCTATTCTGTTCTAATTTTTATTCTGTTCTATTCTACATTCTATTCTATATGGAGTTGGACTAGATGACCTACAAGGTCCCTTCCAACTCTGATTATCTGTTATCTGTTCTATTCTGTTCTATTCTTCCATTCCATATTCTATTCTTATTTCTATTCTATTCTTATTTCTATTCTGTTCTATTCTACTCTATTCGTAACCTATGGCTATCACTAACTGTTGCATCTTATGATTCTTGAATGTATTTTATTTTTTCTTATGTACAGTGAGCATTTGCATCAAATTCTATTCTAATGTTCTAATTCTATATCTTATTATTCATTTTATTTTATTCTATTCATAACCTATGCTTATATCTTTACAATTTATATTGTTTTGTTTTCCTAGTATGTTTGGATTGCATATTAGTAACCTATATACAATTGCTTATAGCAGGGGTCTTCCAATTTGACAGCTTTAAGACTGGTGGACTGCAACTCCCAGAATTCCCCCTCCAGTCATGTTAGTTCAGAGATTCTGGGAGTTGAAGTCCACCAGTCTTAAACTGCCAAGTTTGAAGACTCTTGGCTTATATTAATCTATGACTATCACTAAGCATTGTATCTTATGATTCTTGATGAGTTTATTTTATTCTATTCTATTCCCCATCCCTCTATTTTCTATTTTATTCTCCACCCCTCTATTTTATTTTCTATTCTTATTCCTATTCCATTCCTATTCTATTTCTTTTCTAATCTTATTTCTATTTTACTCTATACCTATTCTATTTTATTCTTACTCTATTCTTATTCCTATTGTATTCTATTACTATTCTATTCTTATTCTATTCCTGTTATATTCTTTCTTCTTTTATTCTTCTATTCCTATTTCTAATCCATTCCATCTCGCTAAGATTTCTGGGAAACGTGGTTCTTCTCAAGTGTGCCGAGCAGACACTCCGAAGAAATGAAGGGGTTAACTCTGCTTCTTCTGAGCCGGAGTCAATCCAACTTTCGGCCACGCCTCCATAGCCTGCGCATGCCCAGTCTCCGGCTCGGCCTTTTCTCTCAGCCGAGCCCCTTGGAAGAATTCTTCGAAAGGAGAACGCGGTTATTATTCCCCGGATTTCGAAGCGGAAATCACAGCGAAGTCCCCGGCTCCACGTGAGGAGGCTTCGAAGCCTTTGCAAGACGGCGAAAAGGCGAGGCTGGCTACCTCGGCCTAGCCGCCTGTGTCCCGTCCCCCCCCCCCGCAGGCCACGGAGGCGGGGACGGGGGCCACCGCCCAGGGAAAGCCTGGAGCGGCTGAGAGAGAAATAAAGCCCCGGCGGCAGCAAAAGGTTCTGCACAGGAACGAGCCTGCCTTCCCCGGAGGCTAAAATAGCGGACCCGGGAACGGCAGGGCCGAGCGGGGAGGAGGACCAGAGTCGCCCGAAAGGCTCCGTGGGGCCCAAGTCAGCCGCCAGAAGAGCCGCGGCCAGGTTGAAGGCGAGAGCCCTCCGAGAGCCCCAAAGGCCGCGGACAAAAGGGCCGCCGAGGCTGAGTGGAAAGTGGCGCCAAGAAGGGGGGGGTAGTGACCCCCCACGGAGAAAACCATTGGAGTTTCCCGCGCTTTTCCAGCCCAGCAACTCAGCCAGCCAATCGGCGCGAAGCACCAGAGTCCGCTGGGCTCTCAGGCCGCGTTGCCAGGTGGCGCCAGAGAGCAACTGTCTTCGCCATCTGTTCCATCGGAAGACGACGAGGCTTTTATGGATCCTGATTCGAAGCCGCTGCCGGCAGAAGGGCAGCCACCGCCTAAGCGGAGGAAGGGGGCGCCAGAGGCCAGCTTTACCCCCACGGCGGCGGGACTTCAGGGCCGTGAAATCTCTGACCAGATGAAAATCCTGATATCGGAGGCCATAGCGCGGGGCATCGCAGCAGGCCTGCAACAAAGACAGTCAGACTACTCCGGGGGCATCAGAAACTCCCCAACATGAAGAGCAATACAAGGCATCTCCTACAGCACTGTTTTCTCCATTCCTCTTTAAATCCTTGTTATTCAAGGCCAAAGCCACAGCGCATATGGAAGCGGATCCAGCTGCAACGGAGCCAGCATCGGACCCTGTGGACCCAAATGAATTTCTCTTTTCACAGCCAACCATGGAGAGCATGGAAATACCCTCCCCTGAACTGTTCCAGGAAGTGATCCTAAAGCAATGGGTCTATCCATCGGGGTCCCATCCCATAAGCGAGAATGAGAGAAGATTTTATAACGTGGCCCCGGATTTCTCTGAGGCACTTCAACAACCAAGTATAGATGGCCCGGTGGTGGCCTTAGTATCCTCCACCTTCCGGCTTAACCATGAAGAGGATGTTCTGAATCCAGAGGAGAGGAAGGCGGAGAAGGCCCTCTTCAAGCTGCACAAAAGGGCTGCCTGGGCGATCAAAGCATCGACAGCTGCCTCTTTCTTCAACAGGGCCTCATTGATGTGGCTCCACCAGATGCAAGCGAGGGTTCCCCCTGGTGACGACCACTTCCACCAGGTCATCAACAAAGTGATAGCAGCTACGCAATTCTCTGCAGATGCCACCTTGAATGCCTCCAAGTTTGCTTCCAGGGCCATTGCCCTTTCAGTGGTGGCCCGGCGACAACTGTGGCTTCGCTATTGGAAGGCAGACCCGAACCATAAGTGGAAACTAGCCTCTGCTCCCTACAAGGGGGTCAAGCTGTTTGGAGAGGCCCTAGAGCCCCTTTTGGTGGAGACTAAGGACGGGAGAAAGGTCCTGCCTTCTCTACATAGACCAGCTGAGAGCCGTGGAAAACATTTCCGTGGGCCTTCCTTTCGGCCCACAGACACGGAGTTTGATGCACCTCAACCCCAGATGGCATACAGCCACAGACCAGACTGGCAACCGGACGGATCCGAGTTTAGGGACAAAAACAGAGCACACTTCCAAGGCAAGCGACCATTTCAGGGCAGAGGCCGTCGCCCCTTTCGCCGCTCCAAGTGATGATAATATCTAACTCTCCCATTGGCAGGCGCTTAACCCTATTCGCCAGTCAATGGGAAGCAACCACTATGGAGACCTGAGTCCTGAATATGCTGAGACTAGGTCTTGACCTTGAATTCCTCTCCACTTGAAGTTTCTTCATACTTTGCCCATGTCTTTTTTAAAAAAAATTGTATTTTATATTTACAATAATTCCAAAGTAAAACAAATTAAAACGGAGATGAAAATTTAGAGAAATAAGTTAATATTGTTACAAATAGTAGACATATTAAATAATAGCTATAAAAAATGGAATTATGTTGGTTAAAGTATTAATTATAATTGTAATTTGTTTTACTTTCCAACCATTGATAAAATAAATCCATTACTATATAATAGTCTCTTTGTCCTTTTTCTTTAGTTACCAGTGTTAACCTATTCATCTCTGCACATTCAAATATTTTCTCGGTTACTTTTCCCCTCTTTCGGTATCTTATCACTTTTCCAATTCTGAGCAAATACAATTCTAGCTGCTGTTAATGTATTTTTTTTTTTACTGTAGCCTTCAGGTACCATCCCTAATAAAAATATTTCAGGTTTCAAATCTATATGTTGTTTTATCATTTTTCCAATCAGTGTGCTTTTGTCCATTACTTTTAGGCTTCATACAAGACCTCTACATTACTAATCTATCTGGCAGTATATTATCTCTCTTTCAACCTTGTGCATAACCAATTTTGGCCGCTATTGATATGTGTAAGATCATATATTTTATCTCTTGACTGTATTTCCCCTTAAATTTTCCCTAAAAGGAACAGTTCAGGTTTAAACTTTATTTGACCATTCGTTATTTCTTGTAACCAGTTCCGAATTTTAGTCCAATATTTTTTAGCTTCAGGGCAAAGCCACCACATATAAAAGAAGGTACCATGTCTCTCATATTTCCAACAATTTGGTTTCAAATTATGATATATTTTTGCCAATCCCTGAGGTCCAGGAAGGCAAAAAATGCTGCATCCCCCCCATGCTCCATTTTTTTTTCCTTCCTGGGCTCCAGGGAAATCTTTGGGGAGCATAAACTGTCTCCTAGGAGGCTTACCTGAGGTCCAGAAGCCCCAAAACCCAGGGAAGGGGGGGGGGTAGGTGCTGAAAAAAAGCCATGCTCACAGAACCGGTAGTAAAAAAAATTTGAATCCCACTACTGAAATCATTTTTTCAAATTTATCTCCAAATTTCATCTTAATTTGTTGGATCATAAACTGCCAATTTAAATTATCGAAGGACTTTTGAGCATCCCAAAAAACCAAGGCAACTTGTTTTTCTGGATGGGCTTCGTAATATTCTAATATATTTATAACCATTCTTGTGTTTTTCCTAACCTTTCTTTGTCGGCAGGAATCCGTTTTGATCGGGGTGTAACGTTTCATTTAATAATGTTTCCATCCTTTCTGCTATAATATTAGTAAATATTTTATAATTGTCATTTAAGAGTAAAATTAGCCTGTAATTTTTAATCTGCTATCTGTATCTTCTTTCGGGATCAGAGAGATGGATGCCTCCCTCCAAGATTCGGGTAACTTTGCTTCCATCAATGGATCATTAAATACTTCCAACATTAACGGTTCTATCAATTCGCTCATGTTCTTATATATTTCCCCTGGCAGACCATGTGGGCCTGGAATTTTATTATTATTTTATTTTTGCCTTGCCTCTTTCAATTCTGTTAATGTTTAACATTTCTCTCTTCCAGTATTGTGGGTATGTCTTCTCCTTTCAGATAATCTCTTTATTTTATCCTTTGGTATTTCTTCTTGTTTATAGAGACCCTCAAAAGAGTTTTAGAGTTATTCTTTTTTTTCGCATCCATATTAAGTTGTAAATTTCCATTTTCGTCCTGCAATTGTTTTTTATCCTTTTCTCTCTCTCTTTTTCAATTTGTGAGACAGCCACCTCCCTGGTTTATTTGCGTGTTCAAAAAAGTTCTGTTTTACACATTTTAAATTTCTTGCATGCTCTTCTTGTTCTAATATATGTAATTTATGTTTGGCTAGAGTCATTTTGCCCTGATTTGCTCATCCTGCGGTTTTGTTTGCAATTGGTTCTCTAGTATTTTAATTTCCTCCTGATTGTATTATATTGCCTCCATTTCTCTTGGTTTCTCTTCGCCGTGTATGGTACTTTATTCCCTGTATATATGCTTTCATTAAGTATTCCATAGGTTTTGTAATGATGTATATTGTTCCATGTTTTTTTAAAAATAATTCTAATTCATGTTTAATCCTTTGAGTATATTCTTCTTTTAGGATCTGTGGATTCAAGGTCCATCTTTTCCTTTTTTTTGGCCTCTCCATATTATTTTAAGGAGGTTGTAGTCCGCCCATATATTTGGCAATATTTCTGTCGTCTCTATCTCTTCCCAGTTCCCCATTCATCCAAGCCATGCCAATCCTTGACCATGACTTGTGTGGGTTGGAATGAAAAGTTAAATTTCTTTTCTTTTGGATTTAAATTTCCCCACATATCTAACAAGTTTATAGTAGGAATAAGAATAGTAGAGATAAGAAAAATGTATAGAAATGTATAAAAATTCCGTATTTGTAACAATGATGCTATAGTACTGTTAAAGATGGGATGAAGAGATGTAAAGATGAAAAAAGCACAATAAAAATATTAATTAAAAAAAAAAGACCTCTCCTTATGGTGATCTGTTCCAGGTGTCTGGTGGGCCTTCCAGCATTTGGCTGGTTTACCTTTGAACATCTTAGCTAATTATGCTGCTGCAAAGTGCCATCTATAAAACATCTTATACAAGCTTTCTTTATGTGCTGTCACTTTTTGGACCGCCCCGTCCAGTGAGACCGGCTCCCCGCGCTTGGGGGGAGGGGAGGGGTTCAAGCCGGGGCTTCCTCCGCGTGGCATCCTGCGGGAGCCGTGGGGGACCCTTTGCTCCACAAAGGGGGGAGCTAGGGGAGGGGGACCCCCAAAGGCTTGGTGGCCAGATCAGGTTTTCCCCCATCGGGGACATCCTGCAAATGAGCTCATCTGCACGGGTTGATGTCATGCCTGCATTACATCGTGGGGTTCCCTACCCACCCCAAAGGCCCAGAATCAGACTCAAGCTAGCCTGGAAAGGACCTTTGAGGTCCTCTAGTCCAGCCCCTTGCTGTTTACCATTGCAGTCTGCTGGCATGATGCCACAACTCCCGCTTCCTCTTAAAATGAGCCCCCACCCCAGGAGCTATACCCCGCAATCTCACCCCCCCAGGCATTTACTAGAGAGCTCCCCCCATAAAGACCCCTCCCCAATTTGCAGACATCAATCACGGCCCAATAGCCAATCCCAGGCAGCCGGAGGGAGGGAGGGCGCAGTTGCATCAATTGCCGGTGCAATTTATGAAGGCAGACACTTTACACAACTTAACAGTAGTGCCTTTTTATTATGGCGCCCTCTGCCGGAAGAGATGGAAACGTCCCTTTGGAAGGCTTTTCCAAGTGGTGCCCTTTCCTTCCTCTGGCATCTCTGCCTCTCACAAGCCGGTCTTTCGTGCTCTGGCTTCCCCTATTACTGCACGTGGGAAGGGAGTTGTGGGAGGAGAAGCAGGGCTCCAGCGTTTGCCTTTCACGCAACAACACGCGTTCCTGATGTTACCTTTTTTTTTTCTTTTTGGCACGATTTCTCCAAGTGGAAACACCCGCATCTCTCTTGGACGGCCAGTCTACATGCGCTGCGTTCTGCTGAGCTGCAATGAACAGCTCGGACCGCCAAGGGGCAGCAGGAGTGCAGAGATGTTGCGCAACATGTGGGTGGGGGTAGGGGGGTAGGGAGTCTCCATCTTTGACCACAGCTGCCCTGATGTTTATTTTTGTCAGTCGCTTACAAGACAATAGATATAAATAAAAACATAGTTATGAATACATGGATACATATAAGAAAAATAAACAATAGGACAGGGATGGTAGGGACATTGGTGCGCTTATGCACGCCCCCTACAGGCCTCTTAGGAAAGGGGTGAGGTCCATAGTAGACAGTCTAAGGTTAAAGTTTTTGGGGTTTGGGGAAGAAACCACACAGTCAAGTATTCCAGACATTGACCACTCTGTAGCTGAAGTTGTATTTTCTGCAGTCAAGTTTAGTGCGGTTAACCTTGAGTTTGTATCTATTGTGCGCTCTTGTGTTATGGATTGAAGCTGAAGTATTCATTGACAGGTAGGACATTGCAATGTATGATTTTATATACTAAGATCAGACCGAAGGCGGCATAGTTCTAGTTTTTCTAGGTCTAGAATTTCAAGTCTGGTGGCATAAGGTATTCTGCAACGAGTAGAG
Source organism: Bungarus multicinctus (assembly GCA_023653725.1). Classification (NCBI taxonomy): domain Eukaryota; kingdom Metazoa; phylum Chordata; class Lepidosauria; order Squamata; family Elapidae; genus Bungarus; species Bungarus multicinctus. Next base: position 147,523,712 of record CM042840.1, on the reverse strand, counting down.
GAGAACTCTTCTTGTGAAATATTACTGGACTTTCTCAACTGTGTTAATATCAGATATGTATGTGGGTTCCACACTGATGAGCTGTATTCAAATATTGGTCTAGTAAATGTTTTGTATGCTCTAGTTAGTAGAATGATATTACCAGAGAAAAAGCTACATAGGATTAGGTTAACAACTCTTAATGCCTTTTTGGCTATGTAGTTAATAGTGGACTCTAGCACTTAGATCATTAGAGATGAGTACTCCAAGGTCCTTGACAGAGTTTGGATCATCAACAAGATCTTGATTATTCAGCCTGCTATTTTATTTTCTGATTTTTTTGCCAATATGTAAGACAGAGCGTTTATTTGTTGAGATTTGAAGTTGCCATTTGTTTGACCATTCTGATACATAGTCAAGGTCTTTTTGAAGGGTAGCAGTATTGTCTGGTGTTGAATAGCTTTACATCATCAGCGAAGAGAACGCAGTTGCTCTTTGATATGATCACAGAGGTCATTTGTGTATTTATTTATTTATTTATTTATTTTATTACACTTTTATACCGCCCCCTCTCCCAAAAAAGGGACTCGGGGCGGTGTACAGCCAATATAAAAACGATATACATAGTAAAAATTTAAAAGAGATTTAAAAGAAATTAAACGAGTGGCTGGAATGATATTATGTAGAATATGAAAAGAGTTGGTCCTACAACACTGCCTTGGGGGACACCACTGTTGACAGGTACAGAATTTGATAGGACTCTCCCAATTTTGACCATTTGTTGTATGTTTGACAGGAATGCTTCTATCCAGTTATGCAGGTGTCTAGAGATACCATAAGATTTTAGTTTTAAGAGTAGTTTGTCATGTACCACTGAATCAAAGGCTTTACAGAAGTCTATGTAGACTGCGTCTATTGCTTTGCCCTGATCGAGTTGTGTAGTCCATATATTTTTGCAGTGTAAGAGTTGCAGATTATCTTGATAGTTTTTTCCTGAAACCAAATTGTTTATTAGAGAGAAGATTGTCTCTAAGTGGAGGATAATGGATTGGTTAATAATTGATTCCATGACTTTACAGGTGACGCAGCATAAAGAGATTGGTCTGTAATTTTCAACTAGGCTGAGGTCTCCCTTTCTGAAGATGGAGATAACCGTGGCTTGTGACCATAGGTTAGGCAAGGAGCTGGTCCTGAAAGATTTTTCAAAGATTATGCTTAGAGGTTCGGCTATGGCAGTGGATAACTTTTTAAAGAAGTAGGCACATATTCCGTCCAGTCCAATAGATAGAGATGGTTTTAGATTGCGTAGTGCTTTTTCAACATTGTCTTCTGTAAAATCAATATGTATTAGATCATTGTAGTTGTCTGTGGTTCGACTAGGAAATACTGGGCATGATCCACTGCTGTTTACAAATACCGAGCCAAAGAATGTGTTAAAGAGGTTGGCTTTAATGATGTCGTTGCAGTCTTTACCATTAGGTCCTTTCAGGGGTGGGATGGACCCTGAGTCTTTTAGTTTGTTGTTTACAAAATTGTAGAAAACTTGGGTGGAATTGGTGGGTAGAAGGTTTTCCTCTTGTTTAATGTGATAATTGGTGCATTCAGTCTTTATCTGGTGGCATAAATTTTTGTATCGGCTTTTGAAGTTGACAACGTGACCAGATTTGTTTCTCCACCAAAGTGATTTCTTTTTGAATTGAAGCTTCCTTATTGTTATGGGTAATTTGTTTTTTCTGGTTTTGGGTGTTGTTAATGGTACATATAGTTTGATGACTCTTTGGACTTCAAGTAAAAATATATTGTAATAGACTTCTACAGTATTGCATCCAGTGAATAGAAATTGCCAATCAAGGGATGAGAGATAGTTGTTTATAAGATGATAGTTGCCTTTTTTGAAGTTATAATTGTGGATTCCATCGTTGTGATTTTTGTGTGGATGTATGTTGAGACAAATATCAATCATGTTGTGGTCATTGTTGGAAAAGGGTTCTTTAATTTGTATTCCGTAAATTGAATTCAAACTATTGCAGAAGATGAGATCGAGGCAGTTGTTAAGTCTAGTGTTGTTGGTTACTAGTTGTTCTAGTCCCAGATTTGTTACTGCATTGTAGAAGGTTGCATGTGTGGGTTCAGTTGTACATTCGTTAAGGGTCCAGTTAATATGAGGTAGAAAGATGAAAGCGTGTGGACAGGATGCTGCCCATGTTAGTAGTGTATTTAGCTTGTTTGCATGTTCGATGCCATAATCAGGGGCTCTATAACATAGTAAGAACCGAAATGAGATATTTAAGGACAGTTCACAGACGATGGTCTCAGGAATAGCAAGCTCCTGGGTAACTTGGATGCTTTTTAGATGTAGGGACTTTTTATAGAAGATAGCAACACCACCTCCTCTACGGATTTCACGATCTGATCGGTAAACATCATAGTCTATTACTGTGGTAAAAGAGTCAGGGAGAGATACGTTGAGCCATGTTTCACAGACAAATATAATGAATTTAGCTGTATTTAGTAAGAGGAGAAATTCAAGTATTTTATTTACAAAACTTCTTGCATTGAGTAGCTTGAATTTAAGGCCAGTTGTGGTTGGAATAGAGGTAATTAGGGGCGTGCGTGCCTAGTTTTGAGTGATGTTGGACGGGGTGGGGTTGGATTCCAGTCTAGTCTTCAGCATTCTATTCTATTCTTATTTCTATTCTATTCTACATTCAATTCTATTCTATATTCTGTCCTGTAGTATTCGTAACCTATGACTATCACTAAAATATCTTATGATTCTTGATGAATATATTTCATTTTTTCTTATGTACACTGAGAGCATTTGCACCAAATTCTATTCTAATGTTCTATTCTAATTCTATATTTTATTATTCATTCTATTATATTCATAACCTATGCTGCTTATATCTTTACAATTTATATTGTTTTATTTTCCTAGTATGTTCTAATTGCGTATTAGTAACCTATGTACGATTTGATTGCTTATAGCAGGGGTCTTCCAATTTGACAGCTTTATGACTGGTGCACTTCCAACTCCCAGAAGTCCTCCTTCAGTCATGTTAGCTCAGGGATTCTGGGAGTTGAAGTCCACCAGTCCTAAACTGCCAAGTTTGAAGACTCTTGGCTTATATTAATCTATGACTATCACCAATCATTGCATGATTCTTGATGAATTTATTCTATTCCCCATTCCTCTATTTTGTTTTCTATTCTATTCTCCACCCCTCTATTTTATTTTATATTCTATTCTATTCCTATTTTCAATTCTATTCCTATTCCATTCCTATTCTATTTCTTTTCTTTCTTATTCCTACTCTATTCTTATTCTATTCCTACACTATACTACTCTTATTCCTATTTTGTTTTATTATTCTATTCTTATCATATTCCTATTCCCATTTCTATTCCATTCCATCTCGCAAAGATTTCTGGGAAACGTAGTTTTTCTCCAGTGTGCTGAGCAGAGACTCCGAGGAAAGGAAGGAGTTAACTCTGCTTCGTCTGAGGGCTAGTCGGCCAAGCTTCTTGGCCTGCGCATGCCCAGTCTCGGGCTCGTCCTTTTACCTCAGCAGAGTCCCGTGGAAGAGAGCTCTTCGAATGGAGGACGCGGTTATCAATTCCCGGATTCCGAAGCAGAAATGACGAGGTGCCCCGGCTGAGCGTGAGAAGCCTTCTTAGGACGGCGAAAAGGCGAGGCTGGCCCCCGAGGCCCGCCCACCCTAGCCGGCTGTGTTCTTTGTTGTCGTGGAGGTCCCTCCCCGAGCCCACCCCCCGCAGGCCACGGAGGAGCCACCGCCAGGGGGAAACCTAGAGCGGCTGAGAGAGAAATAAAGCTGCTGCGGCAGCAAAAGGTTCCGCACAGGAACGAGCCAGCTTGATCCGGAGGCCCCGGAGACTAAAATGGCGGACCCACGAACGGCAGGGCCGAACGGGGAGGAGGACCAGAGTTCGCCGAAAGGATCCGGGGGGCCCAAATTGGCCGCCAGAAGAGCCGAGTCCAGCCTGAAGGAGAGAGCCCTCTCCTCCCAGAGACCCCCGAAGGCTGAGGAGAATGACGCCTTGAGGGGCCGCCAGGAGGCCGCGGACAAAAGCGCCGCCGAGGCTGAGAGGGAAGCGGCGCCAAGGGTGGAGAGGAGACCCTCCGTGGAGGAAACCGTTGGAGTTTCCCGCGCTTTTCCAGCCCAGCAACTCAGCCAGCCAATTGGCGCGAAGCACCAGAGTCCGCTGGGCTCTCAGGCCGGGTCGCCAGGTGGCGCCAGAGAGCAATTGTCTCTGCCATCCTTTCCATCGAAAGGCGATGAGGCTTTTATGGATCCTGATTCGAAGCCGCTGCCAGCAGAAGGGCAGCCACCGCCTAAGCGGAGGAAGGGGGCGCCAGAGGCCAGCTTTACCCCCACGGCGGCGGGACTTCGCCCACAGGAGAGTCAGGGCCCTGAAATCTCTGACCAGATGAAAATCCTGATATCGGAGGCCATAGCGCAGGGGATCGCTGCAGGCCTGCAGCAAAGACATCAGGCTGCTCCTGGGTCATCGGAAGCTCCCCAACATGAAGAGCAACACAAGGCATCTCCTACAGCGCTGTTTTCTCCATCCCTCTTTAAATCCTTGTTATTCAAGGCCAAAGCCACAGCGCGTATGGGAGCGGATCCAGCTGCAATGGAGCCAGCATCGGATCCCGTGGACCCTAATGAGTTGCTCTTTTCACAGCCATCCATGGAGAGCATGGAAATTCCCTCCCCTGAACTGTTCCAGGAAGTGATCCTAAAGCAATGGGCCAATCCTGGGGCAGTCCCTCCCATAAATGAGAATGCAGTAAAATTTTATAACGTGGCTTCCGATTTCTCTGAGGTACTGGAACCTCCAAATATAGATGTCCCAGTGGCAGCCTTAGTATCATCTACCATCCTACCTACCCACGAACACGAAGCACTGAGCCCGGAGGAGAGGAAGGCAGAGCAGACCCTCCGCAAGGTGCACAAGATGGCCGCCTGGGTGATTAAAGCATCAACAGCTGCCACATTCTTCAATAGGGCTTCATTGATGTGGCTCCGCCAGATGCAAGCGAGGGTTCCCCCTGGTGACGACCACTTCCACCAGGACATTAACATAGTGATAGCAGCTACAGAATTCTCGGCGGATGCCACCTTGAATGCCTCCAAGTTTGCTTCCAGGGCCCTTGCCTCTTCGGTGGTGGCCCGTCGACAAGTGTGGCTTCGCCACTGGGAGGCAGATCCGAACCATAAGTGGAAATTAGCCTCTGCTCCATACAAGGGGGGCAAACTGTTTGGAGAGGCCCTAGAGCCCCTTTTGGTGGAGACTAAGGATGGGAGAAAGATCCTGCCTTCTCTCCATAGACCAGCTGACCGCCGTGGAAAACATTTCCGTGTGCCTTCCTTTCGACCCACAGACACGGGGTTTGACGCTGCTCAACTCCAGAGGGCATACACCCACAGACCAGACTGGCAACCGGATGGCTCCGAGTTTAGGGACAAAAACACAGGATATTTCCAAGGCAAGCGACCATTTCGGGGCAGAGGCCGTCGCCCATTTCACCGCTCCAAGTGATGAAAGATCCAACCGTCCCATTGTCAGTCATTAAGCCTATTCATCAACCAATAGGAAGCAACCCCGATGAAGACCTTTGTTACCAGCGTTAACCCATTCATTTCTACATTCAAATATTTTCTTGATTACCTTTCCCTTTGTCGGTGTTTTACCACTTTTCCAATTCTTACCAATACATTTCTAGCTGCTGTTAATACATGTATAATTAAATACGTTTTCCCTTCACTGTAGTCTTCAGATACCATTCCTAATAAAAATATTTCAGGTTTTAAATCTGTATGTTGTTTTATCATTTTTTCCAACCGTGTGTATTTTTGTCCAATATCTTTTAGCTTACATACAAAACCTCCACATTACTATTCTATTTGGCAGTATATTATCTCTCTCCCAACCTTGTGCGTAAGCAGTCCTGGCCACTGTTGATAGGTGTAAGATCATATATTTTATTTCTTGACTGTATTTTCCCTTAATTTTCCTTAAAAGGAGCAGGTTTAAACTCTATTTGACCATTCGTTATTTCTTGTAACCTGTTCCGAATTTTAGTCCAATATTTTTTAGCTTCAGGGCAAAGCCACCAGATATGGAAGATGCCCCGCTCAGCGACCCGAGCCGGCGGAAAAAAGTCGCCGCGGCCGCCATCCTCCACTAGGTTCGAACCCTTCCGACTAGGCGCGTCTTAGCCAATCGGCGTCCTCAGGGCCTCTTTACTATGCAAGCCCCGCCCATCCGACGCTCGCTACCGCTTCCTGAACTGCGGCCCTTTAAGGAATCCAATTTGAGACTCCGGCAATTATCCAATAGAAACAAGTTTCCTTCCCTGGTGTTTTTTTCTTTTCTTCTGTGTATGTGTTTGTGTGGGTTCTCGATTCGCTCACGAGATGGAGCTGAAGACTTCAATCACGGCCCAGTAGCCAAACCCAGGCAGCCGGGGGCAGAAAGGGCGGGCGCAGTTGAAGCAATTGTCGGCGCAATTTATGAAGACGGACGCTTTACGCGATTTACGGTAGCGCCTTTTTATCACGGCGCCCTGTATGGTATGAGACGGAAATGTCCCTTTGGTGCCCTTTCCTTCCTCCAGTGTGGCATCTCTGCCTCCCACGCGCGGGTCTTCGGTGCTCTGGCTAAACCTATTCCCGCACGTGGGGAGGAAGGGAAATGGGGACCCGCGTTTGCCTTTCACGCAACGTCCCGCGGTTTCGACGTTACTTTTTTTTTTTTTTTGCACGATTTGTCCACATGGAAACATCAGCATCTCTCTTGGACAGCCAGTCTGTATGCGGCTGCAATCTGCTCAGCTGCATTCTATTCTATTCTAATTTCTATTCTATATTCTGTACTGTTCGTAACCTATGACTATCACTACGTGTTGCATCTTACGATCCTTAATGAATGTATTTTATTTTTTTCTGATGTAAACTGAGAGCTTATGCACCAAAGAGAAATTCCTTGTGTGTCCAATCACATTTAGCCAATAAAACAATTCTATCCTATTCTAATTCCAAATTTTATTATTCTATTCGTAACCTATGTTGCTTGTATCTTTACAATTTATATTGCTTTATTTGTTTTCCTAGTATGTTTTTGTACAGTATATTAGTAAGCTATCTATGATTTGATTGTTTATAGCAAGGGTCTTCTAACTTGACAGCTTTAAGACTTATGGACTCCAACTCCCAGAATTCCTCCTCCAGTCCTGTCAGCTCAGGGATTCTGGGACTTGAAGTCCACAAGCCTTAAACTTGCCAGGTCTGAAAGATCCCAGGCTTATAGTAACCTATGACTACCACTAAGTGTTGCATCTTATGATTCTTGATGCATGTATTTTATTCTATTCTATTCTATTCCCCTTCCCTCTATTTTATTTTCTATTCCCCAACCCTCTATTTTCTGTTCTATTACGTTCTATTCTATTCTGTTTTATATTCTATTCTATTCCTATTTCTATTCCCTCTCGCAGAGATTTCTGGGAAACGTGGTTCTCCTCCAATGGGCTGAGCAGAGAGGAAAGGAAGAGGTTAACTCTGCTTCTTCTGAGCCGGAGTCAATCAAACTTCCGGCCACGCCTCCCTGGCCTGCGCATGCCCAGTTTCGACTAGGCCTTTTCCTCATTAGAGCCCCGTGGAAGAGAATCCTTCGAACGGAGGACGCGATTATAATTCTTTGGATTCCGAAACGGAAATCACAGTGAGGTCCTCGGCTCCACCTGAGGAGGCTCCGAAGCCTTCGCAGGACGGCGAAACGGCGAGGCTTGCTCCGCCGGCCTAGCTGCCTTTTGTCCCGATCCGGTCAAGGTCCCTCACCGAGCTCCGCAGGCAACGAAGCAGTGCCCGGGGGAAGCCTGGAACGGCTGAGGGAGAAATAAAACCGCGGCGGCAGCAAAAGGTTCCGCACAGAAAGGAGCCTGCCTGGTTCGGAAGCCCCGGAGACTAAAATGGCGGACCCGGGAACGGCAGGGCCGAGCGCGGAGGAGGACCAGAGTCCCCCGAAAGGCTCCGCAGGACCCAAGTCGGCCGCCAAAACAGCCGCGGCGAGACTGAAGGCGAGAGCCCTCTACTGCCAGAGAGCCCCGAAGGTCGCAGACAAAAGGGCCGCCGAAGCTGAGGGGGAAGCGGTGCCAAGGGTGGAGCCGAGACCCCCAGCGGTGGAAACCGTCGGAGTTTCCCGCGCTTTTCCAGCCCAGCAACTCAGCCAGCCAATCGGCGCGAAGCACCAGAGTCCGCTGGGCTCTCAGGCCGGGTCGCCAGGTGGCGCCAGAGAGCAACTGTCTCTGCCATCCGATGAAGCTTTTATGGATCCTGATTCGAAGCCGCTGCCAGTAGAAGGGCAGCCACCGCCTAAGCGGAGGAAGGGGGCGCCAGAGGCAGCGGGACTTGTCCCACAGGAGAGTCAGGGCTCTGAAATCTCTGACCAGATGAAAATCCTGATATCGGAGGCCATATCGCAAGGCATCGCTGCAGGCCTGCAACAAAGACGTCAGGCTGCTTCTGGGACACCGGAAACTCCCCAACCTAAAGACCAATATAAGCCATCCCCGACAGGCCTCTTTTCCCCGGCCCTCTTTAAATCTTTGTTATTCCAGGCCAAAACCACAGCTTGTATGGAAGTAGAACCAGCATCGGACCCTGTGGACCCAAATGAGTTGCTCTTTTCACAGCCAACCATGGAGAGCGAGGAAATCCCCTCCCCTGAACTATTCCAGAAGGTGATCCAAAAGGTGTGGGCCCAACCAGGGCCGTGCCCTCCCCTAAGTGAGGATGAAAAAATGTTTTATAACATGGCTCCGGATTTCTCCGAGGCACTGGAACCACCAATTGTAGATGGCCCGGTGGCAGCCTTAGTATCCTCCACCATCGTGCCTTACTGTGAAGAGGATGCACTGAGCCCGGAGGAGAGGAAGTCAGAGCAAACCCTCCGCAAGGTGCACAAGACGGCCGCTTGGGCAATCCAAGCATCAACAGCTGCTTCATTCTTCAACAGGGCCTCATTGATGTGGCTCCGCCAGATGCAAGCAAGGGTTCCCCCTGGTGACCTTCGCTTGCAGCAGGACATCAAGAAAGTGATAGCGGCTACGGAATTCTCTGCAGATGCCACCTTGAATGCCTCCAAGTTTGCTTCCAGGGCCATTGCCCTTTCAGTGGTGGCCCGGCGACAACTCTGGCTTCGCTATTGGGAGATAAACATGAGCAATAAGTGGAAACTAACCTGTGCTCCATACAAGGGGGGCAAACTGTTTGGAGAAGCCCTAGAGCCCCTTCTGGTGGAGACTAAAGACGGGAGAAAGGTCCTGCGTTCTCTACATAGACGAGCTGAACGCCGTGGAAAAAATTTCAGTGGGCCTTCCTTTCGGCCCACAGACACAGAGTTTGAAGTCCCTCAACCCCAGATGGCATACACCCACAGACCAGACTTCCAAGGCAAGCGACCATTTCAGGGCAGAGGCCGTCGCCCCTTTCGCTGCTCCAAGTGATGACAGATCCAACTGTCCCATTGCTGGGTGCTTAAGCCTAGTCACCAATCTGTGGGAAGCAACTCCGAGGGAGACCTGGGTCCTGAATATGCTGAAACTAAAATTCCTCTCCCCACCACCCGAATTTCCTTATACATTGCCGCATCTTTTTTTTACAGTTTTTTATTTTATATTTACAATAATTCCAAAGTAAAATAAATTAAAATGGAATTGATGAAAATATAGAGAAATAAGTTAAAATTGTTAAAAATAATAGATATATTAAATAATAGCTATAAGAAAATGGGATTATTGTTATGTTGGTTAAAGAAAAGTATTAATTATAATTGTAATTTGCTTAACTTTCCAACCATTGATAAAAAAAAATCCAATACCATATAATATTCTGTTTGTCCTTTTTCTTTAGTTACCAATGTTAACAATCTTCATCTCTGCACATTCAAATATTTTCTCGGTTACTTTTCCCTGTTTCGGTATCTTACCACTTTTCCAATTCTGAGCAAATGCAATTCTAGCTGCTGTTAATGTATTTTTTTTTTTACTGTAGCCTTCAGGTACCATCCCTAATAAAAATATTTCAGGTTTCAAATCTATATGTTGTTTTATCATTTTTCCAATCATGTGTGCTTTTGTCCATTACTTTTAGCTTCCATACAAGACCTCCACATTACTAATCTATCTGGCAGTATATTATCTCTCTTCCAACCTTGTGTGTAAGGAATCTTGGCCATTGTTGATATGTGTAAGATCATATATTTTACCTCTTGACTGTAGTATTAATTTTCCCTAAAAGGAACAGTTCAGGTTTAAACTCTATTTGACCATTCGTTATTTCTTGTAAACAGTTCCGAATTTTAGTCCAACATTTTTTAGCTTCGGGGCAAAGCCACCATGTGGAATTAATGGCTCTGATTAACGATGCTCAATGTGTTTATGACATATTCAACTCATACTTAATTGGTGAAAGTTAAGATCAGTACGTGCACGACCTGACCTAGGCTGCTGAAACAGGGGAGTTGCTTCACGGTCGCTTGTCCTTGTATGAGGTTTTATCTGGAACAAGAAAGTAACGGAATGTACTGACTTTGTGTTATTATGCTTGGCTGATATTGTGTAACCTTGCTTTTGCTAAATAAAAGAGTGCTTTGAATTTCGGTTCGGGGCATTCATCCCGAGGAAAAACCCTGTTTCCATGTCTCATGATTGCCGGGTTAACCATTAATTGCCTCACCACCACATATGGAAGAAGGTACCGTGTCTCTGTTCATATTTCCAACAATTTGGTTTCAAATTATGATATATTTTTGCCAATGTCATTGGAGCCAAATACCAACGATAAAACAAATTGATTCTTCTCAAGTGCTGCAGATCTTATTTGTAATTCCTGCCTCAAATTCTTTCCCAATCTTCTATATGGCGTCCAAAAGCCACCTCTCCGTGTTTTTCCATGTTTTGCATTAGAATCGTTCCTATCTCCATTGGTTCTTCTATAAAGAATACCGGGTCATCTGCAAATGCCTGAGTTTTGTATTCCTTTTGTATCTGAATTTTGTCGAATTTGAATTAATATTTCTAACGTCAGGATAAAAAGTAGACTTGACAACGGACATCCCTATCTTACCCCTTTTCCTTTCTTAAATGCCCCTGTATTATCCCCGTTTAATATTATGCTCGCTTTTTGCCTGGCTTTTTGACTCATTTTTTCATATTTCACCTCCTTAATTTGTTGGATCATAAACTGCAAATTTAAATTGTTGAAGGCCTTTTGAGCATCCAGAAATACCAAGGAAACCATTTAATATTCCCAATATATTTATAACATTAGGGGTGGATTCAAATTGTGTAACAACTGCTTCTGTTTGCATGGCCAAGTGACTGGGTTGGCAGTTATTTATTTTTTTTTGCAGCAGTCCCCCCGGCCTCCATTTTTTGGGCCTCCGGAAGCCTTCTGCTGGGTTTTGCTCCCCTTGTGCTGTTGGGGCCTTTTGGTCATCAGGGGAACCTCCTGGGGATGGATTTTTGCTCCCAGATTTCCCTGGGGCTCAAGAAGGAAATAAATGGCTCACAGCACCCCCACTGGTCTCCGTTTTGGGGCCTCCTGAAACCCCAAAAGCACTTTTCACACTTAACGACCGTTGCAGCATCCCCATGGTCATCTGATCAAAGTTCAGACTGCAGTGTCAGCGTCCGGGGGGGGGGGGGGGGGGTGTCATGTGATCCCCTTTGGCGACCTGACAAGCGAAAACTCCATAGGAAAATCAAGATTCACTGAACGACCGTCTTGACTGCGGTTCTCTTAACAACCGTGGCAAGGAAGTGTCGTAAAATGGGGCAAAAGCTTTCTGAACGGTTTCACAATGGGAATGTTGGGCTACATTGTGGCGGTAAATCAAGGACAACCCGTACTTGGGTGCCATATTCCAGAGGTCTCAATCCTTGGCAACTTTAAGACTCGTGGCCTTCGACTCCCAGAATTCCCCATTCAACTATGCCTGTTGTTATTTTTCCCTTCTACTCCCTAGAGTGGAGAGATTGCAGAGGAAGGGATGAGAAAGAGAGTAAGAAGGCAGAGAGAGTTGAAGTCTTAGTGAAGCTGGCTGGGGGAATTCTGGGAGTTGGAGTCCACCAGTCTTAAAGTGGCCAAGGGGGGTGATGCCCTTCTCTACCCTGCCCCAAACTTCGCCTCACCCACTTGTGTGGGTGAGACAGGCTGACAATCAGGCTGAGAGACGACTGGAGAGGGGGGGGGGGGGCTTCCCTGCAAAGCGAGCAAGAGCAGACCCCGACCCTCAAAGGCAGGGGGTCTCCAACCTTGGTAACTTTAAGACTGGTGGACTTCAATTCCCAGAATTCCCCAGTCAGCTTCATTAGACCAACTCTCTCTGCCTGCTTACTCTCTTGTAATGCCTTCCTCTGCAAGTTGAATTCCACCGGTCTTAAAAGTTGGGGATCCCAAATTTGGCAACTCTCTGCGGGAGCACCCTCCCTTTGGAATGAGTTACCCCCAGAGATGCGGACTATCCCCGACTTGCGAACCTTCCGGCGCATACTGAAGACCCATCTTTTTCAGCAACCCGGTCTGGCCTAGTATCATTGGAATGGTTTTAATTTTTTTGTAACTTTTTTACCCTGTTTTATCATTTTGTTATAGTTTTTAATTTTTCAGCCTTTATTGAATTCATTTTAATCTATTTTTAAATTTTGTATTTCTAATTTGCATTGTTTTTAGCTGGGCTGTACACTGCCCCGAGTCCCAATTGGGAGAGGGGGTGGTATATAAACTTAATTAAATAAATAAGTAAATAAATAAAATAAATCCCTGTGTTAATCCTTCCATCAATGAAGCAAAAGCAAAAAAAACAACCACCACACAATGTACTGGCAGTTAAAGAGTTTATGTACAGAAGGCCACTGTGTGTGTGTATTTGTGTGTGTGATTGTGTGTGCGCGCAGGGATGCTTGTGCGTCATGAGTCGCCAGTCGTCGGTGCCCAGCACCCGCCCCCAGCCTTAGCTGGCCCACTGCTGCAGCTTCCGGTGCATGAGGAAGGTGGTGTCCGGGGGGCGCCTCTGGGCGTGAAGCTTCATGGGGGGCAGCCCCCCCACATCCAGGGACGGGGTCTCCGTGAACAGCTCCCCCGGCCGGTAAAAGGCCATCAGGTCAGGTCCCTCCCCGGTAGCCAACTCCTGCGACAAGAAGACAAGTTTGGTTGCGGGTGGGAAGGTTTGGCGGATTGCGGACAAAGCACCCACTGCTCCCCGCAAATCCCCCCCACGGGCCCACTGGGGCCCCTCGCCCACCTTTCTGTCCCCAGGGGTGGGGTGGTACTGGACGAGGGCAAGTCTCTCCTGCACGGCGGAGCTGAGCACTTGGTCGGCCGGCACCTGCAGGCTGATGAGGCCCCGGTAGAGCTGCTGCTCCCGCGGGATGTTCAGCCCTGGAAGAGAAGAGCGGGAAGCCAACTTTTCACAAAGTGAATAATAGGGGAAGCTGGATTCGCTTAGCAACTGGGTGTGACTCACTTAACAACCGTTGGCAAGAAAAAGCGGTGCCTTAGTCCAAAATGTATTTTTGGAAACGTCTCGCTTTGCAACATAAAATTGTGGGTGCGATGGTGAACCTGGGGGGAGGAGCACCTGTAAGGCTTCAACCCGATGCGTAGGGCACCCAGACTTGCAAGGCCCAGAGCGCCCGGTGGCTGGGCATTATGGGCATGAGAGTCTTCCCCACTCCTAATCAGTGAGGGTTGCTGCTATCAGGCCCCACTGAGCCCCCCCTTCGTCTCCCCTCCTGGAAAGATCTCCCTCCCGCACTGGGGCCCCCACAGAAAAGGCCCTGCAAAAAGCCGGAGCGCCCGCTCCTCACTCACCCTCACCCACGCGAGCTTCTGCCGCGCACCGGGCCACGAAGGAGCGCTGCACCAGTTGCTCCGCCGCCTGCCGGGCGTCGAAGGGCTGCTCGCGCGTGGCCCGCACCTCCGCCTCCAGGGCCAGGCTGCTGTGGGGCAGCGGAGTCCCCAGTTGGTGGGAGGCGGGAAGGGCTCCCAGGGGTTCCTTCCTTGGCATGCGGGAAACCCCCTGGGGGTCCCCAGGGAGGCCGATGGCTGCTCTGGGTGGCTCCTCTCTCTGCTCTGCCATCCAAAAGCGGACCTGCAAAGGGGGGGGGGGGAATGGAGAGGAAAAAGAAAAGACCCCCAGTGTTCTCCAAGGGAAATCCCCAGCCCAGCTTTTCTTCCCCCACTCCCCACTTGTAGGGAGCATCCTCGGCTTGGAAGGGTTCCTTAAGAGCATCCAGTCCATCCCCTGCGTGGGGCAGGACTCCCAATTAAGCAGAGGTTCAGTTAAAGAGAGTAGGGGGTCCCTTCACCCCATTTCACCCCCTTCTCCCCATTACGGGTCTGGGGCTGGCTTTTTCCCCCCCTCCCCTCCCCGAGACCGTCTGCAGGGAGCATTCTCGGCTTGGAAGGTCTCCATAAGGGCATTCAGTCCATCCCCTACGCAGAGCAGGACTCCCAAGGAGTGAAAAGGTCCCTCCGCCCGTGTCCCCCCTCCTCCCCCTTATGTGTCTGAGGCCAGCTTTTCTCCACCTCGACTCTCTGCAAGGAGCATCCTCGGCTTGTAAAGGCCCCTTAAGGGCATCCAGTCCATCCCCTGCACAGGGCAGGACTCCCCAGCAGTTAAAGGGAGGAGGGGTCCCTCCGCTCCGTGTCCCCCCTCCTTCCCCTTACGTGTCTGGGGCCCGGCTTCTCCTGCTGTCCCCGCCGCAGAATGCCGCCTCCGCCCGCCGCCCTGCCCGTCCGCTCCGGGGTGAGCGCCACGGCGGGGTCCGGCCGACCGCAGGGCGAAGGGGGAGACAGTGGGGTGGGCGCCGCTGGGCAAGGGAGACTTTCTCGGGGCCCCGCGGGAAGTGCGCCGGCCATGGCGGGACCGAGGCTGCCCTCAGCTGCAGGGATCCCGGCGACGGTCGCGGATGAGGGGCGCTGTAGTCCTGCAAAGCCTTTGCAAAGCTTTCCCCAGGGCTGGCGGTTTCCAAGCGCCCTTCGCCCGTTGCCGCCGGCAGTTTCCAGGCTCCCCCTCTCGCTTGGCTTTTCTGGGCCCGAGAGGCCTTTTCGCCGTCCCGTCTCTCAACTGTCTTCCCCGGAAGCTCCGGGACTCGGGGATCCCGGACCCTTTTCTTTCCTCTGCCGCCGCGCTCCGCTTCGCTTTCCCGCCGCGGCTCCGAAGCCAAGAGGGCGTCGCTGCGCTTCTCGTCGCCGCCTCTAAAGACTTCGCTTCCAATCTAAGATGGCGCCCGGTCTGAAAGGGCCCTATTCCAAAGCTGAGGGAGGCTATAGAGTCGCGCGGCCCAGAAGGGTTCTTTCCGCGAACGAGAGAGAGCGCGAGAGAGAGAGCACAGCCTTCCTAGCCCTTCATCATCTTCATCCTGTTTTTTAAATTTCTAATCCCAATCCCCCCGTTCTTTGCTTTTGATCTTTTCCCGCCTCTGTTCCTAGTCGTTTTGCAGGGCAGGGATCTGTGAGGTCATCTAGGCTTGCCCCCTTCCTGCTTATCTCGTATCTAGCATCAATGTAGTAGTTTATGCACCAAAGACAAATTCCTTGTGTGTCCAATCACCCTTGGCCAATAAAGACTTCTATTCTATTTTATCCTATCCTAAATTCTATTCCATTCTATTATATTCTATACTTTATTCTATTCTATTCTACCCTATTCTTAATTCTATTCTATCCTATTCTTAATTCTATTCTTTTCCATTCCGCAGTTCTGTTCTATTCCATTCCTTTCCATTCCATTCTAATGTTCTATTCTATTCTAATATAATTTTATATTTTATTATTCATTCTATTCCATCCGTAACCTATGCTGCTTGTATCTTTACAATTTATATTGTTTTAGTTGTTTTCTTAGTATGTTTTTGATTACGTATTAGTAACCTTGGTATGATTAGATTGCTTATAGAAGGGGGTCTTCAAACTTGACAGCAAGTTTAAGACTGGTGGACTTCCCACTCCCAGAATTCCTCCTCCAATATGTTAGCTCAGGAATTCTGGGAGTTGATGTCCACTAGTCTTAAACTTGCCAAGTTTCAGGACCCTTGGCTTATAGTAACCTATGACTATCACTAAGTGTTGTACTTTATGATTCTTGATGAACGTATTTTATTTTTTCTTGTGTACACTAAGAGCATTTGCACCAAAAAGAAATTCTTTGTATGTCCAATCACACTTGACCAATAAATAATTCTGTTTTATTCTATTCATTACATTATCTATCCTATCCTATCCTATTCTCTATTCTATTCCTATTCCATTCCTATTCTATTTCTTTTCTATTTTATTCTTATTCTTATTCCTATTCTATTTTATTCTTATTCTATTCCTATTCTATTCTTATTCCTATTCTTATTCTATTCCTATTCTATTCTTATTCCTATTCTATTTTATTCTTATTCTTATTCTATTCCTATTCTATTCTTATTCCTATTCTATTCCTGTTCTATTTTATTCCTATTCTCATTATATTCCTATTCTTATTATATTCCTATTCTTATTCCTATTCTATTCTTATTCCTATTGTATTCTATTCTTATTCTATTCCTATTTTTATTCTTATTGTATTCTATTCCTATTCTATTCTTATTCCTATTGTATTCTATTCTATTCCAATTCCTATTCCATTCCATATCGCAAAGATTTCTTGGAAACCGGGTTAACTCTGCTTCTTCGGAGGGGGTGTCAATCAACCTTTCGGCCGCGCCTCCCTGACTTGCGCATGCCCAGTCTCGGACTCGGCCTTTCCCTGAGCAGAACACGTTTGAAGAGAGCTCTTCGAACGGAGGACGCGGTTATTTCCCGTATTCCGAAGCGGAAATAACAGCGAGGTCGCCGGCTGCGCATGAGAAGCCTTCGCAGGATGGCGAAGGCCTAGCCGCCTTTATTCCGATCCCGTCGAGGTACCACCCCGAGCCCCTCCGCAAGCCACGGAGGCGGGGACTGGAGCCACCGCCCGGAGGAAGCCTGGAGCGGCTGAAAGAGAAATACAGCCGCGGTGGCAGCAAAAGGTTCCGCACAGGAACGAGCCTGCCTGGGCCGGAGTCTAAAATGACGGACCCGTGAACGGCAGGGCCGAGCGGGGAGGAGGACCAGAGTCCGCCGAAAGGGTCATCGGGGCCCAAGTCGGCCGCCAAAAGAGCCATGGCTAGACTGAAGGCGAGAACCCTTTCCTCTCAGAGAGCCCCGAAGGCTGAAGAGAAGGACGCCCTGAGGGGGCGCGGACAAAAGCGCCGCTGAGGGGGAAGCGGCGCCAAGGGGAGGACGGAGACCCCCCGCGGAGGAAACAGTTTCCCGCGCTTTTCCAGCCCAGCAACTCAGCCAGCCAATCGGCGCGAAGCAGCAGAGTCCGCTGGGCTCTCAGGCCGGGTCGCCAGGTGGCGCCAGAGAGCAATTGTCTCTGCCATCCTTTCCATCGGAAGGCCATTCTGATTTGAAGCCGCTGCCAGCAGAAGGGCAGCCACCGCCAAAGCGGGGGAAAGGGGGGGCCAGAGGCCAGGTTTAGCCCTATGGCGGCGGGACTTCGCCCACAGGAGAGTCAGGGGCCTGAAATCTCTGACCAAATGAAAATCCTGATGTCAGAGGCCATAGCGCAGGGCATCGCGGCAGGCTTGCAACAAAGCTGTCAGGCTGCTCCTGGGTCACCGGAAACTCCCCAACATGAAGAGCAACACAGGGCATCCCCCACTTGGCTCTTTTCCCATCCCTCTTTAAATCCTTGTTATTCAAGGCCAAAGCCACAACACATATGGGAGAGGAGCCAGTGTTGGACCCTGTGGACCCGAATAAGATGCTCTTTTCACAGCCAACCACAGAGAGAGAGGAAATCTCCCCTGAACTATTCCGGGAATGGGCCCAACCAGGGGTGTGCTCTCCCCTAAGTGAGAATGAAAGAACATTTTATAAGGTGTTCCCCAGATTTCTCCAAGGCACTGGATTCACCAACTATAGATGGCCCTGTTTTGGCCTTAGTATCTTCCACCTTCCTGCCTCATCGCAAAGCATATGCTCTGAACCGAGAGGATAGGACGGCGGAGGATACCCTCTGCAAGGTGCACCAGGCGGTCTGGGCAATCAAAGCATCGACAGCCGCTTCTTTCTTCAACGGCCTCATTGATGTGGCTCCACCAGATACAAGCAAGAGTTCCCCCTAGTGACCTCTGCTTCCACCAGGACATTAACAAAGTGATAGCGGCTATGGAATTCTCTGCAGATGCCACCTTGAATGCAGCCAAGTTTGCTTCCAGGGCCATTGCCTCTTCAGTGGTGGCCCGTCGACTACTGTGGCTTCACTATTGGGAGGGGGACACGAAGCATACGTGGAAACTAGCCTCTGCTCCCTACAAGGGGGACAAGCTGTTTGGAGAGGCCCTAGAGCCCCTTCTGGTGGAGACTAAGGACGGGAAAAAGATCCTGCCTTCTCTAAATAGACGAGCTGACCACCATGGATCACATTTCCGTGGGCCTTCCTTTCGGCGTATAGACACGGAGTTTGATGCCCCTCAATCCCAGAGGGCATACACCCACAGACCAGACTGGGAAGCAGGCACATCTGAGTTCAGAAACAAGAGAACACTTCCAAAGCAAGGGACCATTTTGGGGCAGAGGCCGTCGCCCCTTTCGCCGCTTCAAGTAACAACAGATCCAACTCTCCCATTGGCGGGCTATTCGCCAATCAATCTGCCCAGTGGAGATTGACCAGGCCGCCCTGCCTTGCCAGCCCGTCCCCTTAACAGCCCCCCCCCTCTGGCTCTACCCCCCGACTTCCAGCGCCTCTTCTATTTCTTCTGCAAGGGGCATCCCAGGACACATTGATCAGCCTCGCCGGATCTCAAGCACCTGCCAGGCTGCCCCCTTTTTTCCTGATGTGCTACTTCTTCGCCAGGGGTGGAAGAGGTAGCTGGACTAATCCCCCTCTCTCCCCCACCAATGAATTTTGGTGTCTTTCAGGGGGCCAAAGAAGAGCCCCTCTTCCCCCCCCCCCCAAATAACCCCTGAGTACTAAAGTGATCTTGTTTCAACAGTTTTACCTTTAAAAAAAAGTTGATTATATAAATAAAACCTACAGATTATTACCCGCTGCTGTGCCAATTGCTGAAGGGGTATGATTGGCGCCAAAGTGAAGCTCTGAACATTTAACTTGCCCCCTACCTGCAGGTAGTCCTCGACTTACAACAATTCATTTAGTGACCGTTCAAATTTACATCGCCGAAAAACAGTGAACGGCAGCCCTTTAAGGAACCCAAGTTGAGATGGCAAATATCCAATAGAAAACGAGTTTCCTTCCTCGGATTTTTTTTTTCTTTTCTGTTTCTTTGTATTTCTTTGTGTGTAAGTTAAACGTCCCTTTTCTAAGTGGTGCCCTTTCCTTCCTCTGGCATCTCTGCCTCCCACACATGGGTTTTCTGCTCTGACTTCCCCTATTCCGACGCGGGAGGGAAACTGGGAGACCTGCGTTCGCCTTTCACGCAATGTCACATTCCCGATATCCCCCTTTTTTTTTGCACGTGGAAACACCAGTATTTCTCTTGGACGACCAACCTGGATGCTGTTGAGCTGCAATGATGAGCTCGGACCGCCAGGTGGCAGTAGGAGCGCAGAGAGGCTGCGCAACACGCGCGTGGGAGTGAGGGGGGGGGAGCAGCAAGACGTCTCCATCTTGAACCACAGCTGCCCTGATGTTCCAAGTCCGCTCTTCCCCAACATGGAGCCTTACGGGTGTCGCTGATGGATCTAACCGCAACCATCACCTACCTGCTCAAACTCTCATGCAAAAAAACCCTGTAACGTACGAACGCAGGATCTGCGTCGCTGCGCAAGGAAATGCACGCAGGGAAAGCCACTGACAACCCCTCCCAACCTTCCTCAGATGCCCAAGTAACTCCAAAAAAGCCTTAGGGAGCCCTGTGGTCTTATAGTCCACCCCACTCCCACCCACCCCCACGCAACAGCTGACTCCAGTTTCCACCTGGATCGGGATTCCCCCCTCAATCGGCCCGAAATGCCCCTCGCCAGGCTGGGAAGCTCCGCGTTCGCTTCTGAAGCTCCGGCGCCCAATTGGCACGCGTGTCCGCACACATGGGGAGGGGGAGAGGAAGCCCCTTCCTCTCGGGAGGGGGGAGAAGCCTCTCGTTGGTCCGCACCCCGAGGCGGAAGGAAACCCGTATGGCCGACCACCTCTAGCTTATATTCATTCTCTCGCCCCCCTCCCCAAAAAAGCTGCTTGGGCGGGCTGGTTTGGACTAGATAACCTCCAAGGTCCCTTCCAACTCTTGTTAATCTATAAAAGAAGATATTGTAAAGGCCAGTAAACGCACGCGTGTCCCCCGAAGCCCCTTCCCCCTCGGGGCGAGACCAAAGCAGCCCACCTCTTTCTGGCCTCCCTGCTTTCTGGCCTCCCTGTCTTCCCAAGCCCCCCTCCCCAAATACCGCTCCCTCTTTCTGCTCTGCGAGAGAGCGGGCAGCGATGACGTCCCCCCCTCTCTCTCCCTTTGCCAACCGCCCCCCCCCTCCCCACTCCGACCCGGAGCGCGCATTTCGCTTGCTGCCGCCCCCTTTTACTGCGACTGGCGCAGCCTGGCTATTTTTAGCAGGCGAGGAGGTGGAGAGGGGGAGGCCTCCCCGCGACGCCCACCGCCTCCCCGCCGCCCTTTCCCGCATCGCTGCGGCTCCCTTCTCCTGCCTTTCCCCGCCTCCCACGCACCCGCGCGCGCTCGAGCTTTGGAACCGCGCAAAAGAAGAAAAAAAAAACAACAACCTTGGCGCAACTCCGCCCGCTTGGATGGAGTTGCCCCCCCCCCCCCCAATTGCACGAGTGGAGAGAAAATTAGGGCAACCTCCCCCGCGGGAAAAAGCGGAGTGTGTGTGTGGGGGGTCACGGGTGGGCAAGGAGGGACCGCGCAGCCTGGGGGGTTTCACAGGATGGGGCGCATCAGCTCCGCCAAAGCCATTTAATCCAGCCAAGCCGGGGTTTACGCAAAGCCGTGGCATAATCGCTTGGAGTTCACCCCACCCTCCCCGCATAAAGGAGTCTGACGTCGTGTGGGATAGATAAATTGAGTTGGAAGGGACCCTGGAGGTTATCTAGTACAACCCCCCATTAGACCCTCTTTCTGGGTGGGTCTGTTCTCCCCACTTTGTTTCACACTCCCCCATAAAGGAGTCTGACGTCGTGTGGGATAGATGAACAGAGTTGGAAGGGACCCTGGAGGTCATATAGTCCAACCCTCCCCATTACCCCCTCTGTTTCTGGGGGGGGGTCTGTTCTTCCCCCGTTTTTTCACCCCCCCCTCCTCCCATAAAGGAGTCTACCGTCGTGTGGGATAGATATGGATGGACAAAGTTGGAAGGGACCTTGGTGGTCATCTAGTCCAACCCCCCCATTACCCCATTAGACCCTCTGTTTCTGGGGGGGGGGTGTCTGTTCTTTCCCCGTTTTTTCACCCCCCTCCTCCCATAAAGGAGTCTGACGTCGTGTGGGATAGAGTTGGGAGGGACCTTGGAGGTCATTTAGTCCAACCCCCGCCCTGTTACCCCGTTAGACCTTCTGTTTCTAGGGGGGGGGGAGTCTGTTCTTCACCTTTTTTTTCTTCCTCTCCCCATAAAGGAGTCTACCGTCGTGTGGGATAGATATGGATGGACGAAGTTGGAAGGGACCTTGGTGGTCATCTAGTCCAACCCCCCCATTACCCCATTAGACCCTCTGTTTCTGGGGGGGGGGGTCTGTTCTTTCCCCGTTTTTTCACCCCCCTCCTCCCATAAAGGAGTCTGACGTCGTGTGGGATAGAGTTGGGAGGGACCTTGGAAGTCATTTAGTCCAACCCCCGCCCTGTTACCCCGTTAGACCTTCTGTTTCTAGGGGGGGGGGGAGTCTGTTCTTCACCTTTTTTTCTTCCTCTCCCCATAAAGGAGTCTACCGTCGTGTGGGATAGATATGGATGGACAAAGTTGGAAGGGACCTTGGTGGTCATCTAGTCCAACCCCCCCATTACCCCATTAGACTCTCTGTTTCTGGGGGGGGGGTCTGTTCTTTCCCCGTTTTTTCACCCCCCTCCTCCCATAAAGGAGTCTGACGTCGTGTGGGATAGAGTTGGGAGGGACCTTGGAGGTCATTTAGTCCAACCCCCGCCCTGTTACCCCGTTAGACCTTCTGTTTCTAGGGGGGGGGGGGAGTCTGTTCTTCACCTTTTTTTTCTTCCTCTCCCCATAAAGGAGTCTACCGTCGTGTGGGATAGATATGGATGGACAAAGTTGGAAGGGACCCTGGAGGTCATCTAGTCCAACCCCCCCATTACCCCATTAGACCCTCTGTTTCTGGGGGGGGGTCTGTTCTTTCCCCGTTTTTTCACCCCCCTCCTCCCATAAAGGAGTCTGACGTCGTGTGGGATAGAGTTGGGAGGGACCTTGGAGGTCATTTAGTCCAACCCCCGCCCTGTTACCCCGTTAGACCTTCTGTTTCTAGGGGGGGGGGGGAGTCTGTTCTTCACCTTTTTTTTCTTCCTCTCCCCATAAAGGAGTCTTCTGTCGTGTGGGATAGATATGGATGGACAAAGTTGGAAGGGACCCTGGAGGTCATCTAGTCCAACCCCCCCATTACCCCATTAGACCCTCTGTTTCTGGGGGGGGGTCTGTTCTTTCCCCGTTTTTTCACCCCCCTCCTCCCATAAAGGAGTCTGACGTCGTGTGGGATAGAGTTGGGAGGGACCTTGGAGGTCATTTAGTCCAACCCCCGCCCTGTTACCCCGTTAGACCTTCTGTTTCTAGGGGGGGGGGGGGAGTCTGTTCTTCACCTTTTTTTTCTTCCTCTCCCCATAAAGGAGTCTACCGTCGTGTGGGATAGATATGGATGGACAAAGTTGGAAGGGATCCTGGAGGTCATCTAGTCCAACCCCCCCATTACCCCATTAGACCCTCTGTTTCTGGGGGGGGGGTCTGTTCTTTCCCCGTTTTTTCACCCCCCTCCTCCCATAAAGGAGTCTGACGTCGTGTGGGATAGAGTTGGGAGGGACCTTGGAGGTCATTTAGTCCAACCCCCGCCCTGTTACCCCGTTAGACCTTCTGTTTCTAGGGGGGGGGGGGGAGTCTGTTCTTCACCTTTTTTTTCTTCCTCTCCCCATAAAGGAGTCTTCCGTCGTGTGGGATAGATATGGATGGACAAAGTTGGAAGGGACCCTGGAGGTCATCTAGTCCAACCCCCCCATTACCCCATTAGACCCTCTGTTTCTGGGGGGGGGTCTGTTCTTTCCCCGTTTTTTCACCCCCCTCCTCCCATAAAGGAGTCTGACGTCGTGTGGGATAGAGTTGGGAGGGACCTTGGAGGTCATTTAGTCCAACCCCCGCCCTGTTACCCCGTTAGACCTTCTGTTTCTAGGGGGGGGGGGGAGTCTGTTCTTCACCTTTTTTTTCTTCCTCTCCCCATAAAGGAGTCTACCGTCGTGTGGGATAGATATGGATGGACAAAGTTGGAAGGGACCCTGGAGGTCATCTAGTCCAACCCCCCCATTACCCCATTAGACCCTCTGTTTCTGGGGAGTGGTCGGTTCTGCGTCCCTCCTTTTTCCCACCTGCCACGGGGGGGGGGGGGAGAAAAAAAAGCCGATTCAACAATTAAATCTTTTTTTTAATATTTACAATATCATTTTCCATTTCTTGCAAGGTTTTTTTTGTTTTGTTTAAAAATGTGTACAGCATCTCAGCTCCAGCCCAGCCTCCCCCCTACTCCCCACCCCCACTGCACCCCTCTTGGGAGGGCGGGAGGGAGGGAGGGGGTGTGCAAACGACCCCTCTCCCTTACCCACCGCCCCAAAAAAAACCACGCACCGGAACTTGCTCCATCCAGCCGTCATCCAGGTCATAACAAATCAAACCGAAGATAAAGCAGCACCCTCCATTTTTCAATCGGTCGCTCGATTCAAATCCCAGCAGCTGGAGAGGGAGGAGAAGCCCTCCCCCACCCCCCACTTCACCGGGCTGTTTGGGGAGGGGAGTGCGGAGGCTCTGTTGAAAAAAGGGGAGGGGGAGATTTTGCAAGATTTGTTCTTCAAAGTCAGGTGCAAGAAGGTTGCTTGAAAAAAATTGATCCCCTCCAAGTCTCATAAAAATAGATTTTTTTTCTCTCCATTGGGGGGGGGAGGGAGGGGGAGGAGGAGGAGGTGGGGGGCGCCCAGCCGTCATGCCCAGAATGAAAAATGTCCACAGCAGACAAGGGAGGAGGGGAGGGGGAAATGTGGGAGCCCCTCCCTCAGCTTTCCGCAAATGGCACCTGCCGACCCAGGTCATCCATCCGCTCCTTTTTGACCCCCCCCCCAGGGTGGGCTGAGGAGAGGGTGGGGGGGAGCAGACCTCCCATCCTCTTTCTGGAAGAGACCCCCCCCCCCCCAAGGTGGGCTGGGCTGAGGGCACCACTGGTCAGGAGAAAGTCTAATGGGGGTGGGTTGAACTAGATGACCTCCCAGGTTCCTCCTTGGAATATATATATATTCCATCCATCCATATATATATATATATATTCATATTCTGGGAAGCCACTTCCGAAGGGGGAGGGGGTCACGAAATTTGGCTCGAGATGGAGGGCAGGAAGACTGCAACCCCCCCCCCCTCCTCCACCAATGCGGGTGGAGATCTGAACCAAGGGGGGGGGGGGGAGTGGATTCCAAAGGGATCCTTTGCAATGGCTGCTCGGACCCAACTTGTGGGTGCTTCTCATGGCGGAGGGAGGAGAGCGGGCACCCCAGGGAGGGGGGGCATGAGTGTAGAGGGATGTGTGTGTGTGTGTGCGAGTGAGTGAGTGAGATGGTCAAAGTGCCCCTGGGCGATGGAGGTTAGGATGGCACCTTTCCAGCCATTGCCAGGGTCCTCAATCATCCCAACAAGCCAGAGCAAAAACGATCCCCCCTCCGTCTACCACCCTGCACACATACACACCACGCACGCGCGCGCGCACGCGCACACACACACACCACGCTGCTGAGTTTGGCACAAAAATGTTTTCCTTTTAGCTTTTTCGCTCTTTTTTTTTGTTTTGTTTTGTTACAAAATAATTGTTTTCCTTTTTTTGAAAAAAAACAAACAAACCTGGATATAGATATATATTTATTCATAATAAAGTCTCTTTTTCTTTTCTTTTTTTAAAAAAAGGAAACCAACGTTGCAGAGAGGTGGGTGGGTGGGGGGGTCCCCCAAATGGCTTAGAACGAAACTATCCCCCCTCCAACTCTTCCTGTCACCCCTCCCCTAATCTTTGCTTTCCTTCTCTGACCCTTCCTTTCCTTCCTCCCATTTTTCCTTCCTTCCCTTCTGTCCTTCCTTCCCTCCTTCCTCCCATTTTTCCTTCTGTCCTTCCTCTTTTCCTCCCTCCCATTTTTCCTTCCCTTTCCTCCCTCTCTCCCTCCCATTTTCCTTGTCTTCCCTTCTTTCCTTTCCTTGTCTTTCCTTCCTCCCTCCCATTTTTCCTTCCTTCCTTTCCTTCCTCCCTTCCTCTTTTCCTCCCTTCCTCCCGTTTTTCCTTCCTTTTCTTTTGTCCTTCCTTCTTTCCTTTTCTTCCTTTCCTTCCTCCCTTTCCCTCCTCCTTTTCTTCCTTCCTTCCTTCTGGATGAGAGCAAAGAAGAGAGGAAGGGATTCTCCAAGAAAGGAGACGCAAAGAGGCAACAGATAGAAAATTGAGGGAAAAGAAACCAGAGAAAGGAGGGATGGTTTGGCCTTTTCGTGGGGCTCCGGGAGAGAAAACGCACCCGATTTGAAGGAAGGAAGGCCTCCAGGCAGTGTTCGACTTAACGGTTGTTCATTTAGTGGCCCAAAAGTTACAGCGACACCGAACGTGAATTACAAACATTTTTCACACTTAACGACCATTGCAGACTTCCATTCGCATGATCAAGTCAGGAGGTTTTGGCGACTTGACTCGTATTTATGACGGTGGCAGGGTCCCAACGGAGCAAAATTCACTATCTTAGGAAACAACTATCACGTTTCGCTTAAGGACCTGGGCAAGGAAGGTCATAAAACGGGGCAAAAAACCTCACCCGACGCACGTCTCGCTTTAAGCAACATAAATGTTGTGGTCGTAGGCCCGAGGATTGCCTGTAATTCCACGGAAGTCCAAGAATACAGGTGGGCCTCGGCTTACGACGGCAAGTGAGTCCACAAAGCCCCCGCTGCTGAGACCGTTGTTAAGTGAGCTGTGCCCCGCTTTATGACCACCCTTGCCAGGCTCCCTTAAGCGAAGATCTGCAGGGGGTTTAGCGGCAAGGAAGACCATTGTGAAGCGAAGCTGTCTGGCCCGTGGAGTTCACTTGTCCGACGGTCGCAAAGGGGACTTTACGGGGCCTCGGGGGGGGGGGCACTCCACCCGTCGTAAACACGAGTCACTTGCCTCTGAATTTTAATCGTGGGACCACAGGGGGGCACTTCCAACGGTCGTAAGTGGGCCGTAAGCGTGAAAAATATGTGCCAGTCAACCACATATGAAAGAAAGAAAAATAAAAGGAAGAAAAAGGGGGAAGGGAAGGGAGGAAGGAAAGAAAAGAAAAGAAAGTGACAGAGAAGGGAGGGAGGGAGGTTGGATGGAAGGGGGAGAGAAAGAAAGAAAGGGAGGGAGTGGAAGGAAGAGAAAGGAAGGGGAAAAGGAAAGAAAAGAGTGACAGAGAAGGAAGGAAATATAGAAGGGAAAGAATAAAGGAAAGAAAAAGGAAGGAAGAGATGGAGGATGGGAAGAAGGAAGGAAAGGAAGGAAGGAGGGAGGGAGGGAGAGAGAAAAAGAGAAAAATAAAAGAAAGAAAAAGGGAAGGAGAAGGAAAGAAAGAAAGAAAAGAAAGTGACAGAGAAGGGAGGGAGGGAGGTTGGATGGAAGAGGAAGAGAAAGAAAAGGACGGGTAGGAAGGAAGGATAGAAGGGAAAGAGAAAGAAAGGAAGAGACAGAGAGGATGGGAAGAAGGAAGGAAGGAAAGAAAAAAGGAAGACAGGGAGAGAGCGAAAGAAGGAAGGGAAAAAGAAAGGAGGGAGGAGAGGAAAGAAGAAAGAAAGAGGGAGGGAGGAAGAAAAAGGAAGGAAGAAAGGAAAAGAAAGTGACAGGGCAGGAAGGAAGGATGAAAGAAAGGAAAGGAAGAAAAAAAGATGGAGGAAGGAAAAAAAGGAGGGAGAGAAAGCAAAAAGAAAGGGAGGGAAGGGGAAGGGAGGAAGCAAGAAGGAAGGATGGAAGGGAAATAGAAAGAAGAAGGGAATACAAAAAAAGAAGGACGAAAGACGGAAAGAAAAAAGAAAGACAGGGAGGATGGGAAGAAGGAAGGAAGGAAAAAGGAAGAAGGAGGGAGAGAAAGAAAGAAAAAAGAAGGGGGGGAAAAAAAAGTGTTTAGAAGGATGGAAAGGAAAATGAAAGAAAAAGAAAAGCAGGGAAGGTGGGAAGAAGGAAAGAAATAAATGGGAGAAGGAAGAGTGAGGAAAGAAAAGGAAGAAATAAAAAGCAGGATGGATGGAAGGCAGGAAGGAAGGAAGGGAGAAAGCGAAAGAAGGGACAGAGCGAAAGAAAGGAAGAAATAAAAAGAAGGATGGAAGGAAGGGAGAGCGCGAAAGAAGGAAGGAAGGAAGCAGGCAAGCAAGCTACAGACAGAGAGACACCCAGTACTCAAACCCCTCCCCATTTCATTCTGGGGCTTCTTCCGGCCCAGACAGGAAGTGGGGGATCCAGCTGTCCACCATAGAGTCTGGGGTGGGGGAGAGAGACTTTCCCTTGGGGGTTCTCCTGGGGAAGGCCGCTTTCCTGCTTGGTGAAGGTCCCCCGGTGGCCCCCCCTTCATCCTCTCAGGCCCCGGGTATCCTCAATAAACCCACCCATCAGAATGGAGGGCTGGGGGGCGGTCTCAGATGGCCTAAGCCACATGGTCCCCACCCAGGACCGGTGTGGAGAATGATGCCCCCCCAAAAATTTTTGAGAACACCCCTTGCTGCTCCAGAGGGGTCCCTCCTAATGCCCCCTCCCCAGATCGTGGCCCCGGACCTTGGCCAAGCCCCTGTTGGGACCTGGAACCGGGCCACCACGCCAGTGGCAGGCATGAGGGCTCGCATACATGGCTCCATTGGCACAAACGGCACTGGCCGTTGGCGCGGGAACGCTTCTTGACGCACCCCGCCCCACAACCCTAGCCCCCACCCCAAGACCTTTTGCAAAGCTGGGACCCACTGCTCAAAAACCCTAGCCCCCCCCCCCCCCCCCGCAGGATGGAGGACAGCAACCAGTGCTCTCTGATGGGATCCGATGCCGGATGTGTGGATCAAGGAGACTGTGAAGATGGTCATGGAAACGGGGGCAGATCCTTCCTTCTTTCTTTCTTTTCCTTCTTTTCTGTCCTTCCCTTCCTTCCTTTTCTCCCTTCTTTCCTTCTTTTCTTTCTTCCTTCCCTTCCTCCCTCCCTCTACACTTCGCTAACCGCTGTTTAAGTTAGCTTACCCAGCGCCCAAAACCGCTTCCTTCGCCTTGATTCTTCTCTGGGGGGAGCAAAGAAAATGGCGGCACCTCCCTATTTCCCAAGGAGATGGAGGCCTCTCCAAACTCCACACACACACACACACACACACACACACACACACACAAACACACACACACAGCACCTTCTCTCTCTTGGACCCCCAACCACCGGAGCCCCCAAACAGCATCCAAATCCCACTTTCCTGATGTTGCTCTACACGCGAGCGGAAGGACGGCGTTCTCGCCCCCTCCATCCTGTCCCCCCCGTAATTCCACGCCTTGAACTCCTCCTCAGAAGGAACTGCGGTGGGCCATGCAGGGTGGGCTTCCAAGCCATGTTACATCATTGCGCCATGCTACATCATCGCATCGCACAACGTCATCGCATCGCGCAACATCGCACCATGCCATGTCGTCACGCTGTGCCATGTCCTCGTGCCGTGCTACATCCTCGCACCGCACCACGTCCTCGCACTGCAATGCCCCCCCCCCCCCGGATCTGGGTGATAGAGGCTGCCAATCCCCACCGGGCTCTCCCCTCCCTCCTTTCTCTTGCTGTCTCCCTTCTATGGTGTGATATAAAAGGCCTTAGTACGTGCCACGGGGTGGGAAAAAGGGCCTCCCCCCGGGGAGGGGGTGAGTGAGTGGAGCAGGTTGGCAAGAGGACGCCCCCTGTCTCCCGTCCCCCACCCTCCCCTGTTGTCCCTCCCACCTGGGGTCTTTGGGCACCGGAGGAACGACTATACACGGGTGGTGGAGTGAGGGTGCGGGAGGGTGTTGTTGTGTCCGGTGGGAAAAGTGTTGAACGGGTGCAAGGCCTGCATACTGCTGATGGTGCTGGGAATCATGGTGATGGTGTTGGGCGTCATCAGGGGTACGTCGTCAGGTGCCCGGCGCAGGGCCAGGGTGTAGTCGGGAGGGCAAGCGGGGCGTAGGATTTCATGCGCTCGCAAGGGCTCGAGGTCGTGTGCGTCATGCTCCAAGTGTTTGATCTGCAACGACATGATCTCTTCCTCCTGGCCGCCGTGCACCAGGTCGTTGGCGGCGCTGCGCTGTGGGCTCAGACGCCGCCCACTCCGCAGCTCATGCCGCTTGTCCCGCTTGTAGTAGAGGGCGGCGAAGGCCAGGATGTTGAGGAAGAGCAAGGAGGCACCCACCGCCACCGTCACGCTCAGCTCGGTGGAGTAGTCCCGTGTGTCCCCTGGGAAGGGCACGTAGCGGGGTGGGCGCCCTCCGTCGTCATCGTCCGGTGGCAGGGTGGCAACAGGCTGGCGTGTCGTGCTGGGGCCCAGTCGGGTGCCGGGCCATCGGGTCGCGTACGGGGCTACCCGGGTGGTGGTGGAGGTGTAAGGAGGCTCGTGGAGGTTGTGGAGGTGGGGGACCAGTTCCAACCAGAAGGCTACCTTGTTGGCCCGGTAGTTGTCCCGGACGCGAGGTTTCAACCCGATGTGTAGGTACTGCTTGTCCTTGGTGTTGAACTTGGTCCACACCACCTCTTCGAAGCGGTTGGGCTTGGTGTGGATGAATTTGGTATCCTGCGGCACGGGATGGTTGGGGTCCCTGTGGGGCAGGGGACAGACGGGCGGAGGAGAGAGAAAAAATAAGAGGTGGAAATTCATTAAGGGCAGAGAAGCAACCTAGGACTAAGGAGGAAAAATTTCCTAATGGTTAGAACAATTCACCTGTGGAACTGCTTGCCACCAGAAAGTGGAGGTTTTGCAGATGAGACTGGACAGCGCTTTGTCCAGGATGGCGTAGGGCACAGGTGTCAAACCACCCAACACAAAGCCCCCCCCCCAAGGACCCCACAGTCCTCCTCCTCTTCCTCTCCGCGAACCCCCTTCCCTCCTAGCACTGATGATGCTCCCTAGTTGGGTCACGAAACGTCTGCAAGGAAACCACCCAACTCAGAGAGCACCAAGGATCTCACAGTTTGTCTCTTCCTCCTCCTCTCCTCCTTTTCTTCCTTCTCTTTTTCTTCCTCCTTCTTCCCCTCTTTCAGCACTGATGATGCTCCCTAGTCAGGTCATGAAATGTCTGAAAGGAAACCACCAAACTCAGAGAGCACCAAGGACTCCACTGGCCTTTTCCTCCTCCTCCTCCTCCTCCTCAGCCTAACTCCCTTCTAGCCCTGATGATGTTCTCTAGTTTGGTCATGAAACGTCTGAAAGGAAACCACCCAGCTCAGAGAGCACCAAGGACTCCACAGTCCTCCTCTTTCTCCTTTTCTTCTTTCTTCTTCTTCTCCTCCTCCTCTCCCTCCCTCCTAGCACTGATGATGTTCCCTAGTTGGGTAACGAAACGTCTGCAAAGGAAACCACCCAACTCAGAGAGCCCCAAGGAGCCCCACTTATCAACCCTGAGCTACAAATATCCTCTTCTGGGCAAGGAGTTCTCTGAGGGAGTAAACTTGGATCCTTAACGTGCCTTGGCTTTGAGTGGCCTCCTGACCCTACTACCGGTAGGACTGACCAGGGTGGGCTGCTACCGGTTCACCACAGTTCGGGGGAACCGGTTGCTAATTTTTTATCATTTCTAATGATTAGTTCAGACGAACTGGAAACTCCCTCCCCTGGCTAGCCCCGCCCACCCTGCCCCACCCCACCCCGGAGCCCCCACATGGCCTGTTTTGGATGCCAGGTAAGTGCAGAGGCTCCATTTCTGGCCTCCAGAGCCTGGGAAGGCTGTTTTTGCCTTTCTCTTTCTTTCTTTCTTTCTTTCTTTCTTTCTTTCTTTCTTTCTTTCTTTCTTTCTTTCTTTCTTTCTTTCTTTCTTTCTTCTCTTCTTTCTTTCTTCTCTTTCTTCTTCTCTTTCTTTCTTTCTTTCTTCCTTCCTTCCTTCCTTCCTTCCTTCCTTCCTTTCTCCCAAAAGTCCTTTTTCCAGAGGCCGCAGGGCGTTCTGGTTTTTCTTCGAGGGCCTTTGTTTTAGGGAGCCGTTGAGGCCACTGGGAGGTTTGTCTGCGTCCTCAGGGATACCAGAGCGGTGCAAACAGTTGTGGAGTCCACAACGCGGCTCCGTTCAGCGGTTCCCAGGAGGCTCCACACAGCCATTTGCAATGCTCAGGTGACCCTGAGGACGCAGACAAACCTTCAGGTGGCCTCAACGGCTCTCTAAAAAGGATGCAGATGACCAGCTGTCTGCAAAGGGGATCATTCCTTCCATCTCCCATCCTCCAGTCAGAGCTGGAGAAGCTTCCCAGATGAGAAGTGAAACATCTTCCAAAGAAAAAAATCAGAAAGTCCAGTTGCTTCCTGAAAAAAGCACCTTTGTGAGAGAGAGGTGGAGAGAGAGAGAGGGAGAGAGAGAAAGGAAGGAAGAAAGAAAGAAAAAGAAAAAAAGACAGAAAAAGAAAGAAAAACAATGAAAGAAAGAGAAAGGAATTGGGCCAGGCTACCTGCAGGACCGCGTTCTGCCGGTGATCTCCAAGAGACCTGTGCGTTCCCACAGGGAGGGTCTTCTCCGGGTGCCGTCGGCCTCTATGTGTCGTCTGGCGGCCCCCAGGAGTAGGGCCTTCTCTGTGGGGCCCCTGCCCTCTGGAATAGTCTGCCCCCAGAGATACGCACCAGCACGGACCTGAGAGCCTTCAGACGTGTGTTAAAAACCTGGCTCTTTGAGCAGGCTGGCCTAGGCTGATACACGATTTTAACTGTCTCCCGTTTTAAATTGGGTTTTAAATATTTGGGGTTTTTTAATTAGTTATGGGGGAGGGTGGACTTTTAATTTATTAACAGCCCAATATTATTTAATCATTTTAATTTTTGTATTGTACATTGGGGTAGGATTTGGCTGTACACCGCCTGAGTCCTCGGGAGAAGGGTCGGTATATAAGTGTTTGTATACATAAATAAATATAAAAGAAAATAAATAAAGAAAAAGAAAAAGAAAAGAAAGAAAAGAGAAAGAACATAAGAAGAAAGACGGAAAGAAAGAAAAGTAAGAAGAAAAGAAACGAAAGGAAAAGACAAAAAAATGAAAGAAAGACAGGAGAAATAAAGAGAAAAGAAAAGAACGAAAGAAAGAATAAGAAAGCAACGAAAGAAAAATTTTCGATCCAGCAAAAAAGGTGGGGAGGAAGAGGGAAACTTACTAAAACCGGGTCATCTATATTCCCTAACCACCCCCTGCTCACGCAACCGGATAACCCGATATAAATAAGATAAAACAAATATAATTTGATAGAAACATAAATCACCTATCCATATTTATGAGATTCTCAGTCATCCAGGTTCGCGGATTTGTGATTCCTTGCAACAATCTTCATTTTGCATCCTTTTAAAGATCGTTGAGAATTTTTCTTTGTGGAGGTTTGTCTTTCTTCGCCCCGCCCTCAACTTCCCGTCCAACTTCCAAGTGCCTCAAAACGACGCTCTCAAAAGGACACAATGCCAGCTGCCTGCCAAGGAAATCTCAATCCTTCCCTTCCCCGCCACTACTCTCTCCCCGGTCAAGCCACAGTAGGTAACGAGAAGGAACCTTGGGACACCACGCGACCTGTGAGGACTTGAGATTCTCAATCTCTGCAACAACAACACCTACTCGCGTCGTGCTCACCCGTCATTTTTCGCAATTTGGTACCGGATCAGGACCACGCGCTCACATGAACTCGTTCTTGGAGAAGTTTCCAGGGAAGTGTCTGTGCCCCGTCATGGTCACGACTCCGAAGACATCGGGGATCTCAGTCCCCGTCGGGGCCGCGTCGGCCCATTCGGGCCGCTATATTTCCGTCCTGGCATGTGATTGTACAGAAGTGTAGAAGTAGAACAGGCAACTCTGGTACTCGGCGTGGATCTGGCAGGGTGGCCACAGCAGGAGGGGCTAAGCCCCACTGATGGTCAAGTGAGAAGCCAGCATGTTTTTCGGCGCATCCTCCTTCTCCGCCGTTGTCGCGATCAGCCCAGTCCATGTACATTACTTGATGGTCTCCTCTCCCAAGATGTCCCCTTCTCGCCCTCAATGGGGTAAACCCGTACATATTGTCCACAGGTAGAAGTTTGGGATGGATGAAGTCGAAGTAGCTGGTAGGG
>CM042840.1:147451024-147489670 GCA_023653725.1 Bungarus multicinctus | reverse complement strand
AGTGAGTAGGAATATAAAATAATGATTTTATGAGTGTATGAAGATATAATAATAAAAATAGGATGAGGGTTGAGAGGATGATGAGGGAAAGAGATATGAGGAAATGAGGAGAGGAAAGAGAGGAAGAGTAGGGAGGGGAAGGAGAGAATATGAAAGGAGAAGAAGACTAGGATGGGTAGGAAGATTATAGTATGTGAGGAGAAAATGATTAGTAGGGGAAGAGTAGGTGAATAGGATAGAAGAGTAGACTGTAATGAATAAGTGAATATAAGATTAGAAGGATGAAGAGGAGGAGGGGAAGAGGAGGTGGGGAGAGATGAGGAGGATACGAGGAGTGGAAGTGAATAGGAGAATTAGGGTATGATGCTTAGTCTATATTAGTAAGATTATGATATGTGAGAGGGTTATGAAATTCTGGGGTCCCTGGGTGTTTCTCTGAGCTTGGTTGGTTTCCCTGGCAGACGTTTCATGACCGACTAGTGACCCTCATCATTTCAAAGCAAAGCGACCGGCTAGTTGAGAAACCCTCTTCCGACACTCCTCTGGGAGTCCAGAAACTCTCCCCTGCCAGCGCCCAGTGGGGTGGTAAGCATGTGCCCACGTGAGGCACCTGTGCGTGTCGGAGAAGGAGGCTTACTCAGACCCGAAGGAGGCTCTAGGTAGGTCAGCAGCCTCCTCTGCCCAGGGGCGCTGTGAATCACCCACCATGGAGTGGTGCAAAAGACACGCTTGCCCATTGTCACTATCAGAATGACGCCCTGCCCCCACTGCCAGGAAAGCCCGGGCATTGGGGCCGGGGGCGCTTTGCCTATTTTGGCCCTGAAAACTCCTCGCTTTGAGTGCAGGAAAGAAGTCGGGGGTTCTATCAAAACAAGAAACTTTGTAGCAATAGGGAACCCATCAGGGGAGGAAAAGGGGCAGAGGAGCAGATCTGATGCAACGAGGAGGATGAGAGGGGATATGAATAGCAAGATACATCGAGGCGACTTAGTAGAAGAAGATTTAGCAGACAACATGCAGGACTTGGTCGTATTATAATATGATATTAGGAGAGGGAGGAGGCCTGTGCTCAGAGGAGGAAAGCATAGGTTCTAGTCGCCGTTCTAATAGGGGCCAGTACGCTTCTTGATCCGGTTTCTCTGTCTCAATTAGTGTGCCGCGGCCCTCTATCTCTTCCGCCCGTCGCCGCTGCGGCTCTTCGCGTCTCCTGTCCTCAATCGTCCCTGATCATTTCTAATCCATCTTCTGCCTTGCGGCGGTATGCGGCAGTATCCTCCTCGGCGGCTGCTCTGTCCTCGTCTCCTGCCTCATGCCTAGCGGGACAGGTCCAACGGCGTAGATCGGCTAGAAATCGGCCTCGCCGGCGGCGCAGCTGCTGCGGCGCTTTCGGCGGGGGAGGACATGAGTCTCTGGGCCTCTAAATACGAGGCGGTGCCCTGCGCCCTCTCCTCCTCTCCGAGATGGCCCGGGCCCCGGGATACACAAGAGCCCTGGAGGATCCGGAGGAAGCTGAGAAGAGTGGTTAGGAGCGCGGGACGAGGGAGAGAAGAGATAAAGCAGGAGAGGGGAGGAGAGGAGGAGGGAAGAGAGAAGAGATGAGAAGTAGGAGGAGGGGGGAGAGGGGAGAGGAGGAGAGAAGAGAGAATAGAAGGAGAGGAGGAGAGAGGAGGAGAGGAGAAGTAGAGGAGGAGGGAGGGAGGGACAGGAGGCGAGGAGGAGGGGAGAAGAGGAAGAGAAGGAGGAGAGAGGAAAGGAGAAGAGGAGAGGGGGAGGAGTAGAGGGAGTGAGGAGGAGAAGAGAGGAAGCAGATCGGAGAGGGGGGAAGAGGAGAGGGAAAGGAGAGAAAGCAGAAGAGGACGGAGGAAGGGAGGGAGGAGGAAGGAGAAGAGGAGACGAAGGAGGAGAGGAAAGATAAAGAGGGAGAGTCTGAAGGAAGGAGGAGAAGAGGAGGAGAGAGGGAAGAGGAAGAGCAGAGAGAGAGGAGGAGGAGAGTAGGGCGAGGACGGAGAAGAGAAGGAGAAGAGGGCAGAGGAGGGAGTAGAGGGAGAGGGACGGAGAAGAGGAGGAGGAGGAGAATCTCAGGAGAAGCAGGACGAGGAGGAGGGGAGGAGGGAACAGGAAGAGAGAAGGAGGAGAGGGAGAGGAGAAGGGGAAGAGGAGGAAGAGGACGAGAAGGAGGAGGAGGAGGAGGAGGAAAAGGATTGTGGGGTCCTTGGTGCTCTCTGGGTTTGGTGGTTTTCTTGCAGATGTTTCATGACCCAGCTAGGGAACATCATCAGTGTTATTTCTTGATCTCAAAAACAGGAAACTCGGAGCAGGATGTTAAAGATGCCAAAAAACCGGGATTCCGGAAACCAGAAGGCACCGATTCTGTGCCCCAGGTGAGTTATTAAGGGAAGGAGGGTGGGGAGAGGGTGAATCCCGTTCCAAGCAAGGTAAAATACGGTAAAGCAGGTAAGAGGGGGTTAAAAAACCGAGAATAAACAATCTTTAAATCAATGTTTTTTTTTAACAAATCGGGATAACTTTAAGAGGGATGGACTTCAACTCCCAGAATTCCCCCACTATCCAAGTTCCCTCTTATTAGGGGAGTTGAATTCTGGGAGTTGAAGTCTCTTAAAGGGGCAGGAATTCTGGGAGTTGTAGTCCAACCCCTCTTAAAGGGGCAGGAATTCTGGGAGTTGTAGTCCAACCCCTCTTAAAGTGGCAGGAATTCTGGGAATGAAAGTCCACCCCTCTTAAAGGGGCAGGAATTTTGGAAGTCCACTCCCCTCTTAAAGAGGCAGGAATTCTGGGAGTTGTAATCCACCCCCCTCTTAAAGGGGCAAGAATTCTGGGAATGGAAGTCCAACCCCTCTTAAAGGGACAGGAATTCTGGGAGTTGTAATCCACCCCCCCTCTTAAGGGGGCAAGAATTTTGGGAATGGAAGTCCAACCCCTTTTAAAGGGACAGGAATTCTGGGAGTGGAAGCCCACCCCCTCTTAAAGGGGCAGGAATTCTGGGAGTTGTAGTCCACCCCCCTCTTAAAGGGGCAAGAATTCTGGGAATGGAAGTCCAACCCCTTTTAAAGGGACAGGAATTCTGGGAGTGGAAGCCCACCCCCTCTTAAAGAGGCAGGAATTCTGGGAGTTGTAGTCCACCCCCCTCTTAAAGGGGCAAGAATTCTGGGAGTGGAAGTCCAACCCCTCTTAAAGGGACAGGAATTCTGGGAGTTGTAGTCCACCCCCCCTCTTAAGGGGGCAAGAATTTTGGGAATGGAAGTCCAACCCCTTTTAAAGGGACAGGAATTCTGGGAGTGGAAGCCCACCCCCTCTTAAAGGGGCAGGAATTGAGGAGCATTATCCCATAAAGATCTCCTCTTGGTATTTTTTTCCTCTTCAGTCCTCTTTAACCCCTTAAATAAACCCCACATCCTGCATTGGGTGTCCAAATAAGCCGAATCCCTCCATACTTCCTGTCCCAGGAGCATCGGTTGGAGATTCACTATGAAAATGAGTCCATCAACAACAATGGACAATTCTGCCCTCTGCTGGCCCATGTTTGCTACTGCAAATTGGGTTCAAAGCACTAGGTGACCACAGCTTTCCTAGAAATAAAACTAACCCAGTTTATCGTTTCTGGTGGGGACAGGAGCCCCCTGTCTCTCCGAACAGCTTATGAAGACACAGCTCCAGATAGTCCACAACTTATAGCCACAATCCCATTGCTAAGTGATGAGGTCATTAACTGAGTCAGGGCAGGTTTTAGGACAGGGGTCTTCCAACTTGACAGCTTTTAAAACTTGTGGACTTCAACTCCCAGAATTCCTCTTCCAGTCATGTTAGCTCAGGGATTCTGGGAATTGAAGTCCACCAGTCCTAAACTTGCCAAGTTTGAAGTCCTTTGATCTATTCTATCTGTCTATCTACCTACCTACCTACTCACCCCCCCTATCTATCTATCTGTCTGTCTGTCTGTCTGTCTGTCTGTCTGTCCTACCTCTCTTTCACTATCTATCTATTCCAGGGGTCTTCCAACTTGACAGCTTGAAGACTTGGGGACTCTGACTCCCAGAATTCCTCCTTCAGTCATGTTAACTCGAGAATTCTGGGAGTTGAAATCCACCAGTCCTTAAAGCTGTCAAGTTGGAAGATCCTTGCTTTAGGACCTTGTCCAGGGACTGACTTTTTTTGCAGCCACATTGAGTCGAGAATTCTGGGGCTTGTAGTTCATGCGTTAGGCGGAGGCTCAGAGTGGGGTGGGGGGAGCTCACAGGTGCTTTAGGAAGCTGGGTTGTGGGGTGGAGCAGCCCCTTCTGGTGCTGAGCTGGATTTTTGGAAGGGGGAAACTTAGAGGGGGCTAGCGAGGAAGTGGGAATGATATATTACGAGGGAAATACTTTTGATGAATGAAATAACTCAACTCAGAGAGCACCAAGGACCCCACAATCCTTTTCCTCCCCCTCCTCCCTCTCCTCCTCCTCCCCCTCCTGCTTACCGTCTTGCACTGATGTTATTCCCTAATTTACTTATTTTATTTATTTATTTTATTTATTTATTTAATTACATATATATGCCGCCCTTCTCCGGAGACTCAGGGCGGCTTACAGTCTATGGAGCACCATGCAAAGTGCTCGGCAATAGCCTTCATTCCATTGTATATGCTTGCTTATTAGTAGGGCTTTTTGGCCCCCCCAAGCGGCATTCTTTACAAAGTCAGTTTATTGCCCCCAACAATCTTGGGTCCTCAATTTACCTACCCCGAGAGGATGGGAGGCTGAGTCAACCTTGAGCCTGGTGGGATTCGAACCTGCACTAATTGCAGGCAGCTTGCACTAAGGGCTAGATGATTAACAGCCTGCACCACCAAGGCTCAATTGGGTCATGAAACGTCTGCAGGAAAACCACCCAGCTCAGAGAACACCAAGGACCCCACAGTCCTCCCCTTCCCCCTCCCCCTTCCCTTCTAGCACTGATGTTATTCCCTAGTTGGGCCATGAAACGTCTGTTCCTTGAATTTGTGAATTTTATTCATCAGTTTCCTATTCAAGCTAAGAATCGTGAGGGGGGGAAAAACCAGAGATTTGTAACTTATTCA
Organism: Bungarus multicinctus; assembly: GCA_023653725.1. Classification (NCBI taxonomy): domain Eukaryota; kingdom Metazoa; phylum Chordata; class Lepidosauria; order Squamata; family Elapidae; genus Bungarus; species Bungarus multicinctus. The sequence continues at coordinate 147,484,593 of CM042840.1, read as the reverse complement.
TGCCGTCTTTTGCTCCTCGAGATATATATTTATTTACATAGATTTTTTTAAAAAAACTCTCAACTCCTCTCAAGTCTGGAATTTCTGGCAGCAGACAGACTTAATAAGCAAATCAGTCACAAACTGGGTTCTTTTTATGCCATGGTTAACTGGAGCTGTGGGGGGGAGAAATGCTTTGAAATTCAGCAGTTGCATTCTTTTTTTCCCCTGGGTGGTGGTGGAGGGAACATAAATACATTTATATTTTATTTTTTTCTAAAGGATAATTTCACGACCGATTTTAAGAGTTGTTCCAAGGCTGATGAAGGAGATGAAAGAGGGAAAAATAGCCAGCAATTTCAGAAGAATGGACTCAAATTTTTAAATATATATGTATGTATGTATGTATGTATGTATGTATACAGGTAGAGTGGTTTTAAATAGCTCTGTGAAAAGGGTCATCCCAAATAACTGGCCCATGAGTGTGCAAAGCTGTGCAAAGCTGCACACGACAGCACACAACAGCATGTTTTGCCTTTGGGATCAAACATGGAAAATGCCAAACCTTCAATTTTTTTAAAAAAAATACCCCAAATATTAGCATTTTACCCCAAGTTAGAGAAGCAGAACGCCAGGAGAGGAATTTGGGCATCCTCAAATATAGGTCGTCCTCGAATTACAACTGCAATTCAGTCCCAGATGTTGGTGGCTAAGTGAGACCGTTGTTAAGTAGGTTTTGTCCTGTTTTACGACCTTTCCTGTCGTTAAGTGAATCCGGCTCCCCCCGTTGACTTGGCTCGTCGAAAAGTCGCCAAAGGAGATCGTTGGTTATAAATACGAGTCGCTTCTTTTGGTACTGTTGCAAGCTTGAACGGTCATTAAGTGAATCAGTAGCACGGTTGTTAAGTGAATCTGGCTTCCCTGTTGACTTGTCAGAAAGTCGCAAAAGGGGATCAGCATCAACGGGACGCTGCAACCATCGTAAATACGAGTCCGTAGCCAAGCACTTGAATTTTGATCACGTGACCTGCAATGGTCATAAGTGTGAAAAACGGTCATTTCCCCCCAGTGAGGTTGTAATTTTGAACGGTCACTAAATGAATGGTTGTAAGTCAAGGACTACCTGAATAACTCAACAGCGCCCTCTGGTGCCTCCCCTAAGAATGACATCCTGCAAAAATGACTGAGTATTGAAAATACAAGGGATCCTCAACTTACAACGCATCGCTTAAAAACCGTTTGAAATTACAACCTCTTTGCGGGGAGGGGGTATTTAAGATCAAGTTCTGAAGTTCCGATGGATGCCCCCCCCCAGTCACATGACTGTGTTTTGGGGACTTGGCAACCATTTGCAGACATTTGCAATGTCCCATTGATTCACTTAATGACGGACCTATTCCATTAACATCCACTATTAAAAAAAAGGGTCGACATACAGTTAGTCCTTGACTTACGACCACTTGTGACCTTCCCAGTTGGCTTCTGATGAGGAAAATACAGGGGGGGAGCCAGATCCTCTTAATGACAGCATGGTTCATTTAATGACCTAACAGCGATTGGCTTAACAACCCGGGTCAAATAAAAGCCATGACTCACTCAATGACCACCTTTGCTTAGCCACGGAAATTCTGCTACCCATTGTGGACGTAAGACGAGGACTATTCCTATCAGTGGGTGACCTGATTTACAACCATCGCCACATAGGACCATGATGGGCAAGGCTCCATGAGGGTTGTAAGTTCAAGGACTAATTACAACAGTTTCTGGTTCGTCCCGCCAACTCAGAGCACCCTGTGGCCAAAATTAATTTTTTTTGTGGACGTGGCAACAGACATACGTGTCCTCTTTGAACGTCGGACACTGGAGAAGTCCCCAGAGAAGGTCTTCAGGGCAGGGGACGATGGGTTCAATGCATTGGATGCCCCCCTCCCATCAATTTGGGGGAAGGTGTCCTCTCCCCTTTGCACCTCAATGAGGAGCCAGGTTAAATGGAGGGCACCTGGTTGGAGAAAGGGATAAGAAGAGGAAGACAGAGTCCCATTAGTAGTTGTGGCCTGCCGATGGCTGGCGGAATTGGCAGCAGAGTCAGGAGAGTGAGGAGGTTGGGGAGGAACCTGGACCAGTCCTGGAGGCTGAGGAAGGTCTGACGAGGGCTCTGCATTGGAGGCAGAGGTGGGGCCAGGAATGTCTAACAGCTATCAGCTGTCTTCAGAGTTGGAGATCAGTGGGGAAGAAGAACAGCTGGAGCCTGTTCCCAGTGGGCGCATGCACAGAGCTGCCAGGAGAAGGGAGCAGCTGAGGAACAAGAGGCAGAAATGGGGCCAGGGATGTCTAACAGCTATCAGCTGTCTTCAGAGTTGGAGATCAGTGGAGAAGAAGAACAGCTGGAGCCTGTTCCCAGTGTGCTCATGCACAGAGCTGCTAGGAGAAGGAAACAACTAAGGAACGAGGGTCAATGTGGGAGTAAGTCCACAGGTGGGCAGTGAATGGCCCCTCCCAGAGGGATTAAAAGAAAAGCAAAAGGGGAGGGGACTTTTGCAGGAAACAAAGTGGGAAGATCTATCTGTGCATCTCAGAGACTCTGTGCTACTGAGTCCTTCCGTGTCAACACTGTGTTTGAAAATAGTTACTTGGCAGCTCTCCAGCCTAGAGAAGGTCTGTGCTCCTAATCACACCCTGGAAAGACTGCAAGAAATTCACCTTCGTTTAATAAAAGGGGTTTTGCCGGGACAACGAATCGGCTTAATGCTTTTGGGGGAAGCTGAAGTCAGAAAAAGTAGGTTAGATTCCCACTTCCATCATCCTGGTTGGCTGATGGGCGTTGCTAGAAGTCCCCGGATGGAGGAACGTGGGGCACCTTTCATATTTCTAAACGTCTCCTGACCAGCATGGAAGAGGGAGGCTAATGATGTCCCACAATGCTGGGCATCTCATTTTTCTGGGCTCTGCGACAGCCGGGTGAGGGGAAGGGCAGGGTAAGGAAAACCAGACTGGCACAGAGGACAAAGGCTCCCCCGATCAGGAACGAGGCAGTAAAGTCTCCGGTTTGGTCCCGCAGAAAACCTGGGAAAAAAAGAAGAGACAGAGAGGCATAAACCACCATTGGTGGCTTAATTGTAGCTTGTCAGAAAAACCCTTGATCTGGCTGAAAATAGAGGCTTGGGTTTGCTGTTGCAAAGCTCCCAGGCTGAGCTAGAAAGCAGCTGAGATTTCGTCATGTTTCTCAAAACTTGGCCACTTTGGGACAGTGGACTTCAATTCCCAGAATTCCCGTGAAGCATGCTTTAAGATGGGTGGACTTCGACTCCCAGAATACCCCTGCCAGCAAAAGTTTATTAGAATTCAGCATGGATAGGGCAGGAAAAAAAAAATCACATATTTTTTAAATTGGGAAACTTTTTTAGTAGATAATAGGAATGCGGCAGAACCCGTGAGAAGGTAAATTAATACATCAATTAGGGTGTTTGATGGTAGGACAATTAAATAGGATATTGATGCGCTTGCTGGGGCATTCTGGGAGTTGAAGTCCACCTGTCTTAAAGGGGCCAGGTTTGCCCAATATTAAGTAACACGGAACCCATCTTGCACTGAACAATATCGGGGTTCAGCCCCCCGTCCCCCCACCGAACAATGAACCACCATCTCACAGCACCCGTTTCCGCCTTACCTGAGAGGGGGGGTCCTAGCAATCCCCCGAGGCTCATCGACATCATGCACAGTCCTGTGGCATTCACGATGCGGCTAACGCCAACCAACTCGGGCAAGACCCCGAAGGCTACCGTCGCGAAGCTTCCCGCGCTGGCGCCGTAGAGTACGGCCAGGAGGAGCAAGCCGGCATAGGAGGAGGAGGCGGGGAGGAAGAGGAGGGTGAGCCCCACCAAGGAGTTGAAGACCACCAGGAGGTAGACGGGGGGCAGGAGATGCCGGTCGGCCACGCAGCCAGCCAGTAACCGGGCCAGGGCGTCGGCTAAGGCGGCGAGCGAAACCACGAAGGCCGCGCTGTACGGCTCGATGCCCAGCGCCCGTCCGTAGGCGTCCAGGTGGACGTAGGGGGTGAAGTAGCCAGCGGCCAGGAGGGCAGTGCCCAGAGCAAACGCCCCAAAACCTTGCTGAGCCAAGAGGCCCACATCAAAGATGGCGGTCAACTTAACGGGGTCTCCCCGCAAGGCCAGGGGCCGAAGGAGGGCCCCACCGAGCACCAGGTGGAGGCTGAGGGCAGAGGTGGCCAGCAGGGTGCCTCGCCATGCGAGGTGATCGGCCACCAGACGCAGGAGGGGAGAGAGGGCAAAAGAGGTCAGTCCATTCCCGGTTAAGGCCAGCCCCACGGCCAGCGACCGTCGGGTGGAGAAATAGCGCGAGAGGGTGCCCATTGTAGGGGCGAAGACGAAGGCCCAGCCCAGCCCTGTAGGAAGAAAGAAAGGAGAAAAGGAAAATGTTTATTTTGTCTTTATGAATTGAGATCCCACCTGTAGTAGCTTTATAAACTCAAGGTTTATCCCCCTCCTATTTCCCCATAACAACATTCCTGTGAGGTAGGCTGGGCTGAGAGAGAAGGACTGGCCCAAAGTCACCCAGCCGGCTTTCGTGCCTAAGGCAGGACTAGAACTCCCCATCTCCTGGTGATTGGCTCAAAGTCACCCAGCTGCCCTTCGTGCCTAAGGTTAAACTACAACTCACCATTGTCTGGTGATTGGCCCTAAGTCATTCAGCTTAAGATGGAACTAGAACTCCCCGTCTCCTGATAATTGGACCAAAGTCACCCAGCTGGCTTTCGTGTCTAAGGCGGGACTAGAACTCCCCGTCTCCTGGTGATTGGCCCTAAAGTCACCCAGCCGGCTTTTGTGTCTAAGGCGGGATTAGAACTCCCCGTCTCCTGATGATTGGACCAAAGTCACCCAGCCAGCTTTCGTGCCTAGGGCGGGATTAGAACTCCCGTCTCCTGATGATTGGACCAAAGTCACCCAGCTGGCTTTCGTGCCTGAGGCGGGACTAGAACTCCCCGTCTCCTGGTGATTGGCCCAAAGTCACCCAGCTGGCTTTCGTGCCTGAGGCGGGACTAGAACTCCCCGTCTCCTGGTGATTGGACCAAAGTCACCCAGCTGGCTTTCGTGCCTGAGGCGGGACTAGAACTCCACGTCTCCTGGTGATTGGACCAAAGTCACCCAGCCAGCTTTCATGGCTAAGGCAGAATTAGAATTCACCGTCTCCTGGTGACTGGTCCAAAGTGCCTAAGGTGCAACTAGAATTCAAATCTCCTGTTTTCTAGCCTCTTAACCACTACAACCAAACTCGCCCCAGATACAAAAGGCTCAGGTAGGCGTCTCTGCAGGAAGAGGTCAAAAGAGACAAGATGGCCGCCTCACAAGAGCAAGGGAAGCATCATGCCTCAAAAGGGGTGGAGCTTCAACTAGGCCCAGGCAGCCATCTTGTTCATTTTGACAAGCCTGGGTGCAGATTTACGCACTCCGGAATGCAGGCTCTGCCCGACTCACCTGTCAGGAATCCCAGACTGAGGTACAACTTGGAATAAGGAAGTGCTGAAGGCGGCCCCAAAGGTGCCCAATGAAGACAGTAGCCCCCCCAGCATGACCACCGGACGGGCTCCATAGCGGGTGCTTGCAGCGGTGCCCAGCGGACCTGTCCAGGAAGAGACAGAGAGGGTGTGGGGGGGTGGGGTTGGAAAAGAATCTTTGGTTGTTAAACGAGTCACATCTAATATTACCACCTTTTGTCTCCACCATCGTTAAGTGAATCGTGCGGTCATTAAGCAAAGCCCCCATGGAATTCGCTGGTCAAAAGATTCCTGGGGTGGTAACCAATGAGGGGGAAATCACATGACCGAACGCCTGAATTTGGATCACTTGACCGTGGAGATGCTGTGACGGTCATAAGTCTGAGGTCTGGTCGTAAGTTGCAACATTGCTCACTAAATGAACGGTCCTCATTCAAGGAGGCCCGCTCCTCAATTTTATTTTCTCCTTCTAAAAGGCCCCTCTCTTCTCACACATATTCCAAAGTTAAAGTTAGGTGAGGATTAAAAAAAGTAAGAATTCCGGGTGCGAAAAGCAACCAGGCTGAATTTAAGCAGGGCCTTCTTGGGGTTGGCCCTCCCTTAGGGGAAAGAACAACTTACTTGCAAACTGCTTGGTTGCCAAGGTGATGGCCGTTACCCAAGACACCTGGGCCGTGGTGGCCTGGAAAGCCCCCACCAGGTCTTCAAAGAGGACGCTGAAAGATCGCAGAACGCCAAAAGTGAGCGAGTTAGCCAGAAATCCTGCGAGGACCACCAACCAGCCCCATCCTCCATCCGGGGGATCTTCTGGGGGCAGCATCTCAGTCGGGGAAAGGTCTTCAAGGGGGAACCTTGCAAAGAAGGGGGAGGGTTGCTCGCCCCACTCTTTGTCCTGGAGAGGAAGGTAAAAACATCCTTGATTTTTTGCAAAATCTGGACAGGTGCAATACTAAAACTGGCCTGCAGGTGGCAGAAGCAGTCTTGCGTTAACCAGCGGGAACTTATAAGTTTCTTTGTTATGGTGAACATAGGTGTTGTCAACTCATAAAATATTTCTCTGGTCTTTTTAGAGTTGCCAAGAGAAAGGGAGGGGCGAAAGGGGTTTGAAAGAGCAGTGCGGCAGCTGGGAAATCGAAAGTACATAAATAGTTTTTCAAAGGTGACTGAAGTTTTTGCCATTTTAACTGGAGAGCATGATTAATGACTCTGGGCTATGGACGTGTCTCATTGGAGAATATGAATTATGATACACCCAGGGGGTGGGGGAAAACCAGGGTTAAGGGTGACAATGAATGATGGGTCTCAGAGTCAGTTACACCCAGGTAGTTCCGGACATGTTAACACCAATAAATCCTTTTTGGAAGTTTTGGAAGTTTGGCTCGAGACTCAGGATTTAAATGGCGGGTCACTGCCAAAATTATGACAGGTGTTCTCTCCCCCCCCCCCCTCCCGGTATATTCTGAGCAGGAGATTGTATGAATTGCTGGCTTGTGCAGAGCCCAAAGCAAAGGAGGAAAAAGGATTTTTTGGGATGTTTCTCTTGTTTCCCCGAAAATAAAATCCAGACGGAAAATAACCCCTAGCATGATTTTTGGATGCTCGTAATATAAGCCCTACCCCAAAAATAAACCCCAGTTAAGATTGTCAACCAGACAGATGCATTTAGCACCATATTTCCCTGAAAATAAGTCTTAACCAGAGAATAAGCCCAAATGCCTCTTTTGGAGCAAAAATTAATATAAGACCCGGTCTTATTTTTAGGGGAATACAGTACATTCTAAGACAGGTATTCCTCGACTTAGGATGATTTGTTTAGTGACTGTTTGAAGTTACAACGGAACTGGAAAAAAAGGGATTTCTGATCGTTTTGCACGGTTACTTTTGCTACATCCCTGCAGTCACATGATCAACATTCAGATGCTTGGCAACTGGTTCATATTTACGACGGTCGCAGCGTCCCAGGGTCACACGGTCCCCTATTGCGACCGTCTGATGAGCAGAGCTGCCGGATTCACACACTTAAGAAGCAGTGTGACTCTGCAGGGATTCACTTAGCAATGGTGGCACACAACAGGGCAAAGCTCACTTAACTGGTGTCTCGCTTAGTGACAGGAATGTGGTCCTCTATTGTGGTCGTAAGCTGAGGAGCATTTGTTGCTAGCCTGCTGTTTCTCCACCTTTCCCTCTCAAGAAGAGAGTGGACTGCCGTTTGTCAGAAATGGTGTAGGGTCTCCTGCTTTTGGGGGGCGGGGTTGGACTAGATGACCTTCAAGATCCCTTCCAACTCTGTTAATCTAATCTAATCTAATCCTCCTCGTTGGAAAACAGATCTGATCCGATTTAAATAATCGAGTTGGCCAGTGGAAGGATTACAACAAACCGGCTTTCATTTATTAGAAGGAAAGAGGAGAAGTTGGAACTGGTTGGATTAGGGTTTTTTTGTGGGGGGGAGAGAGCATGGGGAAGGGGCTGACGTGTAACACCATCTGTGTGGGAAATTAGGTTTTTTCTTTTTCTTTTGCAAGAAGGCAATTTTAATATTAAAATTGCGGGTTTGCCCAGAATTCAGATTTATGCGTTTTTTAAAAAAACAAAACACTGGGATTTGCAGGTGAGAAGGGAGGGGGTTGCAAAGGGGGAGAGGGAATGTAGACGGGGGGGGGGAGGAGAAGGGATTGGGGGACAAATAGAGACACACCAAAAAAAAACACCCTTATTCTGGAGGGGCACCCTCTATGTCTATGGGTGGGGGTACCTGGTCAAAACTTTTTTTAAAATTTGCTATTTTAAATTTTTATCGGTTTTCATACTTGTTAATTTTATATTCGGCCACTAATTTAATCATTTTAAATTGTTTTTAACTTTATCACTTTATACTCTGCTTCTGTTTTATCTGGCTGTACACCGCCCCGAGTCCCTTTTTTTGGGAGAGGGGGCGGTATAAAAATCTAATAAACTAAACTAAAACTTAGGGGCAGAAGGACCGCAAGTCCCCGTAGCAGTTGGGGAACTGGGGCCAGTGCAATTCAGCCCCCTTTGAGGAGGGGGTCTCGGGTTACTGTTCTCCCCTCTCCCCCCACCAATGAAAGTGTGAGAACCAAGACAAGAGGAGCAAGGAAATAGGAAAAAACAGAGAAAGTACATCTTTGGGGAACCAAGGTGTGGGTCAAATCCCCCTCCCCCTTCCTCATCCCCTGACACCCCCACCCAATTCTTTACCTGCAGCAGCCGAAGGTAGAAATGCACCTTTAGCCAGGTGAAGTTTTCTCTGCCAGGAACTGTGGGGCGGGAAGGGGTGGGGGCAATATTTGAGTTTTCGGGCAGCCACAAAGGGGCAGCGTTGGTGCTCCTGGAAAAAGCTAGAATGATGAAAGCTGGCTCTGCCCCCAAGGAGGGAGGGAGGGAGGGAGGGGCTGCTCCCCCCTCCCCCAGATTACCAGAGGTGGCCTAGAGGGGGAGTTCTCACCTCACAATCACAGGAGTCTGTGAATTCAATCCCAGGTAGAGGCAGATATTTCTTTCTCTGGGCACAGCAAGAATATATCTGCCGAACAAAAAACTCCGCCCCGGCAATAGGAAGGGCCTCCGGCCTTGAAAACATGCGGCTAGCTACGTTCAGTTGCCTAGACTTCATCCCGCAAAGGATTATGGGGTCATTAAAAAATAATGATGGGGGGCCTGGGGGGGGGGGTGGGGGGGGCACCTGCAAGCCCAGAGAAGGCCAGGCAAGGCAAGTGTTACCCATTTGAGGCTGCAACCCCAAATTTCAAACCATCATTTTGTGGCTCCGAATTAAGTCCATTCGGTCAATTCCAAGGTTGAACAAGAATATTCTGAGGATATTTTGGAACTCTGACCGGGTGTGTGACAGTAGAGAGTTCCATTGAGCATGTGTAGAGTTCGTCACCGTGTTGTAAGCGGTCCTTGACATGATTCATTTAGTGACCGTTCAACTTTGGAGCTGAATTTATGACCATTGCAGTGTTTCGTGATTTCCCCGATTTGCGAACTTCTGACATGCAAAATCTATGGGGAAAGCCAGGTTCGCTTAGCAATCCTGTTGCTAAATTAACAACAGATTTTCTTAACAACGGTGGCAAGGAAGTTCGTAAAATGGAGCAACTTAACAAATGTCTCGTTTAATGCAGAAATGTTGAGCTCCATTGTGGTCGTACATCGAGGACCCCTTGAGTTTTCTGACGTCTCCCAATTCTACAGGATTTAATTATTTATTCCTTTATTTATTAAATTTATACAGGTAGTCCTCGGCATATGACACCCGGGGTCTGTGTGTGTGTGACCCGTTTTATGACCACCATGATCGAGGACCATCCGGGACTAGTTCCATTATGGTTGTTAAGTCGAGGACTAATCTTGTACTGTGGCCAGGAAAACCTAGTTTCCCAAATGGGGATGGTTTGATTCCTCAACCTCTGGAACTTTAAGGGCATGTGGACTTCCAACTCCCAGAATTCCCCAGCTGGCATCATAAGGCCTATCTTTGGTTGCCATCATTCCATCCACTGGATGCAGCTGTGGTACCACCCAGCCCTGTGATGTCCCAGCCAGTCTATGGGAATTGGGTAGTTATTTATTTTATTAAACTTATATACTGCCCTCTTTCCCTGACAGGACTCAGGGCAGTGTACAGCTGATTAAAAATACCACAATACAGAATTAAGAAACAATTAAAATCAAATATATAATGGCTGAAATAAAAGTATATAAAAAGTTACTTAGAAATTGTGAGCTGTCCCCTTAAGGGAATGCATCATGGGAAATGTAGTTAAAGGTATCCTGGGAAATGTAGTCCATGTCACGTGGCCACATCTGTAATCCTGATTGGTCACTAAATTGACCCTTGAGGAGTTGGGGGAGTTTCCCTCCATTCTTGCCTGGACTCATGAACTGATAAGCAGCTTATCGCTACTTGATGGGTTAGGAAAAGAACCATCTTTTACCTGCAATGCTGATATACAAAGGATTGGTCATTATAGAAGAGCTTCGTCACAAATGTGAGTTATGAAGATACCTGATTTTTTTGCCCTCCAAAGGCTGCAGAGGCTTCCCTTGAGCCTCCGGGCCGAAAATCAGCTGGGAGGCGTGCGCATGCGCAGTGCAGGTAAGGGGGGTGGGAGTGTTGCATGTGCATGCACAGGGGGGGGGGGCGCATTGCATTGTGGGTGCTGGCACGACAAAAAGGTTCGCCATCATCGACCTAGCTGCAGGCGAGCCTCCGGGAGGGTGAAAGCAGCCTCCCCCGCTCCAGAAGCCCTCCGGAAGCCCCATTTTTTGCCCTCTCCGAGCTTCCAGAATTGACCCTGCACTTACCTGACATCCAAAAGGGTCAGCGTGGAGACTCCTAGCAGGGCCCAGGCCATCCAGGGGTGGGATTTCTCGTGTTTGCTGAACCGGTCATTAAAAATTGATAAAATTAGCAACCGGTTCTCCCCAACCGGTACGAACCGGTAGCAGCCTGTGCCTAGCCCATGTTCTGCCATTTAAACTACCCTGAGAGCAGGGGTGGGATTCAATTTTTTTAACAACCAGTTCTGTGGGCGTGGCTTAGTTGGTGGGCATGGCTTGGTGGTCATGTGACTGGCTGGGTGTGGCCAACTCAATATCACTGACATCGAGGCACGCATCTCCTTGTCTGGCCTCTTGTGACTGTGGGGATGCTGCAACAGTCGTAAGTGTGAAAAATGGTCATAAAAATGGTCAGTCACTTCTTTCAGTGCCATTGTAACTTTGAATGGTCCCTCCACACAAGCAAAGTACCAGCAAAGGAGGGAAAAATAACTCCAGAGAAGTTCCTGAGACAGGAAGTCTAGTCCTGCCAAGAATGTAATCAGGGTGAATGGAGAGGCAGTTTCTGTAAGCAACACCAGAATGTCTGGTGTCCTGCCTTCCTTACAGGATTAGGCCAGTAATTTCTTCTAACAACCGGTTCTCCGAACTGCTTAGAATGTTAACAACCGGTTCTAGTGAATAGATACGAACCGGTAGTACCCCAATTGGGCCTACCCAATGCAAAGAGCTAGCCGTGGCCATCCAGTTGGCCACACCAACCTGGTCAGCCTCCCCCCTCCCCTCGGTCAACCACAGCCCTGATGCGGCCCTCAGTGAAATTGAATTTGACACCTTTGCTCGAGTTAAAAGCTTTTGCTGGTATCCAGATAAACTATGTCAAGGCGTTCCCCCAACCTACTAAAACAAGGAATTAACTTTTTCAAAAGTTTAGCTGGTAAAAAGTGGAAACGCAAGCGATTCAGACACGCCGCGGATGCTCCCAAGAAGTTTCTGAAACAAACAAGCATAAATGGGGTACAGAAACTTCATTTTGAAAGTTTATTCCGAAGAACCTACTATATCACCAACAAACCATCGTTCTCGTACTCTGGAGAGTCGTGTTTATTCCCAAATAAAATCCGCAGCTTTCCCAGGTTCCAAAAAACACCCCACATTCCCCACTCCAGACTCCAATATATCACTCTTTCAAGACGCAGGAAAAAAATAAAATAAAATATTTGATTTAGGGTGCAAATGGATTCCATAACTTGTCCCTTCGAATCATTCTGAGATGATAGACAGTCCAAAAACAATAAATTAAAAAAAAACAGAAAAAAGTTCAAAATGAAGAAAAGCTCACATATTTTGATCTTTGTTGTCCTGGCTGGGTTTTTTTTTTTTTTTGCCAAAAATTCACCCACAAAGAAAATTTGGGGGAAGCGTGCTCAAAACCGCCATCCCTCCCCTCCCCACCTTGGACAACCTGAGTAACTTAATTTGATTTTTGAAGAGTCCAGCCACTCCGTGAGTCCCGGCCAAAGGAAAAGTCCACGTTCCAAGTGGATTTTGATCCTTTGAGGAAGCTTCTCCCCAGCTTCACAAGGTGGTGAGTTTGAGGTCGTAGGCTTTCCTGGCCAGCTTTTCTGGATCGTTGGACGCCATGAAGGAGAAATCTTGGAAAATATCCAGGTAGGTTTCATCTCCTGGAACCAAAAGGAGAAGGATATTTTATCACATAAGGCCTTGATAGGACCTCGCTTGGAACCCTGCATCCAGTTGTGGTCACCACAATATAAAAATAGATTTTGAGACTCTGGAAAGAGTGCAGAGAACAGCGACTACAATGATTAGGGAACTGGAGGCTAAAACATACGAAGAACGGTTGCAGGAACTGGCCTTGGCTAGTTTAATGAAAAGAAGGAATAGGGGGGACATGATAGCAGTCTTCCAATATTGGAGGGGCTGCCTCAAAGAAGAGGCTAGGAACGAGGAGACAGTGAGTTCTAGTCCCACCATAGCCATGAAAGCCAGCTGGGTGACTTTGGGCCAATCACCAGGAGACGGGGAGTTCTAGTCCCGCCTTAGGCATGAAAGCAGAATGGGTGACTTTGGGCCAATCACCAGGAGATGGGGAGTTCTAGTCCCACCTTAGGCACGAAAGGTGGCTGGGTGACTTTGGGCCAATCACCAGGAGACGGGGAGTTCTAGTCCCACCTTAGGCACGAAAGGTGGCTGGGTGACTTTGGGCCAATCACCAGGAGACGGGGAGTTCTAGTCCCGCCTTAGGCATGAAAGCCAGCTGGGTGACTTTGGGCCAATCACCAGGAGACGGGGAGTTCTATAGGCATGTGACTTTCAATCACCAGGAGAATGGGAGTTCTAGTCCCTCCTTAGGCATGAAAGCCGGCTGGGTGACTTTGGGCCAATCATCAGGAGACGGGGAGTTCTAGTCCCACCTTAGGCACGAAAGGTGGCTGGGTGACTTTGGGCCAATCACCCAGAGCGTGGGAGTTCTAGTCCCACCTTAGGCATGAAAGCCAGCTGGGTGACTTTGGGCCAATCACCAGGAGACGGGGAGTTCTAGTCCCGCCTTAGGCATGAAAGCCAGCTGGGTGACTTTGGGCCAATCACCCAGAGCATGGGAGTTCTAGTCCCGCCTTAGGCATGAAAGCCAGCTGGGTGACTTTAGGCCAATCACCAGGAGATGGGGAGTTCTAGTCCCGCCTTAGGCATGAAAGCCAGCTGGGTGACTTTGGGCCAATCACCAGGAGATGGGGAGTTCTAGTCCCGCCTTAGGCATGAAAGCCAGCTGGGTGACTTTAGGCCAGTCACCAGGAGGCAGTGAGTTCTAGTCCTGCTCCAGGCCTTAAAATCTCCCCTTTTTGTCTGAAAATTCACATTTGGCAAAGGAACATCTGTGTTAGAGCTGAGTCTGTCTCTTTCTTCCATCTCCCCCCACCTCGTCCATTCCTTCTTCCAGAGGGCAAGACTCACCCGACTGGCCCAAGGCCAGCTCTGCTTCCCGCATCTTGGCCAATCGCAACCTTTAGAGAAAGGAAGGAGAAGTCACTGAGAATCCACAAATGGTACATTGATCCTGGCTATGTCTAGCCCCTCCCCCCCCAAAAAAAACATGGCGCCCCCTCCCCACCAAAATACCCCCCACCATCATAAGTCTCCATCTTGCAGGAAATTTGGGGGCTTGCATCCCAACCACATGGAGAGCATTAGTATACTGGTGACTAGACTACTGCAATGCATTCTTTCCAGGGCTGCTCCAGGAGATTATTCAGAAACTTCCCACTAGTAAGACCCGAGTGGGAATCTTCCAGGCTGCGTTTCGTCCTGGTTTATCGAGGGCAAAGAGGAGGGACAGAAACCCTGTGTCCGATCTTAAAACCCAGTTACGGAAACTCCGCCCTCCCCCCACCAAAATGAGAGGGAAAGTATGGATGAGTGGCGGCATTCAAATTTTTTACTACCGGTTCTGTGGGCGTGGCTTGATGGGCGTGGCTCGGTGGGCGTGGCATGGTGGGCATGGGACTGGGTGGGCATGGCTATGTGGTCTTGGGACTGGAGGGAGTGTCAAAAGTCAGAAACTCACTTTCTGGAGCAGGGGGTTGGACTAGATGACCTCCAGGTACCTTCCAGCCCTGGATTGCTATGCTATATCAAAGCATCCTCTGAAGCTGCGTCTAGTGCCAAGGTTTGTGCTCCTTCCTCCCTCTCCTTTTTTCTTCCCCCTCTCCCTCCCTTTTCCTTCTTTTTCTCTTTCTCTTTCTTTCTCCTTCTTTTTTTCCTTCGAAGCACCCTGCCCCCTTGCGCAATTTTTTTACTACCAGTTCGGCCAAACTGGGGCATTTTTTTTTTACTACCGGTTCGGTTGAACTGGGCCGAACTGGTAGAATACCACCACTGGTCTGGATGGCCACTGGGTGCCCCATTCCGTGCCACAAATCCACTTTTGTCCCCACCCTCCAACTCATGACCTTGCTTTCTCCAAACTGCAGAGGGAGGGGTTCAGGGAAAGCCAAGACTGTTGAGTGACACACACCCCCTCAACACCCAATAGGTCCCACCTTCCTCCAAGATTGGCACCCAAACTCCCTGGCGCCCTCCCCCCCTTTCTTACAGGGTTACGATGTCTGCATTGGTCGAATCGATGGCGATGCCCAGGGGGTCTTTGCCTTCCCCGTCGACTGCATTCATGTTAGCGCCGCGTTTGAGAAAAAGGCAGGCCAACCTGGGGGGAGGGGAGTTGGGGTTGGGAGGGGTGGGAAGAAAAAAAAATGGGGTACAGAGGTTGAAAGAAGAAGTTCCTGCAGACACAGATCACCCGGCTCATCCAGCGAACCAAAATCGAAAAAATAATTGTCAGGATTCCAGCAATCGCCCTAATTGATTCATGATTCTCGAGCCAAACTTCAAAAAACTTCAAAGGATTCATTAGAGCCGACATACTGCCCTGGATGAAGCCAACTCTGGCATAGGTAATTTAATAGTCCCCTGTGACCCTGTTTACCCCCACTTCCCCCTTCTGGTGTCTCATAAACCAGATTCTCCAATTGAGCACATTCACGGACTGGATGTCATCATTCACATTCTCCAATTCAATATATTCCCGGCAAAAGCTCTGGTATTTTAGTTACAATCTTTTAAAGATAAAGGGTTGGAATGTACTTCCGCTTTCCAATGCTCTTCCAGATTTCCTTCCTCCCCCCCCCTTTTTTTAAATGGCAACTATTAAAAGAGGCCTAGGAATGTTTTATGAGTTGACAATCATTTTAGGTAGTCCTCGGTTTACGACCGCAATTGAGCCCCCGACATTCCCATCGCTAAGTGAGGCCTTCGTGGTGGGGTTTGCCCCGCTGGGCGACTTTTCTTGCCGCTGCTAAGTGGATCCCTGAAGTGAGTTTGCTAATGAAACATCTGCGAGAGAATCCTCCCCCATTATTAAGTGGGTCGTTAAGCAAATCTGGCTTCCCCGTGGTCGCAAAAGGGGACCGAAAGGACGTGACAGTTGCTGAGCCTCTGTATTTTGTCCCATGGAGGCTGCGTGAAAAACGGTCATAACTCAGTGCCACTGAAACTTTGGTCACTAAACGAATGGTCAGAAGTGGAGGACTAACTGTGTCACGTAGCACAATGCCGAAAAAACCGACATCATGAGTGTGAATCGCGTGTTGCAGAAACTCCAGAGCTGATAACATCACAAGCATGATGTTTCCCTGGCTGACTGCAACAACACCCAACATCCCCGACCTCACAGCTTTTGCCAACTTCTTATCAGAGAGCGAGCTCAACCCTCGGCCATTTTAAGAAGCGTGGACTTCAACCCCCAGAATCCCCCAGTTCTAAGCCAAAGCAAAGCTGGCTGGGGGAATTCTGGGAAGTTCCCACCCGTTTTGAAACTTGCCGGGGTTGAAAAAGAAGTCGTTAAGTCGCTTATCTCATGGATATAACTTCGAACAGTCTCTAAATGAACAAGGTTGTTAAGTCAAGGCTGTAATTCAGCCTCGATATCCGTGATGGCGAACCTATGGCACATGTGGCACAGGTGGACACGCAGAGCCATTTTTACCTCGCTGCACATCCGCGCACTTCACAGTTGATTTTCGGCCTGTTTGAAGCCTTTTTCGGCCTCCTAGAGGCTTGAGGGCAGCTTCTGCAGCCTTTGCAGGCTGAAAAATTAGGCCCGTTTGGTCACTTCCTGTAATATCTGAAGTGACAAAACGGACCTATTTTTCGGCCTGCAAAGGCTGCAGAAGCTGCCCTCAAGCCTCTACGAGGCCGAAAAAGGCCTCAAACAGGCCGAAAATCAGCTATTAGGCGCAGTGCAGGTAAGGGGCCGGTGGGGTGGGATGGGGAGAATTGCATGCACATGTGCAGAGGACATGAGGGGGGGTGCATGCATTGCCTTCTGGGTACTGGCACGTGCGCAAGCGTGCGCGCAATTTTTGGCACAGGAGCCCAAAAAGGTTAGCCACCACTGCTCTGTATATTTTAAGCAGCTCAGGCATTTCTTTCAAAATCAGCATGGACAATTTCTGGTGGCAAGCAGTTCCCCTGGTGAATTGTCCTCATTGTTAGGAAGTTTCTCCTTAATTTCAAGTTGCTTCTCTTCTCTTCTCTCCTCTCTTTCTTTTTCTTTATTTCTTTCTCTCTTTCTCTTTTTGTCTCCCTCCCTCCTTCCTTCCTTATTTTCTTTCTTTCTTTTTCTTTTTTCTTTCTTTTCTCCTTCCTTCGTTCCCTCCACCTTTCCTTTCTTTTTTCTTTCTTTCCTCCCTCCCTTTCTTTTTCTTTTCCATCCTTCCTTCTTTCTTTCTTTTCTCCTCTTCCTCTTCCTCCCTCCCTCCTTTCTCTTTTTCTTTTTTCTTTCTCCTCTCCCTCCCTCCTCCTCCCTCCTTCCTTCCTTCCTTTCCTTTCTCTTTCTTTTTTCTCTTTTCTCTACCTCCCTCCCTTTCTTTCTTTCTCCTCCCTCCTTCCCTCCCTTCTCTTTCCTTCCTTCCTTCTCTTCCATCTTTCTTCCATCTTTCCGAGGACTCAAGCTTAGTTGCTCTCCTCTGCCCCTTTTCCAAAAGTCTCAACACCTTTTTTCGTAATGTGATGAGCAAAATTGGATCCCCGGTTCCAGGTGGGGCCTGAGTCAGGTTTTCCAATCAATGTAAACACAGAGATAGAGCACCAAGATGACAGATTAACATACACAGATGATGGATGGATGGATGGATGGATAGAGATTGACGGATGGGTGGGTGGGTGGGTAGGTAGGTAGAGAGAGAGAGAGAGATGAGAGAGAGAGAGATGGTTATAGATAGATAGATAGATAGATAGATAGATAGATAGATAGATAGATAGAATAGATAGATAGATATAGATAGACGGACGGATGGATAGAGATAGATATAAGATAGATAAATATAGATATAGATAGATAGATAGATAGATAGATAGTTATAGATAGATAGAGTTATAGATATAGATAAATATAGTTATAGATGTATATACCGATAGACGGATGGATAGATAGATATAAGATAGATAAATATAGTTATAGATATAGATAGATGGACAGATGGATAGAGACAGATATTGATAGATAGATAGGTTACAGATTAACAAATATAAATCAAATATAAACAAATATAAAATCGTGCAAACCAAGCAATCCTACCCGGTGTGGCCCAGGATCGTGGCATGGTGCAAAGGTCCTCGTCCTTTGGAGTCGCTCTGGTTAACATTGGCCCCGTTTTGAAGCAAAAATTCACACGCCAGCAATGAATTCTGCGCAAAAAACACCAAAAATATGACGTTCCGTCGAAAAAGGCGGAGTCACCTGGGGGGAAGCCCCTCCTCCTGAGGAGACATCACTCAACCAGCCCCTTCTTCATATGCACCTGTCAGGACCCCCTCCACCAGGAATAGAAATCACTGCACATGCTCAGAGGCTATGTAAAAACAGATTTCATGCCTTTGCTTACCGGCAAAAAAAAAACCCCCCTCCCGGGCCTGTGGTTTGTTAATTTTTGCTGAGAAGCGAAGATTCTTTTCTCATTTCCCACCCCCCAAGTTTAGATTTCTTTTGGATTTTTCCAGGGATCCAATTAGAGGCGGCCCTCGACTTATGACCGCAATGGCGCCCCTCCCGTGAATTTATGTGGTTAAGCGAGACGGCAACGCCCCCTCTGACGACTTTTTTTGGGGAATTGATGCAGTGGTGAAATTAAGTCCCGCGGTCGTTCAGCAAACCAGGTTCCTTCCCCCACCCCCGGTTGGCTTTTTTGCTTATCTGACGGTCGCAAAAGAGGATCGCATGAGCCCAGGGAGAGGCTGTGATCGTCGTTAAGCATGGAAAAAAATCAGTCGTCGGTCACGTTTTTTCAGTAACCGTCACTAAACGAACAGTTAAGTCATAAATAGGAGTCGGTTGGCAAGTATTCCAAATTTTGGATCAGGTGATTCCCCCGGGGGACGCTGCAGCGGTCATTAAGTGTGAAAAACAGTTGTAAGTGGAGTGTCGATCAACCTCCTGGAGGTGGCACAGCCCCCCTGTGATGGGGGAAGACCCTTTAATCCGGGCTCCCCAAACTTGGCCCCTTTAAGACGGGTGGACTTCAACTCCCAGAATTCCCCATTCAACCATGCCTGCTTTCCCTCCCACTCCTACTCCCCAGAGTGGAGAGACTGCAGAGGAAAGGATGACAAGAGAGTAAGCAGGCAGAGAGAGTTGAAGTCTTAGCCAAGCTGGCTGGGGAATTCTGGGAGTTGGAGTCCACCACTTAAATCAGGGGTCTCAAACCTTGGCAACTTTAAGACTGGTAGACATCAACTCCCAGAATTCACCATTGAACTAGCCTGATTTTTTCTTTCCTAGAGTGGAGAGATTGCAGAGGAAGGGATGACAAAGAGAGTAAGCAGGAATAGAGAGTCTTAGCAAAGCTGGCTGGGGAATTCTGGGAGTTGAAGTCCTCCAGGCTTTAAAGAGGTGATGTTTGGAGACCCCTGTCCTAACCCATCACCCACTCCCCCACTCCCCTTCCAAGGAATGCAAACTCACAGCAGCCACGGCCTGGAGTAGAGGAGTCCGGCTTTCCTGGGCCGTGTTCACCCAGTTAACGTCGGCCCCGTGAGCCAGAGCGTCTGACATGGTGGGCAAGCTAGGGGGCGCTGAGGCTGCGCGGTAGAGCAGGGCGCCCGGGTGCAAATGGCGGAGGTCCTCGGAGGGTGGAGGAGCACGGCTTGGGGAGACCCCCTCGCGCAGCCCTGGAGGAGCGAGAAAAAATAAGAGAGATGTAGAGGTCATCCTTGGTTAGCGACCACAGCGGGGACCAGCAAGTCGGTTATTAAGGGAAGCGGTCGCTGAGGGGAAAGTGGGTTTCCTTGCGATTCAGAGCTGTAAGGTCAAGAATGGAAGGATTGGTTGCGAAGTTCCCCTTACTTGTCACCCGTGTAAAAGATTTGATAAAAAGGCGGTTGGTAGGAGATGGGAAGGGAGGGAGGAGGAAGGAAGGAAGGAAGCAGAGGGAGGGAAGGAGGGAAAGGAGGGGGGAAGAGAAGAAGGGAGGAAGAAGGGAGGAAGAGCGAGGGAGGAAAGAAGGGAAGGAAGGAGGGAGAAAGGGAAGGGAAGGAGGGAAGGAAGAGGGAGGGGGAGGATGAGGGAAGGAGGGAGGAAGGAAGGAAAGGAGGGAGGAAAGGAGGAAGGGAGGAAGGGAAGAAGAGGGAGAGAGAAAAGAAAGGAAGTAGGGAGAAAGGGAAGGGAGGGAGGGAAGGAAGTAGGGAGAAAGGGAAGGGAACGAGGGAAGAAAGAAGGAGAGAGGAGGGGTGAGGGAAGAAAAGAAAGAAGGAGGGTGGGTGGGTGAAAGGAAGGAGAAGGGAGGAGGAAAGAGAAGGAAGGAAGGACGCTCCAGCCTGGGTCAGATAGGCAAGAGTTGTGAGGGTGTGAAGTGTTGCACAAGAGGCACCGTGAAGATGTGTGCAGGAGTGCAGAGACTGGCGCAGTGTGATAGGACGGTGAACGGTAGAAGGACGCCCTCCAATGACTTCCCCGCTGGCTTCCCCAATGACTTTCTGGGCAAGCGTTGGGACGCCTTCTCTCAATCCCACGTTCGGAGAGGAAAAAGACCCCTTTCCACCCTCTTACCTGCACCCCGGCGGATCTGGCCTGGCGGCTTGGGCTTGGGAAACGGCCGTGGGGATCTCTCCTGCCCGCCGGGCTCTCTGCTGCGGCTCAGGGGCATCCCAGCATTGGGGAACTTGGTGATAAATTTTTTTTCCACATATTTGGCCCGGATCCAGGCTTCTTTCTCTGATCTGGACAAAGAATGACAGGTTTTGCTTCTGGGAAGGAAGAATTACGATCTGTCCTCTCGCACCCAGAACCTTTGGACCGGGGCGGGGGGGCAAGACGTGAGGTTTAGGGCAGGGGGTCTCCAACCTTAGCCCCTTTAAGCCTGGAGGACTCCAACTCCCAGAATTCCCCAGCCATCTTTGCTAGACTTCAACTCTATGGCTGCTTACTCTCTTGTGATCCCTTCCTCTGCAATCTGCCTGCTTACTCTCTTGTGATCCCTTCCTCTGCAATCTGCCTGCTTACTCTCTTGTGATCCCTTCCTGTGCAATCTGCCTCCTTGCTCTCTTGTGATCCCTTCCTCTGCGATCTGCCTGCTTACTCTCTTGTGATCCCTTCCTCTGCAATCTGCCTCCTTGCTCTCTTGTGATCCCTTCCTCTGCAATCTGCCTGCTTACTCTCTTCTGATCCCTTCTCTGCAATCTGCCTGCTTATCTCTTGTGATCACTTTCCCTGTAATCTGCCTGTTTACTCTCTTCTGATCCCTTCTCTGCAATCTGCCTCCTTGCTCTCTTGTGATCCCTTCCTCTGCAATCTGCCTGCTTACACTCTTGTCCTCCCTTCCTCTGCAATCTGCCTGCTTACTCTCTTCTGATCCCTTCCTCTGCAATCTGCCTGCTTACTCTCTTGTGATCCCTTCCTCTGCAATCTGCCTGCTTACTCTCTTGTGATCCCTTCCTCTGCAATCTGCCTGCTTACTCTCTTGTGATCCCTTCCTCTGCAATCTGCCTGCTTACTCTCTTGTGAACCTTTCCCTGCAATCTGCCTGCTTACTCTCTTGTGATCCCTATATCTGCAATCTGCCTGCTTACTCTCTTGTGATCCCTTCCTCTGCAATCTGCCTGCTTATCTCTTGTGATCACTTTCCCTGTAATCTGCCTGTTTACTCTCTTGTGATCCCTTCCTTTGCAATCTGCCTATTTACTCTCTTATGATCCCTTCCTCTGCAATCTGCCTGCTTACTCTCTTGTGATCCCTTCCTCTGCAATCTGCCTGCTTACTCTCTTGTGATCCCTTCCTCTGCAATCTGCCTGCTTACTCTCTTGTGATCCCTTCCTCTGCAATCTGCCTGGCTTACTCTCTTGTGATCCCTTCCTCTGCTTGTGATCCCTTCCTCTGCCTGCTTACTCTCTTCTGACAATGATGCCCTTTGTCCTCTGCATCTGCCTGCTTATCTGCCTGCATATTACTTTCTTCTGATCCCTTCCTCTGCAATCTGCCTGCTTACTTCTCTTGTGATCCCTTCCTCTGCAAATCTGCCTGTTTACTCTCTTGTGAACCCTTTCCATCTGCAATCTGCCTGTTACTCTCTTATGATCCCTTCCTCTGCAATCATATGCCTGCTTACTCTCTTGTGATCCCTTCCTCTGCAATCTGCTTGCTTACTCTCTGTGCCTGCTCTGCTTTACTCTCTTGTGATCCCTTCCTCTGCAATTGGCCTGCTCATCTCTTTGATCCTTCCTCTGCAATCTGCCTGCTTACACTCTTGTGATCCCTTCCTCTGCAATCTGTCTGCTTATTCTCTTGTAATCCCTTCCTCTGCAATCTGCCTGCTTACTCTCTTCTGATCCCTTCCTCTGCAATCTGCCTGCTTACTCTCTTGTGATCCCTTCCTCTGCAATCTGCCTGCTGATCCTTCTCTGCCTGATCTTCCTCTGTTAATACTCTTGTCTCCCTTCCTCTGCCATCTGCCTGCTCACTCTCTTGTGCTTCCTGTGCAATCTGCTGATTACTGCTTCTTGTGATCCCTTCCTCTGCAACTGATTACTCTCTTGTGAATCTCTGCATGATCTTACTCTCTTTTGTGATCCTCCTGCTTAAATCTGTGCTTAACACTACACCTTGTGATACGCATTCTCTTGTGATCCTTGCAAGTGCCTGCTGTTACTCTCTTGTGATCCCTTCACTACATGCCATCCTCTGATCATTAATGTGCCTGCCTTACTCTCTTGTGATCCTTCCTCTGCATTCTGCCTGCTTCCTCTTTGTATCGCATCTGCCTGCTTACTCTCTTGTGATCCCTTCCTCGCAATCTGCCTGACTGCTTACTCTCTTGTGATCCCTCCTCTGCAGCCGGCTTACTATTTGTGATCCCTTCCTCTGCATACTGCTTACTCTCTTGTGATCCTTCCTCTGCGATCTGCCTGCTTACTCTCGCTTGTGATCCCTTCCTGATGCGATCTGCTTGCTTACTCTCTTGTCATCCCTTCCTCTGCGATCTGCCTGCTTACTCTCTTGTGATCCCTTCCTGTGCGATCTGCTTGCTTACTCCCTTGTGATCCCTTCCTCTGCATTCTGCTGCTTACACTCTTGTGATCCCTTTCCTCTGCAATCTGCCTGCTTACTCTCTTGTGATCCCCATCTGCAATCTGCCTGGCTTACGGTGTGATCCCTTCCTCTGCAATCTGCATGCTTACTCTCTTTGATCCCTTCTCTGCAATCTGCATGCTCTCTTGTGATCCCTTCCTGTGCAATCTGCCTCCTTGCTCTATTGTGATCCCTTGCCTCTGCGATCTGCCTGCTTACTCTCTTGTGATCCCTTCCTGTGCAATCTGCCTCCTGCTCTCTTGTGATCCTTCTCTGCAATCTGCCTGCTTATACTCTCTTGTGATCCTTCCTGGCGATTCTGCCGTGTGCTTATCTCTTGTGATCCCTTTCTGCAATTGCCTGCTTACTCTCTTGTGATCCCTTCCTGTGCAATCTGCCCTGCTACTCTTGTCATCCCTTCCTGTGCGATTACTGCTTACTTGTGATCCCTTCCTCTTGCATTCTGCCTGCCTTACACTCTTGTGATCCCTTCCCTGCAATCTGCTCTGCTTATTGCCTGTTGTGATACTGCCTGCTATGTCTTGTTCCTCTGCAATCTGCTTCCTCCCTGTATCCGCTTGAATCTCTTCTTGTGATCCATTCCATCTGCAATCTGCCTCCTTGCTACTCTCTTGTCATCCCTTCCTGTGCGATCTACTTGCTTACTCCCTTGTGATCCCTTCCTCTGCATTCTGCCTGCTTACACTCTTGTGATCCCTTTCCCTGCAATCTGCCTGCTTATTCTCTTGTGATCCCTTCCTCTGCAATCTGCCTGCTTACTTATTTGTGATCCCTTCCTGTGCAATCTGCCTCCTTGCTCTCTTGTGATCCCTTCCTCTGCAATCTGCCTGCTTACTCTCTTGTGATCCCTTCCTCTGCAATCTGCTGCTTTACTTCTTGTGATCCTTCCTCTGCAATCTGCCTCTTGCTTGCTCTTGTGATCCCTTCCTCTGCAATCTGCCTGCTTAAAGATCTCTTGTGATCCTTTCCTGTGCTATCTGCTTGCTTACTCTCTTCTGATCCCTTCCTCTGCAATCTGCCGGCGTACTCTCTTGTCCTCCCTTCCTCTGCAATCTGCCTTGCTTCTCTATTTGTGATCTTTCCTCTGCAATCTGCCTGCTTACTCTACGGTTTGATCCCCTTTCCCTGCCTATCTGCCTGCGCTGTACTCTCTTCTGCACCTACCCTTCTCTGCAATGCTGCCTGCTTACCACATCTTGTCCTCCCTTCCTCTGCAATATGCTTGCTTACTCTTGTGAATCCTTTGTCCCCTTCCTCTGCAATATGCCTGCTTAATCTCTTGTCATCCTTCCTCTGCAATCTCTGCTCTGCTCTACTCTTGTCATCCCTTCCTCCTCTGCAATCCTTCTGACCTTCTGCCTGCTTGTTACTCTCTTGTCATCCCTTCCTGTGCAATCTGCCCTTCCTCTGCAATCTGCCTGCCTTATGCCGTCCCTCTCTTGTGATCCCTTGGCTCTGCAATCTGCCTGCTTACTCTCTTGTGGATCCCTTCCTGTGCAAATTATGCTCATGTGCAATTCCTTCCTCTTACTCTGTGAAAAAAAAAAAAAAAAAAAAAAAAAAAAAAAAAAAAAAAAAAAAAAAAACATGCTTGCTTCCTCATTTCTGCCTGCTTACTCCCATTGTGATCCCTTCCTCTGCAATCTGCCTGACTTACTTATTTGGTGATCCTTCCTCTGCAATCTGCCTGCTTAATCTCTTGTGATCCCTTCCTCTGCAATCTGCCTGCTTTATTTGTGATCTTGCTGTATCTCTTGTGATCCCTCCTCTGCAATCTGCTGCGTACACTCTTGTGATCCTTTTCTGCAATCTGCCTGCTTCTTTTGTGATCTTCCTGCAATCTGCCTGCTTAATCTCTTGTACTCCCTTCCTGCAATCTAATGCAATCTGCCTCCTGCTCTCTATTTTGTGATCCCTTCCTCTGCAATCTGCTGCTTACTCTCTTGTGATCCCTTCCTCTGCAAATCTGCCCTGCTCTCTTCTACCTTCGCTCTGCATGCTAATCTCTTGTGATCACTTGCCTCTGCAATGCTTACTCTTCTGTGATCCCTTCCTCTGCATTCTGCTGCTTACGCCCTTGTGATCCCTTCCTCTGCAATTCTGCTGCTGCACTCTTGTGATCCCTTCCCTGCAATCTGCCTGCTTTTCTCTTGTTATCCCTTCCTCTGCAATGCCTGCTTACTCTGTTGAGTCCCTTCCTCTGCAATCTGCTTTGCCTTATTTGTCATCCTTCCTGCAATCTGCCCTTGCTCTTGTGATCCCTTCCTCTGCATCTGCCTGCTTTATCTTGTGATGCTCTCTCTTGCTGCTTACTCTCTTGTCATCCCGTTCCTCCCCCGCAACTTCTCTCTGTGATCCCTTCCTCTGCAATCGTGCCTGCTCTTACTCTTTGATCCCTTCCTTGTCATCCCTTCCTCTGCAATCTGCCTGCGTTCCTCTTGGATCCCCTCCTCTGCAATCTGCCTGCTTAATCTTTGTGATCCCTTCCTCTGCAATCTGCCCCTTGCTCTCTTGTCATCCCTTCCTCTGCAATCTGCCTGCTTACTCTCTTGCCGTGCTTCCTCTGTCTCCCTTCCATCTTCAATCTGCCTGCTTACTCTTTGTGATCCCTTCCTCTGCAATCTGCTACACCTGCTTCGGCACATTGCTGCCTTACTCTCTTGTGCTCCCTTCTCTGCATTCTGGCCTGCGTGACACTACTTGTATCCCTTCCTCTGCATTGCCTGCTTATCTCTGATCCTGCTGTAATCTCTGCCTCCTGCTGACACTCTTGGCCTCGCAACACACGCATCCCTTCCTCTGCAATCTGCTGCTTATCTCTTGTGATCCCTTCCTCTGCAATGCTGCCTGCTTAATTCCTTGTCATCCCTTCCTCTGCATCTGCCTGCTAATATTTGTGATTCCCTTCCTCTGCAATCTGCCTGCTTTCTCTTTGTGATCCCCTCTGCAAGTCCTGCTGCTTACCTCTCTTGTTCCTTCCTCTGCAATTCTGCTGCATATAGGCCTCTGTCACTCTGGCCTGCCTCTCTTAATGTCCCCTTCCTCTGCAAATGCCTGCTTACTTTTTCATCCCTTCCTCTGCAATCTGCCTGCTGCTCCTCTCCTTCCTCTGCATCTGCCTGCTTCCCTCTTGTCATGAATCTGGCGTAATCTCTTGTGTCCTCTGCAATTGCCACTTCACTCCATGTGTCATCCCTTCCTCTCTTGGCTTACTTAATCTGCCTGTGCTTACTCTCTTTGTGGCTGGCTTACATCTGTCCCTTCCTCTGCAATCTGGCTGAGTATGTTAACTTCCTCTGCAAGCGCTCTTGTGATCCATTCCTCGCAATCCTTGCACTCTCTCCCTTCCTCTGCAATCCTGTCTTTGCTTACACTATTTGATCCCTTCCTCTGCAATCTGCCTGCTTACTCTCTTGTTATCCCTTCCTCTGCAATCTGCCTGCTTACTCTCTTGTCTGCAATCTGCCTGCTTTAACTCTTGTGATCCCTTCCTCTGAAATCTGCCTGCTTACACTCTTGTGATCCCTTCTTGCAATCTGCTGCTTATCTCTTTTCTCCCTTCCTCTGCAATCTGCCTGCTTCCTTCCTCTCTGCTACTCTCTTACTCTCTTGTCTCCCTTCCTCTGCAATCTGCCTAGCTTTACTTATTGTATCCCTTCCTCTGCAATCTGCATGCACATCTTGTGACCTTCCTCTGCAATCTGCCTGCTTACTCTCGTGTCATCCTTCTCTGCAATCTGCCTGCTTATTCTTGTGATCCTTCCTCTGCAATCTGCCTGCTTACACTCTTGTGTACCCTTCCTCCATCTGCCTGCTTACTCTCTTGTTCACCCCGTCCTCTGCATCTGCCTGCTTACTCTCTGTGATCCCTTCCTCTGCAGCATGCCTGCTTACACTCTTGTCAATCCCTTCCTCTGCAATCTGCCTGCTTATTCTTGTGATCCCTTCCTCTGCAATTCTTGCCTGCTTACTCTCTTGTCCACCCTTCCTCTGCAATCTGCCTGCTTACTCTCTTGTGATCCCTGCCTCTGCAATCTGCACGGCTTACTCTCTTTAGTGATCCCCTTCCTCTGCAATCTGCCTGCGTTACTCTCTTGTGTCACCGTTCCTATGCAACTCTGGCCTGACATATACTCTCTTGTGTCCCTTCTCTGCAATCTGCCTGTTAATCTCCTTGATTTCTCCTTCCTCTGCATTCTGACTGCTCTAATCTCACTTGTGATCCTCCTCTGCAATCTGCCTGCTTACTGGTTGTCCTCTCTCTTGGGTGAACCTTTCGCTCTACACCGTTGTGCTGCAATCTGCCTGCTTACTCCCTTCCTACTTGTGACTCTTGTATCCCTTCTCTGCAATGCCTGCGCTTAATTATTGTTGATCCTTCCTCTGCATCTGCCTTGACTTTATCTGTAGACTCCCTTCCTCTGTCTCTGACAATTGCATCTCTGATCCTTCCTCTGTCCTCCTCTTGTGATCCCTTCCTCTCTGCAATCTGCCTCTTGCCTGCTTTCTCAATCTGCCTGCTTACTCTCTTGTGATCGCCTTCCTCTGCAATCTGCCTGCTTATCTCTGTGATCCTTCCTCTGCAATCTGCCTGCTTCCTCTCTTGTCCCTCCCTTCCTCTGCAATAGCATCTTCCTGCTTAATCTCTTGTGATCCTTCCTCTGCAATCTCTCCACTCTAGGCAGCGGGAGGAGGGGGGGGGAAGCAGAAGTAATGGGGAATTCTGGGAGTTGAAGTCCACAAGTCTTAAAGTTGCCAGGTTTGGGGGACCCTGCATGCTTTTCCAAATTGGACAAGCCACTTGGAAACCACCTGTAGGAGGGGGGACAGACAGGTGGCCCTGCGGTGACCCACGAGGCCATCTAGAAGCCCTTCAGGGCAACTGCCCTGTGCCCCCTGGAGGGCAGGCGCAGAGATAAAAAGGAAAAAAAACAAACATGTTTGCTGTCACTCAAACTTGCAGAATGCTACCTGGGTGATGGAGAATCTTGATTGACAACTCTGGGAGGGATTTTGATAGGGGGGTGGGGTTTCTTACCTGGAACTTCCTGGTTGGGGGCGTTTCATGTTCATTTCCTCCACCCTGGCCTCATAGATCTGGTTGATCACTTGGTTCCCCAACACAGTCATCAGCTGTGGGCGATACGGGAGGGGCTTAGGGAGGGGTGTGGGGGGTTTCATCTCAGCGTCCACTAAGGAGTCCTACCTCCATGTAGCAGGGGAAGAGTAGTGGAGGAGTAAAGGGGAGGCTAAGGTGTCTGGCAGGAGTTTGACAGCTGTCCCCCCCCCCAAATACTGGTAACTTCCCCTCCCTAACTCCCGCCCTTCCTTTCTCTATTTTGTGGTTGTTGTATTGTATACTTTGTTTATATTTTGCTATTTTTAATTCTCGTTATGATTTTCTTTTTTTTGTGATTATCCTTGTGTGCATAGTTTTCCTTCCTTATATATTTGGTGTCCTCCTTCTTTTCGTGTTTTTTGCCTTTTTTTGTTTTTACCCTCTTTAATTTTTCCTGTCTGTCCGTGCTGTTTGTCCCTCACTACTAACTTTTTCCTGCTTTTCCCTCCCGCCCGGTTTTCCTTCCATCCATCCATTCATCCATCCATCCATCCTTCCTCTATACCCTCCTTCCTTGATCCCTTGCCCCCCCCCCTCCCTCCCTTTTTGGCCCTCCCCTGCCCCCTCCCCTCCTCCTGCCTTTCCTCTTCCTCCTCTTGTTCGTCATTATCTCCTCCCTTCCTCCCTTTTTTCCTCCCTCCCTTTTTCTGCCTCTCCTTCCTCCCTCCCTTCCTCCATTCTCCTAGCTTCCTTCTTTTCCTTCCTTGGTACCTCCTCCCTCCCTGCCTCCCTTCCTCTCTTTCCCTCTCTCCTTCCTTCCCCTCCCCTTGTTCGTCATTCTCCCCTCCCTCCTTCTTCCTCTCCTCCTTCTTCCTCCCTCTTTCCCTCCTACCCACTCCTGTTCTCTCCTCATTCCCTCCCTCCCCTTTCCTTCTTTCCTTCTCCCCTTGTTCCTCATTCTCTCCTCCCTCCCTTCCTCTCCTTCCTTCCTTCCTTTCCATTCCTACCCTCCCTCTCTCCTTCCTTTCCTCCTCCCCTTGTTCCTCGTTCTCTCCTCCCTCCCTTTCTTCCTCTCCTCAAAACTCTGCTTCTGCGGGCTGCCTCCCCCCCCCCGCAGTGGATCTGTGCCCCAAAGTTTCAGCATGTGCCCCCCCCGACCCAGATCCCTCTGCCCCCCTCGATTCGAACCTCGCCCCCTTCTAACGCGAAGGCCCAGAAGCCTTTTCGAACTCTGCCTACGGTTTTCAGAAAAGCAGCCATATCCCGCACGTCAAGGGGGTCCCTCTTGTCCCCCTCCCCACCCAGTGACCCCCCCCAACTTCCTCCGCCCCCCCCCCCACCAGCACCCCCTCCTTACCTTCACCAGCTCTGGCTCCCAGGCGTCCAACGTGAGGGACCTCACCTTGGAGAAATGCACCCCGAGACTCCTAAGGCAGAGAAGGAAATCAGGTGAAAATCAGCCGAAGTTCAACAGGTGAAGAAAATCTGCCTCTTCTTGTGTGGGGGGGGGGGGGAGGAGGGGGGGTCCACAAACAGCCACGGCCCCTCCCACCAACGTGGCACCCACGTTGCAACTACCAGGCCACACACACACACACCAAGGACCACCCCCCCCCCGGGGGCTCTTTTCCTTCCAACCCGGCAAGAGACCCCCTCATAGAGGCCTTCCTCGACTTTACGACCCAACATTTCTGATGCTCAGCAAGACGTTTTGCGAAGCCCCCTTCCCCCCTCCCCCCCGCCCCTTTTGACCGCCTTTCCCGCCACGGCGAATCTTCACCGTAGTTTTTAAGCGATTCCGGCTTCCCCCGTCGGCTTGGCTCGTCGGTCGTAAAAGGGGATCGGGTGATGCCACGACCGTCGTTAAGTATGAGTCAGTGGCCGGGGGGGGGGGGGGCAAGGTCACGACGATAGCCGATAAGGGTGAAAAGGAGTCCCGAGCCACTTTTTGTAGCCGGGTTGCAACTTGGAACGGTCACTAAATGAACGGTCGTTAAGTCGAGGACGGCCTGGAAGCCCTTCCCTGATCCTAAGGCAGCTTCGGCCTTCTCCTTCGGGCAAGCCTTGCGTGTTCTTTCTGGCAACCCCGATTTTTATTCCGGCTCTTTGGCTTAGCTCAAATTTGAACAGAAGAACAAGAGTTGGAAAAGGCGCTAGAGATCATCTAGTCAAACCCCCTACACCATTCCAGACAAATGATTGCCTGGTCCCTTCTTAAAAACCTCCATCCAAGGGATTCCCAGGGAAGGGGGGGGGGAGAGATGGAAGGGACCCTAGAGGTCATCTAGCCCAACCCCCTGGCTCAAAGGAGTCCCAGGGAGTGGAGATGGAAGGGACCCTGAAGATCATCTAGTCCAACCCCCTTGCTGAAGGAGGAGACCCTACATCATTCCAGATAAACGGTTGCCTGATCTCTTCTTTACAATCTCCATCAAAGAGGTTCCTGGGGAAGGGGGGGGGATGGAAGGGACCCCAGAAGTCATCTAGCCAAACCCCCTGGCTCAAAGGAATCCCAGGGAGGTCGGAATGCAAGGGACCCCAGAGGTCATCTAGCCAAACCCCCTGCTCAATCCAGAGGACACCCCCCCCTCCACAGTACCATTCCAAACACACAATTGTCCGATCCCTTCTTAAAAACCTCCATCCAAAGGATTCCCAGGGACCGGGACAGGTGGGATGGGGATGGGATGGAAGGGACCTCCCCCCCCCCCCCCCAAGGTCATCTAGCCCAGCCCCTTCCGGGTTCCTTGCCCTGAGGCACCTGTGGATGCCGGAGCACTCGATGCAGAGGGTGATGCCCAGATTGATGCTGGCCCACTCCGGGGCCGCCTCCCGGCAGTCGCAACACTGGGCGTTGCCCTCCAGCCGCTGCACCTGGTCCACCACGTGCTTGTCCACCCCGCCTCGGAGTTTGCGGCTGGAGGGGGACTGCAAGGTGGCCGCCGTGAGGGAGGCGCTCCGCTCCAGATGCTGCACACACACACACCCCCCCCCAAAAAAAGAGGAAAAGAAAAAAAAGGATTATCAGCAAAAGCAGGCATGGACAGGGAGACCATCACCAAAAGAGCCGGAAAGGGGCCTGGGAGGTCATCTAGTCCAACCCCTTTCCCCAAGCAGGACATCCTAGGCTATTTCAGATAAACATGTAATGCAATCAGAATAGAGCTGGAAGGGACCTCAGAGGTCATGTAGTCCAACCCCTGGCTCTGGCAGGAGACATTATGTGTAGGTAACGTAATGTAATCGGAATAGAGGTGGAAGGGACCTTGGAGGGTCATCTAGTCCAACCCTCGGAGACCCGATACCGTTCCAGAGAAATACCCAAGTTCTAAAGGTATGTATATAATATGCTGTATGTAATATATGTAAAAATACGTATGTAATGCAATCAGAATTGAGGCGGAAGGGTCCTTGGAGGTCATCTAGTCTAACCCCCTGCTCAAGCAGGAGACCCTGAACAATTCCAGACAAACGTCTATCCAGTCTCTTCTTAAAAAACCTCCAGTGATGAAGCACCAACAAATTCTGGTGGCAAGCAGTTCCACTGGCTAATTGTCCTCACCGTTAGGAAGCTGTAAGTCCTTGACTTATGACCACAATGGAGTCCCCAATTCCCTCAATTGTCGTAATGCGAGAGCCTTGCCGAGTGCCCCAACTGCCATCACGACACCCCCCCCACAAGGGGTGTGGTGTGACAGTCATAACGTCAGCACAAGCCACATCCCATTTTTCAGGGCCGTCGTAATTTCAAATCATCATTAAACAAACGGTTGTAAAACGAGGATCTCAGGACTCCCACGCCTCTTGCAAGGACCTGGTCGCAACTTTGGCCTAGATCTTACCTGCCCAGGGGATTCTGGGTGATCCTCGTTGTACGCCGAGGCAATGCTGCTCTGGACAGCGCACATCCAGGCCTGTAGGTGGCGCTCCGAATCGGCCTGCAGGAGGCATGTCCTAAAGCGAGACAGGAAGGAGAAGATATTTGACCCTAGACCCAGCAGAGATACAGGCAGTCCTCGATTTACAACCGCAACAGAGCCATTGTTAAGTGAAACAGTTGTTCATTTTGCCCTGTTTTACGACCGTTCTTGCCACAGTCATTAAGTGAA
Organism: Bungarus multicinctus; assembly: GCA_023653725.1. Classification (NCBI taxonomy): domain Eukaryota; kingdom Metazoa; phylum Chordata; class Lepidosauria; order Squamata; family Elapidae; genus Bungarus; species Bungarus multicinctus. Next base: position 147,452,470 of record CM042840.1, on the reverse strand, counting down.
TCACCAGTTATTTTAATTGGTGTAGTTGTTAGTGTGTTTTTCACCCTTATGACTGTTGCAACATCCCCGTGGTCACAAGATTTCCATCTGGATGCTTTCCATCTGACTCTCATTTATGATGGCCACGACAACCATGTTTCACACTTACGACAGGTAGTATCCCCGTGGTTGTGTCATCAAAATTCAGACGCTTGGCAATTGACTCGTATTTATGACAGTCGGGGGCGTCTATGCATCTCTCTCTCTCTCTCTCTCTCTCTCTCTATCTATCTCTATCTCTCTCTATCCTCTCTCTCTCTCTCTCTCTACCTCTATCCTCTATCTATCTATCTGTCTGTCTGTCTGTCTGTTATCTATTATCTATCTATCTGTCCGTCTGGATCCCCGGGCTTCGCTATGAAACTATGTGGTCGGGCTTACTTTTTGGGGAGGAAAATAAGGAGAAAAAAAATCTGTCTCTGCCTACCAGCATCCATGGGTATTCATCTGGCTAGCCTCCTGTCAGCGTGAGAGAATTGAGGGCTGTTTGGAAACTGAAACAGTATATGCTGCATGAGCAAGGAGGAGACAGCAAGGAGCCTGGGCGTGGCTTAGCTCAACTGTTCTGTACTGAAGCTGCTTGGTGCTGTGAAATTGAAACTGAAACTCCTCTGCTTGTGTTTTGCCTTTGGAACAGATTTCTTTTCAGATGTGGAGGGGGAGCAGAACTCTTTAGCATCAGAGCGTGTTTAATAATAATAATAATAATGAGGATGAGGATGATGAGGATGATAACAACAACAACAACAATAATAATATAGGAAATACTCTAAATGCTCTGGTGGTCATTTTGAAAAATCCTTCCTTAGTAAGCCCCTAGAAGCCAAGAGGAACAGATGTGCCCAATTTCAAGTTTGTAGGCTTGATGGTTCTGGAGATTTTGTGATGATGCATGAGTGGTCTTTTTTGCTTTTATACAGAAATAGAAGATAGATAGAGATGATAAATGATACCGTAGATAGATAGATAGATAGATATAGATAGATAGATAGATAGATAGATAGATAGATAGATAGATAGGAATCGGATAGATTAGAAAGAATAGTAAGATAGATAGATAGATAAGATAGCATAGCCTAGACCAAGGATAGAAATGCATAGATCGAATATGTTGATTAGTATATAGCTAGACATAGACAGGAAGACAGACAGAAGGATTAGGATAGATAGAAGATAGAAGAAGATAGAAGGAAAGATAGTAGAGTAGATAGAAGATAGGGATACGAAGTCGCCGTCGCCCAAAGGATCGAATAGATATTTATTATTATTTTTTCTTATTTATTTAATGATTAGTGATAGCGCCCTTCTCCAGAAGGAATCAGGGGGCCGTTGGTATAGCGCAACATAAAACGTTGTTAAAATATAGTAAAAAATGTAAATTATAAAACGAATGTAACTATCTGTAAG
>CM042840.1:147376060-147450524 GCA_023653725.1 Bungarus multicinctus | reverse complement strand
AGGAAATTGGGCAGGATACGCAGGACCGCGTGTCTGCCGGTGATCTCAAAGAGGACCTGTGCGTTCCCAGGGCGGGTTTTCTCGGGTGCCGTTCGGCCTCTAGGTGTCGTATGGCGCGCCCCCAGGAGTAGGGCCTCTTATCTGTGGGGGCCATGCCCTCTGGAATGTTGCCCCCCAGCGATACGAACCGCACGGGACCTGAGAGCCTAGCGTGTGGTTAAAAAACTGGCTCTTTGAGCAGGCTGCACTAGGCTGATACACGATTTTAACTGTCATCAGTTTAAATGGGTGTTTTAATATTTGGGGTTTGTTTTTTTTTTAATTAGGTATGGGGAGGGTGGACTTTTAATTATAAAGCCCAATCCCCAAATATTAGTTAATCATTTTTAATTTTTGTTATTGGACATTGGGGTAGGATTGCATCAGTACACCGCCTGGGCCTTGGGAGGAAGGGCGGTATCTAAGGGTTTGTAATAAATAAATACAGATAAATAAACTAAATAAGAAAAGAAAACGAAGAAAGGGAAAAAGAAGAGAAGAAAGAACGGAAAGAAGAGAAGAAAAAGAGAAGAAAGAAAGATAAAGGAAGAAAAAGAAAAAGGAAGAAAGAAGAAAGAAAGAAAAACAAAAGAAAGAAAGACAAAGAAAGAAAGAAAAGAAGAAAGAAAGAAAGAAAAGAGAAAGAAAAACGAAGAGGGAAAGAAAAGGGAAAGTAAAAAGAAAGAAAAGAAAGAAAGGAAGGAAAGAAAAGGAAAAAAGAAAAAACGAAGAAAGAAAGAAAAAAGAAAAGAAAAAAAAAGAGAAAGAAAGAAGAAAGAAGGAAAGGAAAGAAGAAAGAAGAAAGGAAAGAGAAAGAACGAAAAAAGAAAGAGAAGATAAGAAAAAGAAAGAAAGGAAAGAAGAAGTAAGGGAAGAACAGAAGAAAAGAAGAAAGGGGGGAAGAGAAAGAAAGAGAGAGAAAGAGAGAAGAACTAAGCGAAGAAAAGAAAAGAAAAGGAAAAGTAGAAAGGAGAGAAAAGAGAAGGGGAACGAAGACAGAAAGAAAAAAGAGAAAAGAAAAGAAAAGACAAGAAAAAGAGAAAGACGAACAAGACAGAAGGAAAAAAGAACAAGAAACGAAAAGGAAAGAAAGAAGAAAGAATGAAATAAGAAAAACGAAAAAAGAAGGACAGCAAACACCGATAAGAAAGAAAGAGAAAAGAAAGAAGAAGGAAAAGAAGAAAGAAAGAAAGAAAGAAAGCAAGAAAGAAAGAAAGAAAGAAAGAAAGAAAGAAAGAAAGAAAGAAAGAAAGAAAGAAAGAAAGAAAGAAAGAATTTTAGAATCAGAGAAGGAGAAGGGACCTACGAGGTCATCTAGTCCAACCCCTGCTCAAGCAGGAGACCCTATATAAATAAACAAATATATATATAAATAAATAAATCAATATCACATATTTATGAAGATTCTCAGTCATCCAGGTCGGGATTTGGATTCCTTGCAGACAAGCTGGTCATTTGCATCCTTTTTAAAGAGTCGTTGAGACCACTTGGAGGTTTGTCTTCGCCCTCCCTCCAACTTCCAAGTGGCCTCAACGACGCTCTAAAAAGGACACAAATGACCAGCTGCCTGCAAGGAATCTCAATCCTTCCCTTCCCCGCCACTCTCCCGTCAGAGCCAAAGTAGGGAAGGAGAAGGGAAACCTTGGGGACACCCACGACCTGGAGGACTTGAGAATCTCCTGAAACAACAACAACTACATCGGCGTCGTGCTCACCCTGTCTTCGCAAAATTGGTCCAGTAGGTCATGACCACGGCGCTCAACATGACGTCGTTCTTGGAGAAGTTGCAAGGGAAGAGGTCTGTGGCCCCGATCATGGGCACGCCGAAGACATAGGGGATCTCGTCCCCGTGGGCCGCGTCGGCCCATTCGGGCCGCGTATCCGTCTGGCAGTGATGGTAGAAAGTGTAGAAGTAGACAGGCGACTGGTACTCGGCGTGGAGCTTGGCAGTGGCCACAGCAGGCGCCACCCACTGATGGTCAGTGAAGAGAGCCAGCAGGGTTTTGCGGCGCATCTCGCCGTTGTCGCGATCGGCCCAGTCAGTGTACATGAACTTGATGGTCTCCCGCAAGATGTCCTTGCCCTCTGGGTACCCGTACAGGTTGTCCACGAAGTTGGAGATGGTGAAGTCGAAGTAGCTGGCCGAGATGCCATCCTCGTTCTCCATGGAGTCCTCCACGAACTTCAGGCCCTCCCCTTGGTTGACCCCAATCAAGATGTCGTAGTTCAGGAACTCGCCTTGCTGCATCAGGATCTCCGGATCGTCGGGCACCACGTCACCGTCCACCACGGGGCCAAAAGCGATGTGGTAGCGGGCAGGCTGGATGTCCTGGTCCACCAGCTCCCGGTAAGGTTTCCGCCGTAGGCATTCCACCGTACTGCCTGTGTCCAGGTGGTCGCAGCCAACCTTGGAGGCCAACATCCGGGTGTACTTGAGTGGCTGGTAGTTGACGGACCAACTGGAGATGGCGGTGCCGCTCTGAGCGATGGCTTTCTGGAATAAACCTGTGGGGTGGAGAAGGAGAAGACGGGGTCAGCAACTAAGGACCTAAAAGGACAACGGTTACTGGGGCTCGAAAGTTAGAGCAGAGAGCAGAGAATAGCAACGGCACTTAAGGCTTATATACCGCTTCATGTCTCATTTCTGGCGGAGTTTGGGGGAGAGAAAAAAAAGACTTCTGCAGCTACTGCTGCTTTCCTTGCATGAAGCCAAAAGTCTCTCCTCTCTGTCTCTGTCTGTTTCTCTCTCTCTCTCCCCCTGAGAATGGAGCTGGAGACAGTATCCTTGCAATCCCAATTAAAGAACGATCGATCGGAAAACAGGGTGGGAGATTTTTCTGCAGACTTTTTTGGGGGGGATTTTCCCAAGGTCTCCGGTCTGCGGGATTTAAAATGATGAGTTAGGTGGTCCCTGAGGTCTAAAAGGTGGGCGACCCCTGATTTACAGCACTCTCTGAGCGGTTTATGGAGACAGTGTCTCGCCCCCCCCCCCCCCCCCCCGACAATCTGAGTCCTCATTTTACAGACCTCGGAAGGAAGGATGGGAGACTGAGTCAACCCTGAGCTGGTCAGGACCGACAGTGGGCAATCTGACTGCAATACTGTATTCTAACCACTGCGTCCCTACAGCTTCCTTCCTTCCTTCTCTTCATTTCCATTTCCTTCCTTCTTTCCTTCTTTTTTTCTTCCTTCCTCCCTCCCCATTTTGTCTTTTTCCTTCCTTCTTTCCTTCCTTCACAAGCAACAGCACTTAGACTTACATACCGCTTCACAGTATTTTAAGCCCTCTCCTTCCTTTCCTTCTTCCCTCTCTCCCTCCCCATTTTCTCTCCTTCCTTCCTTCCTTTCTTCACAAGTAATAGTACTTAGACTTGTATACCGCTTCACAGTATTTCATAGCCCTCTCCTTCCTTTCCTTCCTCCCCCTCCCTCCCCATTTTCTCTCCTTCCTTCCTTCCTTCCTTCCTTCCTTCCTTCCTTCCTTCCTTCCTTCCTTCCTTCCTTCCCAATAGCACTTAGACTTTTATACCACTTTACAGTATTTTAAGCCCTCTTCTTCCTTCCCTTCCTTCCCTCACAAGCAATAGCAGTTACTTATATACTGCTTCAGTGTTTAAAGCCCTCTCCTTCCTTCCTTTCTCCCCATTTTCTCTCTTTCCTTCCTTCCTTCCTTCCTTCCCAAACAACAGCACTTAAGACTTTTATACCGCTCTCCACGTTGTTCTGCAGCCATCTGTGAGCGGTTTATATAGTCATCCTCCTGCCCCCCCCAAACAATCTGGGTCCTCATTTTACCGACCTCAGAAAGAAGGACGGAAAACTGAGTCCACCTTGAGCCGCTCAGAATCGAATTGCTGGCAGTGGGCAGAGTACAGAGCCTGTAATGCCACGGTCTAACCACTGCACCACCACAGCTCTTACATAAGATTGGAAGGAATAATAGGGCTGGAAGGGATCTTCCAGTCCAGCCTCCTGCCCATGGCAAGAGAGCCTATATACCATTTGAGGCTTTCTTTGGACTGGATGGTTGGGATGGACACACGTGATCGTAGAAAGAATAGCGGAATAATAGAAGGGACCCCGGAGGTCCTCCAGTCAAACCTCCCCCATCCAAACAGGAGACCCAATGTCATTTCAGACAAATGGCCATCGTAAGTGAAGGACAGAAATGTTCAGAGTCCCCCTGTGAGGGAGATGGTTGTTCTGACCAAGGCTGTTCCTGAGACCATAATTAAGCACACACTCAGTTAAAACAACTCTTTGTTTTATTGCAACGCTGGGAATTATGTGCATTCCCAGCCCCTAATGATTCCCAAAGAGTTCCTCAAGATAAGCACCCACCTTTCTCTCCTTTGAATGGCTGCCAACAACTAAAGTGCAAATGAACTAGAAAAAAAACAAACCAAAGTACAAAGTCCACACAGAGCTTCAAGGTTCAAACCGAACATTGCTTCCTGCAAAGGTTTCATCACCTTGGCCTGACTTTTATCCCTTAGGGGAGAGACGATCACCTCCTAGCCTTGCAACCAAGTCACCCCTTTTGTCTCAGCTGCTCTTGCCTTCTGGCAGCTCTGCGCATGCGCTCACTGGGAACAGGCTCCCCTGGATCCTCTTCCTCACTGCTACCAGGCTCCGGAGGTTCTGGAGGCAGCACCCCACCCCTAGATGACCCATGGCCCCGTCTCTGCATTGGACGCAGGACCCTCGTCCAAGTCCCCTCCAGACTCCCGGACTGGTCCCTGTTCTTCCCCACTATCCGACTCCGCTGCCATCTCCGCACCGGCTGCCATCGAACCACAACAGGTGGGCAGTCCTTAAATGCTGGATGGCTGGCGACCCTGAGGGTGCGGGCCTTCTCTTTGGGGACACCCTCCCTCTGGAATGAATTACCCCCGGAGATGAGGATCATCCCTTACCTTTTGACCTTCCGGCGTGCGTTGAAAACTTATTTATTTTATCAAGTTGGTCTGGCCTAGGGTTTTATAGAGTTTTAAATTCGGTTTTAATTGGTTTTAATCCTTATTTTTAAACCCTTGTCTCATTTTTATTATTCAGCCACGATATTTAATCTTTTTAATTGTTTTTAATTATTATGTTATTACTGTATTTTTTAAATGGCTGAGTCCCAGGGAGAGGGGGGCGGTATATACATCTTGTAAATAATAATAATAATAATGATAATTATAATTATAATGCGATAAATACAGGTAGTCACCCCCAAAAAAATTATGTTGCTAAGAGAGACAGGTGTCAAAAGCGAATTTTGCCCCGTTTTACTACCTTTCTTGCCCAGTTGGAGGCGTTAAGATAGCAACGCGGTCGTGAAGGGAATCTGGCCATTGACTTGGCTCATCGGACGGTCGCCAAAGAAGGTGACATGACCTATTCCCCGGAAGATGGCGACCATAGTAAATTCAAGGAGGCCTGTCAGAATTTTGTCAGAAAATTCTAACAAAAATTTTAGTCAGAATTTTAATGACGTGACTACGGGGGTGCGGCAGGGGTCGTTAAGTGTGAAAACTGGTCCTAAGTCCTTTTTTTTCCAGAGCCATTGTAACTTTGAGCAGTCACTAAATGGAAATGTTGTAAATCAAGGATTACCTATAGATGGATGGATGGATGGATGGATCAGGCTTCATCTATCTCTTTTTATGCCTTTCACTTTCATTCTTTTTTGTAAATCCCTTCCTCTCATTTCAAGGTGGACAATCCTAGTGTCAGGGTTCCGCCGAATGCCCAAATTAAATCATGAGCTTTGAGTCAAGGTTCAGAAGAACCCAAAAGATTGATGAGGAGCAACAGATCGGCACTGACCTGTATGTAGTCCATTCTCTCACACATCATTTACTTGTGCCCGTTTCCCCCCGTTCCCTCCTGGATGTGTCATCAATTACATTCTCCAACAAAGGATTTTCGCGGGGCAGAAGATCCAGTAGCCTAGGCTACAATCTTTTGTAAGGTAAGTGTTGGAATGTACTTCTGGTTTCAAACTACTGTACTGCTTCCTACACATTCCCCACCTTTCTCCATTTGTTTAGGGCAACTCGAAAAAAAAGGCACAGGAAAGTTTTATGAATTGACCCCCCAGTTAATGTCCCTACAAACCACCTGATCAGTGGTGGGATTCAAATTTTTTTTACTTACTGGTTCTGTGGGCGTGGCTTGGTAGCCGTGGCCATGTGACTGGGGGGCGTGGTTTTTTTTTTTTGCATTTTTGCAGAGGAGCTTCTGGAGGGGGGGATGTTTGCTCCCAGAAGGCTCCTCTGGGGCTCAGGAAGGCAAAAAATGGAGGAAGGGGCCCTGAGCTCCTCCCTCCATTATTTTGCCTTCTTGGGCCTCAGCAAGGGGAATCCCAGCACTGCTGAGCTGTTCTGTCACCGACCTGGGCCATTTCACCCCTTATATAATTAGTTTGGGAATGAGAGCTGTCCCCTTAAGAGAATGCCTCATGGGAAATGTAGTTAATGCCTCATGGGAGATGTAGTTCATGTCATGTGGTCACATCTGTACTCCTGATTGGTCACTGAATTGATTCTGTTGGGTTGGGGGGAGTTTTTTTCATTCTTACCTGGACCCAGAAACCTGCTGGAGTCTCCCCTTGCTGTATCATTATGGGATGAAGATAATGATCTTTTCACACGATGAAGATGACAATGCAAAGATTGGACATTAGATGAATCTCAACATAACTGTGAGTTATAACTTGAGGATGCCTCATATAATCCAATAAAGAAACTTTGTATGGAAGCCTTTGTAGTGTTTAGCTCCTTATCCCAGGTATTTTGGGAAGATAAATATGGCCTGGGACAAAATACCCCTCCTTAGACAACCTGATGGCCCTCGGCTTCCTGGGGATCACCATATTGATGCTGAAGTTAGTGCGGACACCCGATCGGCATAGCCCACTGCAGCCCAGAATTCCTGAGCTCAAGCGATCCGCCAACATCAGCCTCCGGAGTAGCTGGATTACAGGTTCGTGCCACCACACCCGATCGTATGAACAGCTGATTGTAAGGAGCGGGGGGAAAAAGGAAGAAATAACCTTAAGGGGCGAGCATCGGGTGGGCGAAACAAGTGAGCCAGCGGCGACAGGGCGACAGGGTCGAGGGACGTGGCCAGCCAGAACTTACTACCGGTTCAGTGATCCACACCAAATCCTTGCTACCGGTTCGCCTGATCTGGTGCAAACCAGCAGAATACTACCACTGTACTTCAGTGGTTGCCAACCAGTGGGCCGTGAGAAAATTTTGGTGGGCCGCAGAGAAATCTCACCCCCAGAGCACCCCCCCAAAGCAATTAATCCAAGCTGCGCAGAAACACAAGGCCGCACCGCCCACATGGCCCACGGGAACCCTCCCCGCCCATTCACTCCTTACCTGGCAAACTTGCCTGCTAAGTTGCTATTTTTCCTTTTCCCGACCATCATCTGTTCTGCCGGTGCCGGGAGATTTAGATTAGCTAGGAAGCAAGAAATGGTTGGATTTCTTGCTTTCTAGATAGTCTTTAGATCTTCGGCTCTGCGTTTAAGCACAGCCAAACCTCCCTTAGGACTGGAAGTTCTATTATTCAGTGCAGACTCACAGCAAGCAAATTTTATGTGACAGACTCAGGTAGCCAATGGCAGATAGGTAGATCACTGAATGATTCTGTGATTTTGTGAGCGACTCAATCTGCCTGCTTTGCCTGATTTTGGGTAAAAGTTGCTCTTTCTTTAAATATAAAATTCAATATTTACATACATGGTGTATTGTGAGTTAATTTTATGAGTTTGCTTGTAAGCAATTTTTATGTGACAGATTGAGCTAGCTGATGGCAGAGAAATAGATCTCTGAATGAATCTGTGATTCTGTGAGCAACTCAATCTGCCTGCCTGCTTTGGCTGATTTATATTTATATAAATTTATATTTTTATTTATATTTATATAAATATTTATAATATTCACATACAAGCCATGCCCAGCCAGTCACACAACCACCAAGCCACAACCCCAAATTAGGCCACGCCCACAGAACCGGTTAGTGGTCCCTGGGATGTAAAATTATGAGTTTGGTGGTCCCTGAGGTCCAAAAGGTTGGCGATCCCTGCTGTACCTGATCCATTCAGGTGGGGTTAGGGTTAGCATGGGCAGATAGGACAAGAAGAAATATAGCTAGACTACATTTACCACTTTTATTTTTGGATGGAGTAATTTTTTTTTTTAATAGATGGTGGGAATGTAGTCGACGTAATATAACTTGGATTTCGGTAACGTGAAAAAGTTTGGAGTCTCTTTGCACTCACAACGCTAAGGCCAGGCCTCCTTGAATTCTGTTAACTCTTATCTGCCACTAATCTGCCTTGACCCTCAGTAAATCGTAGTTTGTTGGTTTGGTAGCAGGGAATGAGTTTGTACAGGCAGAATGGGCCCATGGATGTCCGACAGTTATCAGCTCCTTCGGAGTCGGACATCAGTGAGGCAGAAGAACAGCTGGAGCCTGTTCTCAGTGTGCGCATGCACAGAGCTGCCAGAAGAACGGAACAGCTGAGGAACAAGAGGCAGAGATGGGGCCAGGGCCGTCCGACAGTTATCAGCTGTCTTTAGAGTCGGAGATCAGTGGGGAAGAACAGCTGGAGCCTTTTCCCAGTGTGCTCATGCACAGAGCTGCCAGGAGAAGGGAACAGTTAAGAAACAAGGGTCGACTCGGGAGTAAAACCACAGGTAAATGGCCCCTCCCCTAGGGAATAAAGAGGAGTGAAAGGGGAGTGGGATTTGCAGGAGACAATTCATTCAATCCATTCGGGTGAAGATCTGTTCCTAACTCCTTGCCAAGTCATCACTGATACAGCGTGGTGTTTGGAAGCTATCGGCCTGGCAACTTTCCAAGCCTGATAAATGTCTGTGGTTGCAATTCCCCCTTGAAAGACTGTTTGCTGGGACTTTGCTGGATAAACAAGAGAGGTCGTAAAATGGGGCCAAACTCAATTTAGCCACCGTCTCGCTTAACAACGGACCCCCATTGTGGTTCTAAGTCAAAGGACTCATTTGAAGAACCCCAGTTCCTGGTTTGTTTGTTTTTTGGCGCCGGACGCTACCAGGACAACATCACCCCTCCCTGCCACTACTGCCCCCTTCCCATCATCCACGACCGGTGCAGCCCTACCTTCCGAGTGATGGGAGAGGATGAGCAGGTTGACGCAGGAGGCCCCAGCGCCGGATCCAAAGATGGTGATGCGCTCCGGATCGCCCCCGAAATGACCGATATTCTCGTTCAGCCACCTCAAGGCCTGGATCTGGTCAAGGAGGCCGTAGTTCCCCTTGGCCGACTGGTCCCCGGTGCTCATGAACCCTGTCGTGAGGAAAAGGAAGAAAACTGGGAATAAGGATTGGGGAATAAGGATGGTGCCACCAGGGGTGGGGTTCAACATTTTTTTAACCACTGGCTCTGGGGGCGTGGTTAGGTGGACGTGGTCATGTGACTGGGTGGGAGTGGCTTCTTCTTCTTTGTAGCACAGCCCTCCCGCCCCACAGCTGATCGTCAGAACAGCTGATCATCCTCTCCTTCCTTCCTTCCTTCCTCCTCCTCTTCTTTCCTTTCTTCCTTCCTCCTCTTCTTCCTTCCTTGCTCCTCCTCTCCTTCCCTCCTTTCTTCCTTCCTCCCTCTCCTTTCTTCCTCCTCTCCTTCCTTCCTCCTCTCCTTTCTTCCTTCCTCTTCTTTTTTCCTTGCTCCTCCTCTCCTCCTCTCCTCCTTTCCTTCCTTCCTTTCTCCTTCTCTTCTTTCTTCCTTGCTCTTCCTCTCCTTCCCTGCTCCTCCTCTTCTTCCTTCCTTCTTTCCTTCCTCCTCTTCCTTTCTTGCTCCTCCTCTCCTTCCTCCTCTTCCTTCCTTCTTCCTTCTCTCCTTCCTTCTTTCCTCCTTCTCTCTTTCCTTCCTTCCTTCCTTTCTCCTCCTCCTCTCCTTCCTTCCTTCCTTCTTTCCTCCTGGCCAGCAAGGGGGATTCCGGCACAGCTGGTCATCGGGAGGAGAAAAAAAAAACCTTACCAAGTGCGGGAGTGGATGGGGAGAGAATGCAGTCAGCGATGTCCGGTATGTGTGTGATGTCACCCATGCACAATAAGAACTGACTACGCAGGGAAGGGAGGGGCCAGGCAGGGCCACGATTTGCCAGTTCTCTGAACTGCGCAGAATCCTAACAACCGGTTCTATAGAAATTCCCACCCCCTGGTTACCATCAACACCCTGAGCATCTGTGAGCATCGGTCGCTCGATCTGGATTTATAACGGGCATATGTTAACCTTGGCTACTTTCAATGGAGTGGACTCCAACTCCCAGAATTCCCCAGCCAGCAAGGGTTTAGCAGGGGCAGGACAAGAAGAAATATGGCTCGACTACCTGTATCAGTGGTGGCTAACCATTTTGGGCTCCTGTGCCGAAAATTGCGCTTGCACTCATTCGCATGCCAGTACCCAGAAGGCAATGTGCGCGGAGGGAGGCCCTCCATGCCCCCTGAGCATGTGCACACAACCCCCCCTGCCCATCCCCTTACCAGCACTACACATGTGCGCGCCTCCCAGCTGATTTTCGGACCCTTTTTCGGCCTGGCAGAGGCTCGAGGGAAGCCTCTGCAGCCTTTGGAGGCCGAAAAAGGGGCCTGTTTCGTCAGTATTTCCGGAAATGCACTAAGTGACGAAACGGACCTGTTTTTTGGCCTCCAAAGGCTGCAGAGGCTTCCCTCGAGCCTCTGCCAGGCCGAAAAAGGGTCCGAAAATCAGCTGGGTGGCTCGCGCATGTGCAGTAAGGTAAGTTTACCATAAGTTCATCATCACGGACCTATCTATATCGCATTTTTTAAAAAATAGATGGTCATTTTTTAAAAATAAATAGATGGTGGCAGCCGTAATATACCTTGATTTCAGCAAAGTGGAAAAGTAAGCGATGAAAAGCTACACTAATAAACAGGTCAAAGGTGGGCTAAATGAAATGAAAATTAAGTGGGACGCTGGTCTGCTGGCTGGGGAATTCTGGGAGTTGAAGTCCACCCGCCTTTAGAGGAGGCCAAGGGTGAGAAACATGGATTAGAGCAAGGCTGTCCCAAACTTGTGGGCTCCAACTCCCAAAAATCCCTAGCCAGCAAGGGTTTACCAGAAATTAGCAATGGACAAGAAGGATTGTGGGTCAACTACCTTATATTGCATTTTTTTGGACTGGGCAATTTTTTTTTAATAGATGGCAGGAAGGTGGCCGATGTCATCTACCTTGATTTCTCCAAACATGGTGATTTTTAAAACTTGTGGACTCCAACTCCCAGAATTCCCTAGCCAGCAGAATTTAGCAATGGGCAGGACAAGAAGAAATATGGCTACGCCGCATTGATCACCATTTCATTTTTTCATAGAGTAACTTCTTGAAATAGATGGTGGGAATGGGGTCAGTGTAATATACCTTGGGTGGGTTAAGATGGCAAGGCAACGAAAGTGGCAAACTGATGTGTTGGCTGGGGCATTCTGGGAATTGAAGTCCACCCATCTTATAGGGGGCCACTGTTGAGAAAAACACAGAGGGGATCAGCAAATGTGGCCTCTTTTAAAGACTTGTGGACTTCAACTCCCAGAATGTGCTCCAAGCCAGCAATGTCCGTTTCCCATTTTAATTGTCTTGGGGCATTCTGGGAGTTGAAGTCCCACAAATCTTAAAAAATGGTGGAAATGGCTTTTGCGTCTCATTTTAAACAAAAGGAGCCGAAGAGCAGCGATCGATGGGAAATCTTTTTATATTTTTTCTTCTCCTTTTTCTTTCTTTCTTTCTTTCTTTCTTTCTTTCTTTCTTTCTTTCTTTCTTTCTTTCTTTCTTTCTTTCTTTCTTTCTCTTTCATTCTTTCTTTCTCTTTCTTTCTCTTTTCCTTTCTTTCTCTCTCTTTTTCTTTCTTTCTTTCTTTCTTTCTTTCTTTCTTTCTTTCTTTCTTTCCTTCCTTCCTTCTTTCTCTTTCTTTTCTTTTTTTCTTTCTTGCCTGGGCTCAACATTTGCACCGCCTTCCAAAATTCATCATCCCTCCTCCGTCCCGGGGCTCTTTTGCTGGAGATTACGAGGCCCGGGCCATTCATTATTCAACACTTTCTGAATGAAATATTAATTTCTGCTGCATCTGGGTAAAAATTTCATGCCCAGAGAGGGAGGCAAAAAGGGGAGGAGGAGAGGAGCCACACCCCAAGCCGATACGATGGGCGGTGCCCGTTTTAAGGCCTCAGCCCTTACGCCCGAGCCGGCATCGTTCAGCCTCCAAAACCAAGAATCCTCCATCTTGGCAGCGGCACAACCGTTTGGTTGTACCACAGGGCCCATCCTCCATGGCAAAGATAACAGATAATCAGAGTTGGAAGGGATCTTGTAGGTCATCTAGTCCAACCCCCTGCCCAAGCGGGAGACCCTACACTATTTCTGACAAATGGCAGCCCAATCTCTTCTTGAAAGCCTCCAGGGATGATGAAGCTCCCACAACTTCCGAGAGCAACTTTTGTTCCATTGGTTGATTGTTCTCCCTGTCAGGAAGTTTCTCCTTATTTCCAGTTTAAATCTCTCCTTGTTCAGTTCCCACCCATTGTTCCTTGTCTGACCTTCGGATGCTTTGGAAAATAGCTTGACCCCCTCCTCCTCCCTCTGGCAGCCCTTCAAATATTGGAAGGCTGTAGCATGTCTCCCCTGGTCCTTCTCTTCACCAGACTAGCCAGGCCCAGTTCCTGCAACTCCTTTGTACAGGGTTACACGAGGAGGCTTCAGGGCAAAATGCAATGTTTTTAATAATATGCCGTTCCAGATTTTGCGTGTGTGTGTGTGTGCGCGTGTGTGCGTATGTGTGTGCGTGCATTGGTTAGGAGAACAAGGAAAACATGAGATTGTCCACACAGGACCCGGTGGGAAAAAAAGAACAGAAAATCAGGGATTGTGTTTTATTGCACAACGACGCTGCAGGATAGGAATTGGGCCGTCCCAAACAACCGTTTTGAAAGCCATCCTTTACATCCCACAGCCCTTAAGTCCATGTTTTTCACCCAGTCTATATGTGTACTTAGGCAAGAAAAACCCAAAGGACACATATAGACCTATAGGAGAAACCAGGCTCAATAGCAATCACTGTAATAAGGGATCTTGGAGTCTTAGTGGACAACCAGCTAAATAGGAGCCAGCCGTGTGCAGCAGTAGCCAAAAAAGCCAATGCAATCCTAGGTTCCATTAACAGAGGGAGACAATCAAGATCAAGGGAAGTACTAATAACTCTCTGTAAAGCCTTAGTAAGACCACACCTAGAGTACTGCATCCAGATTTGGTCACCACATGATAAAAAAGATGTTGAGACTCTAGAAAAAGTGCGGAGAAGAGCAACCAGGATGATGAGGGGACTGAAGGCTAAAACATACGACCAACAGTTGCAGGAACAGGGCCTGGCTAGTCTAGGGAAGAGAAGGACCAGGAGAAACAGGAGAGCAGTGTTCCAATATTTGAGGGAGGGGGGGTTGGAGTAGATGGAATAGACCTACAAGGTCCCTTCTAACTCTTGTTTAAAAATAGACTTGTGGGCTTCAATTCCCAGAATGAAAACAATATTTATAGATAGATAGATAGATAGATAGATAGATAGATAGATAGATAGATAGATAGATAGATAGATAGATAGATAGATAGATAGATAGATAGGTAAGTAGGTAGAGGTGGATAGATTAGATAGAGTGAGAGATTGAGTGAGAGATTGATAGTTGGGGATGGATGGATAGAGAGAGAGAGATTGATAGATGGGAGATGGATGATAGATAGATAGATAGATAGATAGATAGATAGATAAATAGATAGATAGATAGATGGTAGGCAGGTAGGTAGGTGAATGGATGGATGGATAGATAGATAGGCAGATATAAATATAGATACTATTCCAAAAGAAAGTTAAAATGCAAAATGCAAGTCTTAAAGGGGCTGCATTTGCTGGCTGAGGAATTGTGAGAATTGAAGCCCACTAGTCTATTTTTAAACATGTTTCCTTTTTTAATATATATTTATTCCAAAAGAAAGTTAAAATGCAAAATGCAAGTCTTAAAGGAGCTGCGTTTTGGCTGGGAGGATTCTGGGAATTGAAGTCTTTAAAAAAAATGGGGCCAAGTTCCTCATTTATGGGAAAGGGGTCACCTCCCCTCTCCCCGAGGCAGAGGCCTAGACTGGGACACCCCCCTCTCTCCCCACCACCCCCATACCCAGCACGCCGAGCCGGTAGTTCAGGGTGACAACAATCACATTTCCATACGCAGCCAGCACACTGCCGTCAAACATGTTTCCGGTGCCTTCCATATACGATCCACCATGGATGAAGAGCATGACAGGTTTTTTCCCACTGTCTCGGATATCTGTGGGGGGGAGAGAAAAATCACCAACATGAGGCAGAGGAACCCAAGAGAGAGAGCAAGTCCATCCTTTGACACTCCACATCCCCCAATCCGAAACAGGAGAGGCCTACAACCACAACGTCTGAAGGCCCTCAAGAAGCTGGAGGTGGCCATTTTGTCTTCTGGAGAATCCCTTGGTGCCAAGGGTCACTCTGGGTTTTGGACCCGGAGAAACGTCCGTCAACAAGGAGAAGTGTCCTCCAAGCAAAAGAACCTCAGGCCACAAGATTGGTGGGGAAGTCGGATAGCCCTTTCCTGACCAAGGCCATCTCCAACTACTCAACGCAACCAACCAAGCGGCGTTGACCAGCACCGAACAACGACGCATTAAACCTAGTTTTGGGGAATGGAAACATCTGCAAGAGAGCAACCCAAGAAGCCTTCCGCCCAACGAAGCAGCACGGAGGAGAAGCTGCAGTTTGAGGAGAACCCAAGGACCACCTGAGGAGGCCAGGGTGGTCTAGCAGGAGGAGAGGTTGGCAGGAGGCTTGAGGAAGGGCTGGAGCAGAAGGCACTTGGGGAGGGGGAGAGAGAGAGAGAGAGATGATGACCACGAGGACGATGAAGTGGACAACCCAGGTGGTCAAGAAGATCCAGGGTTTCCCACCAAGTGGGATTTTTTGGGGGGAGCAACCCAACCTGAGGAAGAGGAAGAGGGCCAGTGGAGGGAGGAAGGTGGGCAGCAAGAGTTAAGGGGGGGGGGGCGATGATGAGATGAGCCTTCTGGGCCAGGTGGGCATCGCAGGGCAGGGGGTGTGCGTGAAAAGGTTTGGAAGGTCCACCAAATCAAGCTGCCAAACTTCTCAGAGATGATGTTTTGGAAATGATGTTCTCCTGCTTTTTGCCCTCCTTTGAAAAAATGGCTCCCGGGTGTCAAAAGAATTCGGGCGGGGGAGGGGGAGGGAGGGCAAAACTCCTTGCAAACTGCAAGCCCACCTCTATTTTTTTTGAGTGGGGGGGAGGAGAGGAAAAAAACCAACCCAACCCCACCACCAACCCAATGCCCCCCCTTGCCCCCCCACACCACACCAAACCCCTGCTTCCTGTTTCTAGGTCACATCCCATTTCCATGGCAACCCGGAGCCTAATTAATGCAGCGGCAAGGGGGGGAGCGTTAATTAGGCGCACAAGGTCTTAATTAGCAGTTTCCACTCAGCCCCTCCCCTTGTCTTTCCTGAGGGGAAGGAGTGGGGGGGGGGCAGGAAAGGGCACCCCCCCCTGCATCTGCATGAGGGCACTCTTGATGCACAGCTGCCTCAGGAGAAGGTCTTTGTAAATTCTCCTTCCTTCCTTCCTTCCTTCCTTCCTTTCCTTCCTTTCTCCATCCCTTCTTCTTTCCTTCCTTCCTCCATCCCATCCTTTCTCGTCCATTCTTCCTCCCTCGCTCCCTCCTTCCTTCCTTTTCCTTCCTCTCTCCCTTCTTTCCTTCATTCTCCTTCCTTCCTCCATCCCATCCTTTCTCTTCCTCCCTTCCTCCCTCCCTCCCTCCTTCTTCCAATGGCTGTTTGCAGTTAAAATGAACTTTCTATCACTTTCTCCCTGCTGCTTAACGATTCCTGCCTTGAGTTGGGGGTGGGTGAGCATAAGGCTCCCTGTTCAATTAGGCATGTCAAGGGAAATAGGGTTGTTTTCCTTTCACTCCATGAAACTTGAGGGATGACCTTGGCAATGCCCAGGGGGCAGGACCTCCCAAAATGATTGAACTACCTCCCTGAACTCCTTATTCACGATGAGGGGCGGTGAGCGACGGTATTAATTGTACACAACAAATTGTACACAACGAATTGAATGCATTAATAGTTTCAATCAAATTCTATTGATGGGCTGGCCTTGCTTACTTCTTCCTATTACCATGAGCAGATTACTACACCCACGTCTCAATGCATCCTCACCCACTGCCTTCTACGTTCAAGTTCAAAGATCAGTTCCCAGAATTCCTCGCGCACCGAACAACCTTAGTGACTTGTAAGATGCATGGATTTCAACTCCCAGAATTCCCTGGCACGAATCCATTCCTTTTGAAGTGTGTATTGTGGCACGCTTCACTCTTGCAATCCCTTCCTCTGCAATCTCTCTGCCCTGGGGCAGTGGTCACCAACCACGGCCCACCACTGGTAGTCGGCGAGAAAATTTTGGTGGGCTGCAGAGAAATGTCACCCCCACAGCAATTAATCCAAGTTGCGCAGAAACACAAGGGCTGCACCACCCACGCGGCCTGCAGGAACCCTCCCCACCCACTCATTCCTTACCCGGCAAACTTGCCTGCTAAGTTGCTATTTTTCCTTTTTCCGACCATCATCTGTTCTGCTGTGTCAGGAGATTTAGATTAGCTAGGAAGCAGGAAATGGTTGGATCTTGCTTTCTAGCTAGTCTTTAGATATTCGGCTCTGCTTTTAAGCACAGCCGAACCTCCCTTAGGACTGAAGGTGCTATTATTCAGTGCACGGCAAACAAATTGTATGTGAAAGACTGAGCTAGCCGATGGCAGATAGCTAGATCACTGAATGATTCTGTGAGAGACTCAATCTGCCTGATTAGTTTGTCTGATTTTGGGTAAAAATTGCTCTTGTTTTAAAATAAACAATTCAATATTTACGTACATGGTGTGTTGTGAGTTAATTTTGGGAGTTTGTTGCTAGCCAATTTTATGAGTTTGCTGGCAAGAAAATTTTATGTGACAGACTAAGCTAGCCGATGGCAGAGAGATAGATCTCTGAATGATTCTGTGAGCAACTCAATCTGCCTGCCTGCTTTGCCTGGTTTTGGGAACAAGTTGCTCTTTTTTTTAAATAAAAAAAATCAATATTTATATAAATATTTACAATATTCACATACAAGCCGTGCCCAGCCAGTCACATGACCATCAAGCCACACCCCCAAATTAGGCCAGGCCCACAGAACCGGTTAGTGGTCCCTGGGATCTAAAATTATGAGTTTGGTGGTCCCTGAGGTCCAAAAGGTTGGACTAGATGACCAGATGACCTCCAAGGACCCTTCCAGCTCAGTTATGCTCTTAAGCAATGGTTCTCACTCGTTTAAGTTGTACGGACTCTTTGTTTACTCCCAGCTAGGCGCTCCCCACATGACAATAGGGTGTCAAACTTTCCGCTTCTCAGCCAGCGCCTCCCCCCAAACATCTGGAAGGTGTCACAGCTATTCGAGGCACCGCTGAGCGCCCAAGCAGGAGGGAAACAAGGGAAAGCTAATCTCCAGAAGATGTGTAGGTGGAGAATGTGGCCTCCTGCCAGCCAGCATCGTAAAAGCCACCAATGTGCCAGCGCATTTCCAAAAGCCATGCCTTGGGGGAATCCCCAATTCAAACTCTCTCCACATTCTTCTCCTCGTGGAAGCCGGGGAACTGATTTGGGGAGCGGAAACATCTCAAGAACTTAGGGAAGGAAGCTCACGCTCGTAGAGAGGGCAGCTCATCGCTGGTTCTGGTTGTCTTCTCTTTCTGTTGGATCATTAATGGGGTGGGGGTGGGGTTCCTTCAGTTGCCACTGTGTGACAGTAGACCAGAGGTCTTCAAACTTGACAAGCTTGAAGACTTGTGGACCTCCAAGAATTCCTCTCCCAGTCGTGTTAGCTCAGGAATTCTGGGACAGTTGGAAGTCAAACCACTTACACTTGCCAAGTTGGAAGACCCTTGAGATAGATAATAAGATAGGTTAGATAGATACTGTAAATGATTGGTATAGATGCTAGATAGATAACTATAGAAAGATAGATAGATAGCAAGATAGGTAGGTAGGTAAGTAGGTAGGTAGAGGGTAGGTAGGTAGAGGTGGATAGATTAGATAGAGTGAGAGAGTGAGTGAGAGATTGATAGTTGGGGATGGATGATGGATAGAGAGAGATTGATAGATGGGAGTTGGATGATAGATAGATAGATAGATAGATAGATAGATAGATAGATAGATAGATAGATAGATAATAGGTGGGTAGAGGTGGATAGATTAGATAGTTGGGGATGGATGGATAGAGAGAGAGATTGATAGATGGGAGATGGATAATAGATAGATGATAGAGAGATAGAGATAGATGATAGGTAGAGGGTAGGTAGGTAGAGGTGGATAGATTAGATAGAGTGAGAGAGTAAGTGAGAGATTGATAGTTGGGGATGGATGGATAGATGGAGAGAGAGAGAGAGGGAGGGAGGGAGAGAGAGAGAGAGAGAGATAGACAGACAGACAAGAGTCTTCAAACTTAACAACTTTAAGACTGATGGACTTCCAACTCCCAGAATTCCTCTCCCAGTCATGTCAGCTCAGGAATTCTGGGAGTTGGAAGTCCACCAGTCTTAAATGTGCCAAGTTGGAAGACCAGTGAGATAGATGATAAGATAGATTAGATAGATAGATACTGTACATGATTGATAGAGATAGATGATAGATAGATGATAGATAGAGGATAGGTAGGTAGATAGAAAGTAGGTAGGTAGAGATGGATAGATTAGATAGAGTGAGAGATTGAGTGAGAGATTGATAGTTGGGGATGGATGGATAGATAGAGAGGTTGATAGATGGGAGATAGATAGATAGATAGATAGATAGATAGATAGATAGATAGATAGATAGATAGATAGATAGATAGATAGGATAGATCAAGGGTCTTCAAACATGACAGCTTTAAGACTTGTGGACTTCCAACTCCCAGAATTCCTCCCCCAGTCATTTCAGAATTCCTGAATTCCAGAATTCAGGAATTCTGGGAGTTGGAAGTCCACCAGTCTTAAACATGCCAAGTTGGAAGACCCTTGCAAAAGATAGTAGAAGAGGCCAAAAACAGACATCTTCCTAGGAGAAGCACCCCACTTCTGGAAACATCTCCTGGGGAGACATCCTCATGGTGTTGAATCCTGTTGGGATCAGATGGAAACTAGGTTTGTCCTTAAAACCTATGAACGGACATATGAGTTTCAGGTCCCTTTCTCTAGGGTTTCGTCCCTATTGTTCTTCTTCGAATTTCATGATGCCTTCCTAAGCAACGTTGAGCAACACAAGAGGCCAGAGACTTCCTAAACTGTTGGGCAATCAAATTCCCAACAAATAGTCCTTCAGTAGCATTTCAAATGGAGGGATTTGGCCAAAGGGTGATCCCCACTCTCTCTCTCTCCATTCTGGTCTTCCCAGATCGTTAGATGGACGAGAGAAACCAATGTTGATGACATCTCAAGAGCTTCCTTACGTTAGTCAAGGTTGCCTGACACATGATTAACAGGCAGGAAGCAGCAGGTGAAGCTAGGCAGAATTCACACCTGATACCTGTACAATTAGCACAGCCCCCCTCCCCCTCCCCCCAGGCTGTGTGCTTTCTCCACTTCTCTTCTCCCTAGTCTACACCAATGGCTGAATCTCAAACAATCCATCTGTTAAAATATTGAAGCTTGCAGATGACACAACAGTGATTGGTCTCATTCGAGACGGTGACGAACCCGCATACAGACAGGAAGTTGTACAACTTGCCTTGTGGTGCGACTGGAACAATTTGGAACTGAAGACACTCAAAACCCTAGAAATGGTGGTAGACTTTAGAACCCTTCCCAGGCTACTCACCTCTTACAATACTGGACGACACAGTGTCATCAGTGGAGAACCCTTCCAATTTCTGGGTTCTATCATATCACAAGATCTAAAAATAGACACCTAACATCAAAAACGTCATCAAGAAAGCCCAAAGAAGAAGGTTCTTTCTGGGCCAACTCAGGAAGCTTCAAACTGCCCAAGGAGCTGCTGATCCAGTTCTACAAAGGAATTATGGAGTCTCTAAAAAAGAATGCAAAGGACCAGGAATATTAAATCCTTCCCTTCCCCTCCATCCAAGTCAGAACCAAAGAAGCTTCTTGGTTGAGAAGCGAAGCATCTTCTGCTGATCCAGTTCTACGGAGGAACTACTGAGTCTGTCATCTGCACCTCTAGAACTGTCTGGTTTGGCTCTGCAATTCAACAGGACGGACATAGACTTCAGAGAGGAATTAGGACTTCAGAAAAAAAAATTACTACTAACCTGCCTTCCATGGAGGACCTGTATCCTACATCCTGAGTCAAAAAGAGGGCTGTGAAAATATCTACAGACCCCTCACATCCCGGACATAAACTGTTTCAATTCCCACCCTCAAAACGATGATATAGAGTCCTGCACATCAGAACAACTAGACACAAGAACAGTTTTTTCCCCGAAAGCCATCACTCTGCTAAACAAATAATTCCCTTAACACCGTCCAACTATTTACAGAGTCTGAACTACTATTACTATTAATCTTCTCATCACTCCTTATCACCCATCCCTTCCCACTTGTGACTGAATGACGGTAACTTTGTTGCTTGTATCCTAATGATTTTTATTGAGTGTTTCCTAGTATGATTTGATTGCTTATTTGTACTCTATGGCTATTATTAAGTGTTGCACCTTTTGATTCTTGACAAATGTATCTTTTCTTTTTATGTACACTGAGATTATTTGCACCAAAAACAAATTCTTTGCCTGCCCAACCACACTTGGCCAATAAAGAATTCTATTATTCTATGCTATGCTATTCCATTCCATGTACACTGAGAGCATTTGCACCAAGACAAATTCTTTGTGTGCCCAACCACACTTATTTATTTATTTATTTATTTTATTTATTTATTCAATTTATATACCGCCCTTCTCCCGAAGGACTCAGGGTGGTGCACAGCCTACTAAAACCATGTATATATAAAAGTTAAAATAGAATTAAATAAGGGCTGTAACCGAATCTAAAATCCCAACCTTAAAATTCATTACTTAAACCCCATTAAAAATCAATTTAAGATCAGCCCAGGCCGGCCTGCTCAAAGAGCCAGGTCTTCAAATCATGCCTGAACACCCTCAGGTCGGTGGTCGTTCTCAACTCAGGGGGGAGCCCATTCCAGAGAGCGGGTGCCCCCACAGAGAAGGCCCTGTTCCTTGGGGTCGCCAGGCGGCATATAGAGGCCGTCGGGACCCTGAAGAAGGCCCTCCTTGTGGGAGCGCACAGGTCGGTGGGAGACTACTGGCAGAACGCGGTCTTGCAGATAGGCTTGGCCAATAAAGAATTCTATTTGATTCTGTTCTGTTCTGTTCTATTCTGTTCTGTTCTATTCTATTCCAATTCCTATTCTATTCTATGTACACTGAGAGCATTTTCACCAAGACAAATTCCTTGCGTGTCCAATCACACTTGGCTAATAAAAGAATTCTATTCTGTTCTGTTCTGTTCTATTCTATTCTATTCCTATTCCTATTCCAATTCCTATTCTATTCTATGTACACTGAGAGCATTTGCACTAAGATAAATTCCTTGTGTGCCCAACCACACATGGCCAATAAAAGAATTCTATTCTATTCTATTCTATTCTATTCTATTCTATTCTATTCTATTCTATTCTATTCTATGCTATTCCATTCCATTCCATTCCATTCTATGTACACTGAGAGCATTTGCATCAAGACAAATTCCTTGCGTGTCCAATCACACTTGGCCAATAAAAGAATTCTATTTAGAGCCACTTGAAGACGAGTGGACTCCTTCAACTCCTTGAATCCCCCGGCATTCACGCATTCCTTTCGATGAGTACACCCATTGCAACCCCGTTGTTAACTCTCTTATAATCCCTTTCTCTGCAATCTCAGAGGACTCTCACTCTAGGGGATAGGAGGGGAAAAATGAAAAACAGGCATGGCTGGCTGGGGAATTCTGGGAGTTGGAAATCCACCTGTCTTCCAGTATCCCCCGCAAGGAAAGGACGGGGAGAAACCCAAGATAAAATGTTCAGGCCTAAATCCCATCCGAGAACATCGCCGGCCCACGTTCTCTTCTGGAAGGATTGCCGCTGGCTCGTCTCCAGAAGAGGCTAATCAGGAAGGCGCTTCCTGGAATTTCCCCAAGTCCTCCATCTCCGACCCGCCACCTTTTTCATCGCACCCAGAAAATGTCAGAACAGAGGAATCCCGATGCAGGCAGTCCTCGAGTTATGGACTGCAGCTGAGCCGGACGCGTCCGTAGCTTGAGCAAAGGTGGGTTTTGCTCAGTTTGTAAACCTCCTTTCTTGCCGCCGTGAATTACTGTTGTGCTTCATCAGCCACAAGTGTGGACAGCCAAGGCCTGCGTGTGAGGCAGGGATGAGGCCAGGACCATCAGGGAGTGTTCTGACCCAACCGGGTTCCCAAAGGACAAACACAGACGAAGGCAGCAGCCCCCACCTTTTAAGGCTTAATAATAATTCTGTTCTGAAGGCTGCTTTCCATTAATTAGCTCGGATAAGAAAGAGCCTTGCCAAGTTGTTTCTCAAGGCTGCCAAAATCCCAGAGATAAGAACTAATTTACAAGATTCTCCAAACACGAACTAAGATGTCCACCTGTGCGGTCCAGACAGTTTACAGTTAATGGGAATTGGGATAAGTTAGTTAGGAATTAGGAGCAGTCCCCTTAAGGGAATGCATCATGGTAAATGTAGTTAAGGTATCCTGGGAAATGTAGTCCATGTCATGTGGCCACATCTGTAATCCTGATTGGTCACTGAATTGACCCTTGGTTGGGCTGTGGGAGGTTCCTTCACTCTTGCCTGAACCCAACATTATGCTGGCGTCTCATCTCCTTGCTCCTAGCTCCTTGGATATGGGTTGAGAGATTCCAAGATGGCGACCGGAGGATGTCGGGCTGAGGAGCTCCGCTGCCACGGCCGAAATTCGGGGTAAGTCCTCCTCCCCCGGGGTCCTCACCTGTGGCAGGGGTGGCAAAAGGACCCGGGGGGGGGAGCCCCGAAGAGGCCGTGGAACTGCGGAGGAGGCCGTGGGGTCGTTGGACTGCCGCCGAGGCTGCCGCTACCGCCGCTACCGCCGTTGCTGCTGTCGGCGCCGCCGCCGAGGCCGGGGCTGCCGCCGCGGCTGCTGGGGCTGCCGCCGCCGTCATCGGTGGCCGTCGTCGCTGCTGCTGGGGCTGCCGCTGCTGGGGGTGGTCGTCGCCGCTGCTGGGGACCGTCGTCGCTGCTGCGGGGGCTGCTGCCGTCGTCGCGGGGGCCGCTGAGGCCGCTGCCGAGGCCGGGGCCGCCGCCGCGGCCGCTGGGACTGTCGCCGCTGTCACCGGTGCGGAGGAGGCCATGGGGAGGCCGGAGGAGGTCGTCGCTGAGGCCGCCGCCAGTTGCCGCAGCCGTTGGGGTCGCTGCCGGAGCCGCCGCCGCTGCCGCTGGGGCCATGGAGGCCATCATTGCTGCCGCTGGGGCCGTTGCCGGCGTGGAGGAGGCCGTGGGGAGGCCGGAGGAGGTCGCCGTTGGAGCCTCTGAGGCCTACGCCGCTACCGCTAGGGCCGTTGGGGCTACCGCCATCGTCGCTGGGGCCGCTACTGTCGACGCCGCCGTTGAGGTCGGAGCCGCCGCTGGGGCCATCACCGGCGCGGAGGAAGCCATGGGGTGGCCGGAGGAGGTCGCCGTTGGGGCCTCTGAGGCCGTCGCCGCTGCCGCTGGGGCCGTTGAGACCGACATTGCCGCCGCTGGGGCCGCCACTGGTGTAGAGGCCGGGCCCGGGACTGGTTTCAGGGCCGGAGCCGCTGCCACTGAGGGCTCTTTGGGGCCTCTCGGGCGACGGGGGCGCTGTTTGGCCAGGCATCGGATATGGTGCCTGGCAATTTCCATTAGGCCCGGAGATGTAGGTCCCGTTTGGTTTGGCCTTTGCCTGGTCGATGACAGTCAGGGAAGATCCAGCCAAAGACACAAACATTGACATATTCCTCGAAACATCTGTGGGCCCTGAGATATGTCCCCCTGTCTCAGAGTTGGCCCTCTTACCTCTCCAAGACTTATCTCAAGGACGGATCTTGGGATCCGGAGAGATGGTGGGGTCGCCGGAAACGTGGGAGGGAGGGTTGTTTAAAATTTTTAATTAGATTTTTAAAGGGGTTAGGGTTGGCCGGGCGGGGGTTGGGGGACAACCCGCCTGGGGCTGGGACCGGGTCGTGGGTTGAGCGTTGCCGGGAGGGTTTGGGGTTGGATGCGGCTGTATTGAGGATGGGGGGTTGTCCCAGGGAGGGTGATTTTAAAGCTATTAGTACGGTGAGCGGGAGAGGCAGATTTGGCGGTTATAGGGGGCCACATTCTGTTTTGGAAGCGCGCCCCCACTATTTGTCAGCGGGGGCGCACTCCGACCCCCTTGTTATGTCCCGTTCCCCGGGGGGTCTGAGCGATCGGGCCCTGGGCCTTCGGCTGATGTTGTGTAACGCCAGGTCCGTTAGTAATAAGGCCCCCCTCATTTATGATTTGATCTGTGAGGGGGGAGCGGACCTGGTGGGCATCACCGAGACCTGGCTGGGCCCAGAGGGGGGAGTCCCTCTTGTGGAGATGTGCCCAGCCGGGTTTCGGGTCTTTCATCGGCCGAGGGCCCAGGGGAGGGGCAGGGGTGTTGCGGTGGTTATTAAGGAAGATCTGTGTCCGAGGGAATCCACTGTTTCTCAGACGACCGGATGTGAGTCTCTTTTCGTGAAGTTTGGTCCCAGGGTTCAGGTGGGCCTGCTGGTCGCATACCTGGCTCCCTGCTATGCGGCATCGGCCCTGCTTGAGCTCCTTGAGGTTATAGCCGGCGTGGCGGTTGAGACCCCCAGGCTTATGGTCATGGGGGATTTCTGCCGGCGGTACCTCGGGGACTGCTCAGGAGTTCATGGCTTCCATGACAGCCATGGGCCTGACCCAGTTAATTCGGGAGCCTACTCGCGCGGGAGGATCCCTTATAGGGATGGGCTGAGGAGTTTTCTAGGTTTCTGCAGGACAAAATCGCTCAGATTCGAGACGAGCTGGACTCCGACTGGGCATCTCCAGGTGGGGGGGCGGGGGTGGATATCGGTGAGGTTAATTGGGTTGAGTTCGACCCTGTTACTGTAGAAGACGTGGACAGGGTGCTGGGGGGACTGAATGCCACCACCTGTTTGTTGGACCCGTGCCCCTCCTGGCTGGTCTTGGCCACTCGGGAGGTGACACGAGGCTGGTTCCAGGGTATTATAAACGCTTCCTTGAGAGAGGGGCTTTTACCCGCCGCCTTGAAGGAGGCGGTGGTGCGGCCCCTCCTCAAGAAACCGTCCCTGGACCCAGCATTGTTATCAAATTATCGTCCTGTCTCCAACCTTCGCTTTGTTGCGAAGGTTGTAGAGAGTGTGGTGGCCCGTCAGCTCCCCCAGTTCCTGGATGAAGCGAGTTATCTTGACCCCCTCCAATCGGGCTTCAGGCCCGGGCACAGCACGGAGACGGCGTTGGTTGATGATCTCT
The DNA here is from genome assembly GCA_023653725.1 of Bungarus multicinctus. NCBI lineage: Eukaryota > Metazoa > Chordata > Lepidosauria > Squamata > Elapidae > Bungarus > Bungarus multicinctus. Next base: position 147,424,830 of record CM042840.1, on the reverse strand, counting down.
GGAGGGCTCGGGACAGAGGTTGTTCCTCTGTCCTGGTCCTGTTAGATCTCTCGGCGGCTTTTGATACTGTCGACCACAGTATCTTATTGCAGCGATTGGAGGGGTTGGGGGTTGGAGGCACCGTGTTGCGGTGGTTCTCCTCCTTCCTCTCCGACCGTTCGCAATTTGTGTTGATGGGGGGGCAGAGATCGTCCCCAAGGCCCCTGCTTTGTGGGGTGCCTCAGGGGTCGGTGCTCTCGCCCCTGCTGTTCAACATTTATGTAAAGCCGCTGGGTGAGATCATCCGTGGCTTTGGGGTGGAGTTCCATCAGTATGCTGATGATACTCAGCTGTACATCTCCACCCCGGGCCACCCCAACGAAGCCGTCGAAGAGATGACCCGGTGCCTGGAGGCCGTGCGGGGTTGCATGGGTCGTAACAGGCTTCGTCTCAACCCGGCCAAAACCGAGTGGCTGTGGTTTCCTGCGCCCAGATACAGCCAGCTTATTCCTTCGCTGGCCGTGGGGGGAGAGGTATTGACCCCCGTGGAAAGGGCGCGCAACTTGGGTGTCCTCCTGGATGTGCGGCTGTCTTTGGAAGAACATATTGCAGCCGTCGCCAGGGGGGCTTTTTATCAGATTCGTCTGATTTACCAGTTGCGGCCCTTTCTGGATCTGGGCGCACTTCGCACAGTCACTTCCGCCCTCGTTATCTCCCGCTTGGATTATTGCAATGCTCTCTACATGGGGCTCCCCTTGAAGAGTCTCCGGAGGTTGCAGTTAGTTCAGAATGCAGCTGCGCGGGTGATTGTGGGCGCCCCTCGGGGCGCACACGTAATACCACTTCTCCGCAGGCTGCACTGGCTTCCTGTGGCCTTCCGGATTCGATTCAAGGTGGTACTGATGGTATTTAAAGTGCTCCATGGCTCGGGACCTGGGTACTTACGGGACCGCCTGCTGCCACCAACAACCTCCCGCCGCCCAGTACGCTCCCACAGGGTCGCCCTACTTGGGGTACCGCCACCTGATCGTTGTCGGCTGGCGGCCCCGAGGATGCGTGCTTTCTCTGTGGGAGCCCCCTCCCTGTGGAATGATCTCCCCCCGGAGATACGAGCCATGACAGATATCCTCTCCTTCCGGCGCGCAGTCAAGACTCTATTTTTTAAACAAGCTGGCCTGGCCCAGTAAGGGTCTATGGGGTTTTAAGTTAACAGGGTTTTTTAAATTTTAATCTCATTTTAAAATTTTATGGGATGCAGCCACATCTATGTTTAATCTGGTTTTAAATTCTATTTAATTTTGTAACTTTGTATTTTATGTATTTATTAGGCTGTACACCGCCCCGAGTCCCTTTTGGGAGAGGGAGCGGTATAGAAATACGAACAATAAATAAATAAATAAACTATCCTTTTTATACCAGAGAGTCAGCTATGCAGAGAACTGGACATTGAGATGAATCTCGATGTAACTGTAAGTTATATTTGAGGATACCTGATGAACCAATAAAGAGACTTTGTATGGATGCCTTTGTGGAGTTATCTGTCTGCCTTAAATTCAGCTAGTAATTTTAAAGAGCAGAACAGTAAAAGGATGGCAATCTTTCATCCCATATCAAAGGAGTAAGGAGCAAGGAGGTGAGACGGCAGAAGGCAGCAGTAGCAGAAATGGCCAAAGTCCAGGCCGACCAACAAGCAGAAATGGCCAAAGTTCAGCAGCTGAGCTTCATAGCTTCTTTGCTGTCTGCAAAGAATGCTTTTCCAAATCTGGCTTTTATCCTCTTGAGGGAGGGACCATTACCTTGAAGCCTTACTCCTGAGTCGCCTGTGCTGCTACAGTAATTGTTCTTTCCTCCAAGCAATCCTTCGTGCATGTGCACTTAGCACAGGCTCCTCGGGAACCTCCTCATTGCTGCTGCCAGCCTTCACAATTTCTGAAGGCAGCAGTCCACTCCCTGATGGTCCCGAGCCCTCATCTGAGTCCTCGCTCTCCTCAGCCATCTGCACCTGCTGCCGGCTAACCACAACAGGGAGTGGAGGGTTGCTGCTGGAGCTTGTGGAGGCTGGCAGCAGTGAGGAAGAGGCCCCCGAGGAGCCTGTGCCCAGGGTGCATGCGCGCAGGGCTGCTCGAAGGAAAGAACAGCTGCAGCAGCCACAGGTGACTCGGGAGTAAGGCTGCAAGGTGACGGCTCCTCCCTTAAGGGATAAAAACCAGCCTGAGAAACCAGAGTTCTTTGCAGGAGGCAAAGAAGTTCTTGCACTTCAAGCCTTGTGGAAGTTCGGAATATCTGAGTTGGTGTTTGGAGACTCTTTGATTTATTCTTGAGGGACTTTATCTGGTGCTCTTGGCAGCCTTGCAAAAACTTGGCCAGGCTCTTCCTAATTAGTTGGAATTAGCCTTTTATCTGCGAAAGAACGGGATTCGTAAATGAAACAGTAAAAGATTGTGCTGGCACCTTGCCATTGTTAAGTGAGTAACACAGCCGTTAAGTGGAATTGGGCTCCCCCCCCCCCCCCGCCCATTGACTTTACTGGTCAGGTAGTCGCAAAAGACAACAAATGGTCAAAATTGGGAGCGTCCTATCAAATTATATACTTGTCAATAGTGGTGTCCCCCAAGGAATGTTCTAGGATCCACTCTCTTCATATTCTACATAAATGACCTCTGTGATCATATTAAGAGCAACTGCCTTCTCTTTGCTGATATGATGTAAAGCTGTTCAATATGACAGACAATACTGCTACCCTTCAAAAAAATCTCGACTATGTATCAGAATGGTCAAACAAATGGCAACTTCAAATCTCAACAAATAAATCCTCTGTCTTACATATTGGCAAAAGAAAAATCAGAAAATAAAATACAGGCTGAATAGTCAAGACCTTGTTGATGATCCAAACTCTGTCAAGGACCTTGGAGTACTCATCTCAAATGACCTAAGTGCTAAAGTCCACTGTAACTACATAGCCAAAAAGGCGTTAAGAATTGTTAACCTAATCTTACGTAATCTTATCTTTTTCTCTGGTAATATTACACTACTAACTAGAGCATACAAAACATTTGCTAGACCAATACTCGAATACAGCTCATCAATCTGGAAGCCACATTATGTATCTGATATTAACACAGTGGAGAAAGTCCAGAAATATTTCACAAGAAGAGTTCTCCACTCCTCTACTCGTTGGAGAATACCTTAGGCCACCAGACTCGAAATTCTAGACCTAGAAAACCTTGAATTACGCCACCTTCGATCCAATCTAAGTATAGTACATAAAATCATACATTGCAATGTCCTACCTGTCAATGAATACTTCAGCTTCAGCCATAACAACACAAGAGCAAACAATAGATACAAACTCAAGGTAAATCGCACCAAATTTGATTGCAGGAAATACAACTTCAGCCAGAGTGGTCAATGTCTGGAATACTCTACCTGACTCTGTGGTTTTTTCCCCAAACTCCAAAAACTTAACTTTAAATTGTCTACTATTGGCCTCGCCCCTTTCCTAAGAGGTCTGTAGGGGGCATGCATAAGCACACCAACGTGCCTACCGTCCCTGTCCTGTTGTTTCTTTTATTCTTCTTATATGTACCCATTTCATGTATTCATAACTATGTATATACTTATACCTGTTATCTTATAATCGCTTGACAAAATAAAATAAAAGGTGACCAGGACTCTGCAATCATCGTGAATATAAGTCGGTCACTGTGTTGTCTCGATTTGGATCACGGGGCCATGGGGATACTGCAACGGTCGTAAGTGTGAAACGCGACCGCAAGTCGCATTTTTCACCTTCAAATGGCCACTAAATGAATCGTTGTCAGTTGAGGACCTCAGCTTACAACCTGCTGTTTAGCAAATGGTGGGAATTACTACGGCACCGGGGGAGGAAAAAGGTGACTTATGCTCAGTCCTCATACTTACGACGATCACAGCATTCCCCATGATCAAAATTCGGGGACTTGGTAACTGACTCGTATTTATGACGGTTGCCGAGTCCTGGGGAGGAGGTGGGAATCACAGTGTCCTAGCTGGCTTGGAAAATCAACGGAAGAAGTAGGATTCACTTAACGACCATGAGATCCACTTAATGGTGGCCGTGATTTCCTTAACAATAGCCCACAAAAAAAAGGTCATAAAAGTGGGGCATCTCCCTTAACAACCGTCTTGCTTAGCAACAGACATTCTGGCCATAAGTCAAGAAAGTTTGAAAGAGCTGTTTCTTCAGGCCAACCTGTCCAAGAAGGGGTGGCTTCCTTTCCAATTGTGGTTTGTTCCAACAAGCCAGGATTGCGCTGCAGCTTCGGAGTCTTGGCTAGCTCGCAGAGATAGAGATAGATGATAGATATAGACAGATAGAAAGACAGACAGACAAATAAATGAGAGAGAGAGAACTATTAGTTGGATTGGATGGTTGGATGGATGGATGCAGATGAGATAGATAGATGATAGAGATGATAGATAGATTAGATATAGATAGATAGATAGATAGATAGATAGATAGATAGATAGATAGATAGATAGATAGATAGATAGATAGAGACAGAGAGACAGAGAGATGAGAGAGAGAACTGTTAGGTAGACTGGATGGATGGATGGATGGATGCAGATGATATAGATAGATAGATATAGATAGATAGATAGATAGATAGATAGATAGATAGATAGATAGATAGATAGATAGATAGATAGATAGATGATAGAGATGATAGATAGATGATAGAGATGATAGATAGATAGATAGATAGATAGATAGATAGATAGATAGATAGATAGATAGATAGATAGATAGATAGATAGATGATACAGAAGATAGATAGTTAGATGACAGAGATGATAGATAGAATAGATAGATAGATAGATAGATAGATAGATAGATAGATAGATAGATAGATAGATAGATAGATAGATAGATAGATAGATAGATGATAAAGAAGATAGATAGATAGATAGATAGATAGATAGATAGATAGATAGATAGATAGATAGATAGATAGATAGATAGATAGATAGATAGATAGATAGATAGATGACAAAGATAATAGATAGATAGATAGATAGATAGATAGATAGATAGATAGATAGATAGATAGATAGATAGAGAGAGAGAGAGGAGAGAGAGAGAGAGAGAGACAGACAGACAGACAGACAGACAGACAGACAGACAGACAGACAGGATGATAGATAGATGGAGAAAGAGATACAATGGATTGATGGTTGGAGAGAAGAGGGGTAGATAGATGCAATGGATGGATGGACGAATGGATGGATCATGGATGGATGCAAATGATAGAGATAGATAGATAGATAGATAGATAGATAGATAGATAGATAGATAGATAGATAGATAGATAGATAGATAGATAGAGACAAACAGACAGACAGACAGACAGACTGATAGACAGACAGGATGATAGAGATGCAAAGAGATACAATGGATGGACGGTTAGAGAGAAGAAGGGTAGATAGATGCAATGGATGGATGGATGGATGGATGGGGGACGGTTATTAGCAAAGGACAGAGAGAAAGAGAGGTGGAGGGTGGGACAGACAGGCAGACAATCAGGCAGCAGACAGGCCCATCCAATCCAAGCCGCCCTCCTCTCTTCCCCTTCTCAGCCTGCACAGGATTTTGCAGATCCTCTCATTTTGAAATCAGCTCTCGGCTGACCCTACCCGACCTTCCCTCCCGGTGGCAATCACACCCTTGTGGACAGTGGAGGAGAGAAATAATAATATATCCGGGATGTATTTTTGCCTTCCTTTGAGAACTGCTGTTTAACATCTTTCTTTCTTTCTTTCTTTCTTTCTTTCTTTCTTTCTTTCTTTCTTTCTTTCTTTCTTTCTTTCTTTCTTTCTTTCTTTCTTTCTTTCTTTCTTTTCTTTCTTTCTTTTCTTTCTCTCTCTCTCTCTCTCTCTTTCTTTCTTTCTTTCTCTCTCTTTCTTTCCTTTCTTTCTTTCTTTCTTTCTTTCTTTTCCTTCCTTCCTTCTTTCTTTCTTTCTTTTTTAAACACCTTTCATTTATTTCAGGCCCTTTCTTGCCTTCATCCCCACACCCCACCCAGGGCAGGGGAGTGGCAGATGAACCTCGGGGCTAAGTGAGGGCAAGGCGGGGGGGCTAGGGTCCGATTCATGCCATGCTTTGCGCGCACACACACACACACACACACACACACACAGAGTGTTTCTCTGCATCTCTGGGAAACAACGGCAACCCCCCTGCACAGCTGCACCAACTCCATAGGACAAAAGCAATCTCCTGGATTTCGGAGGGAGGAGTAGGTGTGGAAATTTCACAGCCCCCCCCCCCCTCTCCCTTCCACACCTTTTCGGGCTCTGGATGTGAAATGCGGCAGGGCCCCGTCACACATTGGCGCTCCAGGCCATCGCTACCAACAACAACACCCACCCACACTTGCAAAACTGAAGCTCCTTGTCTCATTATGATTCCGTGGGATTAACCCCCAAACCAAAGCTTAAAAGGAAAGGAACCAAAATAATAATAATAATCATCATCATCATCATGTCTGGCTAAATTATCCCTCATCTTCATGACTGGAAAAAGCTAAGTTTCTAGTCCTGAGTGAGGCCTCATCCGTTGCTGAATCTAAAAAAAAATTAAAATCTCCTTTTCGGGGGGATGCAGAACAGAATCACCCAAACTCGGTTAAATCATCCCCTAATTTTTGGGGGGTGGGCGTTTGTCAGAATGGTGTAGGGTCTCCCGCTTGGGCAGGGGGTTGGACTAGATGACCTATAAGGTCCTCTTCCGACTCCGATGATCTGTTATCTGAGTAAAGCATACCCCCCACTCTCAGCTGCTGCCCTTGCTGCAGAAGATGCCTGTGATGTCACGAAGCCCCACCCCCTGGCCAGGTAAAGGAGCAAATCCGCCCCGAGTTGGACCGCATTGACACAGCCAATCGGGTCCTTTTAGGGGCTTAGGCCTGGCTATGCCAGCGAGTTCTGTCCTTGGGAGAGGCTGGCTTTAGTTTTAGCAGCTGTTCTTTCTCTCTGGCTCTTTGGCCTGGAGGACTGGGCGGGCAGAAATGGGTTAGCCAGCAAGGTTTTAGTCATTCCCACAATAGAAGTAGTTGGGTGGTGTTAGTTTAAGCCACTCTAGGACTCCCTTCCTTCCTTCCTTATCTTCTTTCCTTCCTCTACTTCCTTTTACCCTCCTTCCCCTTTCCTTCCTCCCTTCGTCTTTTCTTTCCTTCCTTCCTTCCAGCCTCTTTTTTATCTTCTTTCATTCCTCTCCTTCCTTTCATCCTCCTTTCCCTTTTCTTTCCTCCCTCCCTCTTTTTATTTCCGTTCCTTCATTCCTGCCCTTCCTTTCTCCTTCCTTCTCATTCCCATGTCCTTCATTCCTTCCTTTTTTTATCCTCTTTCCTTCCTCTCTTCCTCTTTTCTTCTTTCCTTCCTTTCCTCCCTCCCTCCCTCTTTTTATCTTCTTTCATTCCCTTCTTCCTTTCATCCTCCTTCCTCTTTTCCTCCTTCTTTCCTTCCTTCCACTTTTTATTTCCTTTCCTTCCTTCCTCTTTCTTACTCCTTCCTTCTACTCACTCCCACATCCCTCCTTCCTCTTTTCTATCTTTTATAATTTCTCTCCTTCCTTTCATCCTCCTTCCCCCTTTTCTTTCCTCTCCCTCCCTCTCCTTTTTCTCAGTCACGAATCTTATTTTGTAACATATCAGCTGGGGGGGACCTCAACAGAAATCCTTACTATTGGGCCTACAAAACAACAACAACCACTCACTTCAGATCCAGCCTCTTCCGAGGAAACTCGACAGTCCCCCTCCCTCCCTCCCACCCACCCATTCCCCTTCCATTAACCCAGGATCTCCTGTTGGGGCTCCAATCCCTCTTGCTCCTATCCAGCGGGAAAGGAATTCTGCTCATTTGCCGTGTGGCTAGAAAAGCCGCTGCCTTTGAGGCGCCTCGGTGGTTGCCAATTAAATAAATAGCCCGAGGCCCCTAAACCAGCTCAGTCTACTCTGCTGCAAGCAGGGAGCCTTGTTTGATACTAGAAATTTCCTCCCTACCCTGCCATGTCTGAATGCTCCAATTCCAGACCTTGTGCCGCTTTAAGACTCGGCAAGTTTAAGATAGGTGGACTTCAACCACCAGAATTCTTTGGCACGAATGCATTCTTTTTTTATATGTAAACCTATTTTGTGTCCGGCTTACTCTCTTATAATCCCTTCCTCTGCAATTTCTCTGTTCTAGGGAGTGGGGGGGGTGGGGGAACAGGCATGCATTGGCTGGGAAATTCTGGGAGTTGAAGGTCTTAAATCTTAAAGCGGCCAAAGTTGGACACCCTTGACCTGGATCCAAGCATTTCCCAGGAAAACTGGGCCTCTCTTCTTGGCCGCAGATCCAGCGGTTATGAACCTGGCAAAGAAGCCCATTGTACAAATTCCCATTAGGAAATTCGGCCTTGGATTCTTTCAAAATGTATCCCAGACATCTTTTGTGGGGTGCTATGGGCAGAACAACCTTTCTTTACTCTACAGGACCCACAAAAGCTCTTTCTCTACTACCTTTCTCCAAACTGTTTTGTCCAAAATGTCTCAAAATGGTTTCCGGAGGTCCATGGGTGTTGCACCTATCCCTGGTCCTTCAGGACAGAGGGGAACCAAACGTAAAGCCTTTGAAGATATTTATAGATTGGGTCAAGGGTGCAAACATGAGGAACTCACATTACCAGGAAGGAGTCAAACCCAGCAGTGGGATTCAGCCGCTTCACAGCGGTTGGGGAGAAAGTTCCCCAGCAGTTTGGTGAATTGGTTGATGGAAGAAATCATGAGAGGCAGAGAACCGGTTGTTAAATTATTGGAATCCCACCACTGGGATTCAAACCCCTTTCTTCTCCTCTTCCTGCCCTCTTTCTTTTAAAACAAATTTGTGGTTGATTAAGCTCTTGGTCAATTCTCCAGAAAAAAAAATTTGCCTTAAAATTACAAATACAGGACAAGTCGGGCTAAAAGAATATTCTACTTCCTTACTTCCTCTCACCTCATTTTACAACCTGTTTTTGCTACAACCGTCCCAAGTACATGCCAGTTGCCGACAACTCGAATTGTGATCACATGACCACAGGGCTGCTGCAAACAATCTGATAATAAATAAATCTGAGGGTCACCTTTTTCCCCCCCCGCCCGTCACAATCTCAAAAAGTCACTAAACGAATTGTTGCCCATCGCGGGATCCCCGAACGTGTACACAGCCGTTTAGTGAAAAATCTTATGATCGTTTTGCACACTTAACAACTGCAAGTGATTCACTAAACAACAGGGGGAAGCAAAGTCATAAAATGAGGCAACCAGCCAAAATTTTGGGCTCAATTGCAGTCTACTTATACAGTTCCCACACCCAGCTAAAGCATTTTTTTTTTTTAAAAAAAGCAAAATATCTCGTAAGCCCTTCTGTCTATTGATCTACTTGGATAAAGGGCATTTCCCCCCCTTCCCTAAAAATGGAGAGATAGAGAGAGAGAGAAAAAGAGAAGCTAAAGAAAAGAAGGAAACTGAACTACTGCTGGAAACTGTGGAGATTTTTTTTTGGGAAAAAAAAGGGGCCTTTTTAGTTTGAAGAGAAGACCCCAAAAAGCAAAAAAAAGAGCAAAAGCAAAAAAAAAAAAAAATAAGAGCAGGGATTTGGCCAAAATTTCATACATTTAATATTTCATTTGTTCTGGGTTTTGTTTTGTTTATTGTTTTTAATTTAAAAAAAGAAGAAGAAGAAGAAGAAGAAGAACTTTAAAAACCAAAAAACGAAAAAGGAAAATATATATTTTTTTTTTTAAAAAAAGGCAAGATTGTGAAACATGCAGGAAAAGAATACCTTCGTCTGGAGTGGGATTGTTAGCTGACGCTTCCTCACGCTTTTTCGTGAGCGGACCTACGAACAAGAAAAAAGAAGAAAAAGGAAAAATGGGACAGGGGAAAAAAAAAGAGAGAGAAAGATCAAGGAAAAAAAAAGAGATCGGTTGTTTTTTGTTTTTTTTTTGGCGCATCAAAAAGGGGAAAAAACACTTTTGTTTTTTTTCAAGCAAAATACAAACCATCTTTTGTGGGTTTTTGGGTTCGTTCGTACGTTCGTTTCATTTTTCTGGAATTGTGTGTGCATATGTGTGTGTGTGTGTGCGTGTGTGTGTAGGCACGATAGCGACTTACTTTATGTTATTTTTATTTTCCCCACCCGAAAAAATAAAATAAAATTATATATATATATATACCTCCGAAAACAAATATATATATACATATATATATATATATAAAAGGACGCAGAAACACAAAAAGCTGTGAAATGAAAGGTTGGTTAGAGGGGAAGCAAATAGGGCGTGATGGGGGAGACGGTTAAACTTGGGGAATGGGCAGAAACCAATTGTCTTGGAGACAATTCCTCCCCAAGAGCGGGAAAAACGAGGGGTTCCAATCCTACCACTATTTGCATCGTTCTCTTTTGTTTTCCTAGCTGTGTGCATTTCACAAGAGGTGGACAGGTAGAGATGTTCAACCGTGGCTGGAAACCCCAGATGATTCGTGGGTTGAAAAGGCTGCGCCGCTTTGGACTCCCTGCCCCCAAAGATCTTGAAACTTGGCCACTTTTAAGACCTGTGGACTTCGACTCCCAGAATTCCCCAGCCAAGTTCTTCCCCCCCCCCCCCCCCACATGTCCTTAACTACAAGATATATTACGTCTACTGCATTCCCACCGAAGACCACAGGACTTAAAAGTGGCCAAGGTACTATAAAGTTAATGCAAACCATCGAGGAAAAACAGGGTGCCAATTTGCAGTGATCTACTGGATTCTATATATCAATCTGTTCTATACATAGATTCTATGCTCCAAATGTGACCACTTTAAGACCTGTGGACTTCAATTCCCAGAATTCCCCAGCTAGTTCTCCCCCCCCCCAATGTCCTTAACTTCAAGATATATTAGTTCTACTAGATTCCCGCCATCTATTTTTTTAAAAAAATGCAATAGTCTAACTCTTCTTGTCCAATCCTTGCTGAATTCTGGCAAACCCTTGTCAGCTGGGGAATTCTGGGAGTCGAAGTCCACAAGTCTTAAAAGTGGCCAAGGTTGGGAGACCCTGTTATAAAGTTAACGAATCTAGGAAAAGCAGTGCCAAAGGATGCCATTTGCCAATGGTCCACCATTCTATACATCAGGTCTCTCCAAATTTGACCACTTTAAGACCTGTGGACTTCAACTCCCAGAATTCCCCAGCCCTGTTCTTTTTTTCCCACTTCCCTGACTTTAAGATATATTACGTCTACTGCATTCCCACCATCTATTAAGTAAATTATCCTTTCCACACACACACAAAAAAGTGTTAACAATAGTTCTAGCCACAGTTGTTCTATCCATGCTGAATTCTGGCCAATTCTTGCCGGCTGGGGGAATTCTGGGAGTTGAAGTCCACAAGTCTTAAAACTGGCCACCTTTGGAGACAAATACCCCCCCTTTCAATTAACCAATTAACCTGCCAGGATGACACCGGAAAAACAGACTCAAGGGCTAATGCAGGGGCCTGCAATCTTAAACACTCAAAGAGCCATTTGAACCCGTTTCCCACAGAAAACACAGGGAGCCTCAAAACCTGGGTGGGCGTGGCCAACTCAACGTCACTCACTCCCACCCAGTCTTCGCTCTGCAATATGGAGTGAGTCTCCATCGTCCGCCATCCTCCTTCCCTTCTCAGGCCAGGCAAGGAGGGATGGGGAGGGGAGGGGAAGGGATAGCCAATGGTGGGATTGGCTGAGAAGGAGACTCAGCAGAGGGCTGAGAGAGCTGCATGTGGCTCCAGAGCCGCAGGTTGCCAACTCCTGGACTGATGCAAAGGACTTTTGCTTAGAGGGGGGCGGGGGGAAAGCTGGGATTATTGGGGTACCAAGCCAAGAAACTAAAAAACTGTGTGTGGGGCGGCAGGAGTCAAAACAATCAAGACGACAAGCACAATTGCAGGCAACGCGCTGACAAAAGAAGGGAGGCTTCCATCAGGACCAGACAGGCTTGGATTATGGAAGGGAGGAAGCCCTGGAGGGACAAGGATGGTTTATGTAGTCTTCTTCAAAATAGGGAGAAACTTCTAACAAAGTTCTTTGTCTTCGTCTCAATCCCCAGCGTCCCCCACCACCACAAAAAAAAATCCCCATCCAAATCGATGGGAAACTGAGATTCCGGCCTCTGGGGTCCCCTCAGCAGGTGTAGAAGGCTGAGGAGAGCAAGGACTCAGATGAGGGCTCGGGACCATCAGGGAGTGGACTGCTGCCTTCAGAGATTGTGGGGGCTGGCAGCAGCGATGAGGAGGTTCCCGAGGAGCCTGTGCCAAGTGCACATGTGCGTAGGATTGCTCGTAGGAAAGAGCAGCTGCAGCAGCACAAGCGACTCGGAGTAAGGCTGCAAGGTAACGGCCCCTCCTTCAAGAAGATAAAAGCCAGCTGTGAAGCGGACGTTCTTTGCAGGAAGCAAAGACATTTTGAAACTCAGCCTCCGGGACATTCCAGTATCTTAAGTTGTTATTTGAAGACTCTTGTGTTGTGAAATACTTCTTATTGGTGATTCTTGGCAGCCTTGCACAGTTGTGGCAAGGTTTGTGCTTATCAAAGTTAAATTAGTTTGCAGCAGCCTTTTAACCGGGGATTCGTTAAGACTCATTCAAAGGTTTCTATTCCCTTTGGCTCGTGTTGGTTTTATTGGACAAGGGTTTGGGTCAGAACACAATGGCTCACACATACACCTCTCCACGCACACCATTTTGTCCCTCTCTTTTCCAGGGGCGCTCCACATCAGGCAAGAGGCCCTCAACAACTCGTCCAACCCGGCTCGTCCCCAGTCGGAGGAACTTCAAGCTTCTACCTTCTCCAGCCAGGGGAGGCAGTGGAGGATGGGTACTACTAGCTACTGGGAATTGTAGTCTTTCTCACTTTTCCTTCCCAAACTGTAATTCCCAGGATGCTCCAATTTGGGTACACAGCTTCCTTCCCTAGCTTGCTGGCCCTCCGAATTTATTCCCCCTCCAGATGTGCTGGACCACAACTCCCATCGTCCCCCACTTGAGAGGGGGGGGTTGGGCGATCCGGGGAGGGGACACCTGATCCAGGAGTTGGCTATCTTTCTCTGGAATTGAAAAAAAAAAAAAGGATCTCCTCAATCGAAGACATTCAGGGAGGGATCCCCAGAAGGTTCGTTTGAAAAGGATCTACTGGGCATGCCTGGGGAATTAAACTGAATTGATCCTGCAATGCTTTTTTTTTTATTTAAAGTTCTGGAAAACATAGTGAGACACCCCCCACCCCAAATATTTTTTGCAAAATTGCAGCTGGGAGAATTTCCTTAGTTTTTTGGGGGGGGGGGGGGGCGGGAGGGGGAGTTTTGGGGGTAAAGGACCAGAATCCCTCGACTTACGACCGTCCAAAGTTACGGCGTTGGAAAAAAGTGCCCCACAATCGGTCCTCGCACTTATGACCGTTATTTCTCTTGTATTTAGGACAGTCACAGAGTCCGGGAGAGCAGGGATGTCATGTGAGCCCTTTCAGTGACCTAATCACAGTGATTCGCTTAATGTCTTGCGATGAGCGAGGGCCAGGGTCCCGCTTTAAAGGTCTGGTCTTGTTTAGCGATGGAAATGGTGGTCGTAAGCCAAGGAACTCCAATTTCTCAACTCCAAGGCTCCAATTTCCCACCCACCCCCCGAATGAAATTATTTTTTGGGGATCTGACTTTTAATTATAAGGGGAGAACATCCAAACTTCTGAGTAAGCAACAAACCAGATTTCTTTAAGAGCATATTGGGGAGGGGAGGGGTTTGCAGGGGGGGAATTGCAGGGTGTGGAGAGGGGGAGGAGAAGGAAAATGTGGGGGGTGTGGGAAGAACCCTGGAAAAATCTTTCATCCTATCTGCTGCATGGATGTCTTCAAAGGGGGACGGGAAGGGGAGGAGGAGGAAGGAGGAAGAGAGAGGGGTAGGAAGGAAAATGGAGGAAGAGGAGGAGGGGGGAAGGAAGGAGGAGGGAGGAGGGAAAGAGGGAAGAGGAGATGGAGACGGAAGAGGAGACGGGGGACGAGAGGAGGAAGATGGCAAGGAGGCACGGGACGAGGAGGAGGAGGATGGAGGAGGACAGGAGAGAGAGAAGGGGGGAAGACGGAGGCGAGGAAGGGAGAAGGAGGAGGAGGGAGGAGAAGAGAGAAGAGGAGGAAGGAGGGAGAGGAGGACGGAGGAGGGCGAGGAGGCGGAGCTGAGGCGGAGAGGAGGGGAGGAGGGAGAAGGGAGGGAGAGGAGAGGAGGGAGGAGGACGGGGAAGGAGGAGGGAGGAGGAAGAAGAGGAGTGGAGGACGGAGGGGGAGGAGATGAAGGAGGAGATGGAGGAGGAAGGAGGGAGAAGGGAGAAGAGAGGAAGAAGGAGGACAGGGAGGACAGAGAGAGAGGGAAGCCGGGGAGGAGGAAGGAGGATGGACAGGAGGGGAGGGAGGAGTTTTTTTTTCGAGGAGGAGGAGGGAAGTAGAAAGGAGGCGAGGGAGATGGAGGAGGACAGGAGGGAGGAGAAGGAGGAGATGGAGGAGGAAAAAGGAGGGAAGGGAGGGAGAGAGGAGGAGGACAGGGAGGAAGAAAGACAGGAGGAGGCAGAAGAGGAGGGAGGAGGGGAGGAAGGAGGAGAAGGAAGGAGGAGATGGAGGGGAGGAGAGGAGGGGGAGAAGGGAGTAGGAAAGGAGGAGAGGAGGAAAGGGGAGGAGGGGAAGACAGCAGGGAGGAAGGCAGGGAAGGGAAAGGAAGGAGGGAGAAGGGAGAAGGGGAGGAGGAGGAAGAGGGAGGAGGAGGAGGAGGAGATGGAGGAGGAGAGGAGGGAGAAGGAGAAGGAGGGAAGGAGGAAGACAGGGGACAGGGGGAGGGAAGGAGGCAGAGGAGGAGGAGGGAGGAAGGAAGGAGAGGGGAGGGGAGAAGGGAGGAGGGGAGGAGGAGGAGGAGGAGGGGAGAAGGGAGAAGGAAGAGGAAGAGGAGGACAGAGGAGGAAGACAGGAAGGAGGAGGGGAAGAGGAAGGAGGAGAGGGAGAAGATGGAGGAGGAGGAAGGGAGGAGGCGGAGATGGAGGAGGAGTTAGAGAGGAGAAGGAAGAAGGGAGGAAGAGAAGACAGAGAGGAGACAGAAGGAAAGGAAGCAGGAGAGAAAGGAGGGAAGGGGAAGACGCGGAGGAGGGGGGGTGAAGGGAAGGAGAGGAGATGGAAGAGGAGAGACGAGGAGGAAGAGGAAGAGGAAGAGGAAGGGGAGAGGAGGAGATGGAGGAGGAGGGATGAGGAGGGGGCGAGGAGGAGGAGAAGGGGAGATGGAGGAGGAGGAAAAGGGAGAAGGAGGAGTAGGAAGAAAGAGAGGGGAAAGAAGAGGAGGAGGACAGAGGAGGAGAAGAGGCAGGGGGGGCGGAGGCGAGGAGGGAGAGCAAAGGGGAGGATGGAGAGATGGAGGAGGAGGAAGATGAGAGGAGGATGGGGAAGGAAGAGGAGGAAGATGGAGGAGGAAGGAGGGAGGAAGGGAGAAGGAAAGAGCCCAGGTAGTGAGGGGAGCAGGACGACGGAGGAAGGGAGGCAAGATGGGAGGAGCAGGAGGAGGAGGGGAAGAGGAAGGAGGGAGGAAGAGAAGGAAGCGGAGAGGAGAAGGGAGGAGGAGGAGGAGATGGAGGATGGGAGGGGGAAAGAGGAAGAGGAGATTGGACAGATGGGAGGGAAAGAGTGAAGGAGGAGGGGGAGAGGAAGAAGGGCGATGGCGAAGTGGAGGAGGAAGAAGATTGGAGGAGGGGGCAGAGGGAAGGGAGGCGAGGAGAAGATGGCGGAGGAAAGGAGAGGAGGGAGGATAGAGGAACCAGGAGGAGACAGGAAGGCGGAGGGGAAGAGGAAAGGAGGAGAGGGAGAGATGGAGGCGGAGGAAGGGAGGGATGAAGGAGGATGGAAAGGGAGAGGAGAGAAGAAGGAGAAGGAATGTTAGAAAAGAAGGAGGAAGAGGGAGGATGGGGAAGGAAGGACAGGGGGAGAGGAACGAGGAGATGGAGAGAAGGAGGAGGAGGGGCATGGGGAAGGGAGGGACGGGAAGGAGAAGGAGAAAGCCAGGAGGAGGGAGGGACAGAAAGGAAGGGGAGATGGAGGAGATGGGAGGAATGAAAGGAGGAGGAAAAAGGAGGGAGAGAAGGAGGAGCTGAGGAGTAGCAAGGAGGACGGAAGACAGAGAGGGGAGGAAGGGGTGAAACGAAGGAGGGAAAGGGGACGGGGGAGATGGAGGAAGGAGGGCGGCGATTGAAGGGATGACGGAGGGAAAAAGGAAGAGAAGGAAGGAGGACAGAGGAGGAAAAGACGGAAGGAGGGGAGAAGGAAGTAGGAAGAGGCGGAGAGGAAGGAAGAGGAAGAGGCGGGGGAAGAGGAGGGACGGAGAGGGAGGAGGAAAAAGAAGGAGAGGAAGGAGGGAGATGGAGGAGTTGACGGAAGGGAGAAAGGAGAGGAGGATGGGGAAGGGAAGACAGAGGGAGGCAAGATGAGGAAGACAGGAAGGAGGAAAAGGAAGGAGGAGGAGGGAGAAAGAAGAGGAGGAGGACGGAGGAGGAGGAGGAGTGGAGGAGAAGGAGGGAAGGAGTGGGGAAGCAAGAAGGAGGACAGAGGAGGAAGACAGGAAGGGGAGGGAGAGGAGGAAGGAGGAGATGGAGATGGAGGAGTTAGAAAGGAAGGGAGAGAGGAGGATGGGGAAGGACGAAAGAGAGGAGGAAGATGGGCAGGGAGGGCGAGGGGAGAGAAGAAAGAGGAGGAGGAGGGAGGAGATGGAAGAGATGGAGGAGGAGGAGAAGGGAGAAGGAAGGGAGGACAGAGGAGGAAAGCGAAGCAGGAAGGAAGGAGGAGGGGGAGAGAAGGAGGAGATGGAGAAGATGGAGGAGGAGGAAGGGAGGAGAGGAAGGAGGAGATGGAGGAGGGAGAAAGGAAGGGAGAAGGAAGGGAAGCGGAAGGAGACAGAGAAGGAGACAGGGAAGGAGGAGGGGGAGGGAAGGAGGAGAGAGAGAAGATGGAGGAAGGAGGAAAAGAAGGAGAGAAGGAGGAGATGGGGAGAAAGGAGTAGAAAGGAGGAAGGAGAGAGGAGGATGGGGAAGGAAGAAGAGAGGGGAAGATGGGCAGGAGAGGGGAAAGAAAAGGAGGGAGGAAGAAGAGGAGGACGGGGGGAGAAAGACAGGGAGGAGGGAGGGGGGGAAAGGAAGGAGGAGACGGGAGGGAAGATGGAGGGGAGGAGGAAGGGGCGGAGATGAAGGAGGAAGAGGAGGAGGAAGGAGGGAGAAGCGGAGAGGAAGAGGAGGACAGAGAGAAGGACGAAGGAAGAGAGGGAAGAGGAAGGATAAGATGGATGGAGGAGAAGGGAGGAGAGGAAGGAGAAGCGATGAGGGGGAAGAAGGGGAGAGGACTGTGGCAGGAGGAGGGGGAGAGGAAGGAGGAGGAGGGAGGAAGGGGCTGACTCTGGAGCCCAATTTTTTCAAATTAAAGCCATTTTTCACCTGGTATAAACTTGCTCGGCCTTCTCGTCGCCCCCCCCTCAGCAGAAACCCTCCCTCCTCCACCCACCACCACTACCACCGCATGCAGGAGAGGAGTGTTGGGGGGGGAGGGTTAGGAAAGAGGACTCTGCTGCCTCCCCCTCCCCAACCAAGGGGACCCCCCCCTCCCCACAAACCCCCTTGGACAGAGGGGGGAGCTTTCCTGCAAACAAGCATCAAGGATGAGAATCTGCAGAGGGCTGAGGGGGGGGGGGTGTCAGAGAAGGGGGGGTGAAAAAGGGGGAGGACGAGAAGATTTTTAGGGGGGGGTTGCACCCCCACCCCCCCTCAGCAGCAGCATCAAAAAAAGGGGATGGGGGGAGACTCAGCTGTCTGTTTACTGTCTCCCATTTTGCCTGAGCTGGGATTTTTTCCCCCTGTTGCCACGGCAACCTGACTTAGCAGCACTGCAAAAGGACGGGTGGCGGCCTAGGAAATTGGGGAAAGGGGGAGAACACCCCAGCGGGGAGGGGAGGGGAGGAAAGGCTCACACACGCGGCTGCTTTGAAACCAGTCCTTGACTTGCGACGGTCCGTTTTTGGGCAGCCCTCCATCCCTCTGGGATCAAACACGGGGACCCTTGGCAAACTCGCTTTACAACGGTCGTAGGATTTCCCTCCCCGGGCTGAGGGTGAGGGTGAGGGTTTTTAGGCGATTCCCCCTTTTGCAACCGTCGGCAGGCCGCCTCGGTCCTTTCCAAATGGCGGGGATTTCCCTTCAGCAAGGGCAGAGAGGAAAGGATCGTAAAACTGGGGCCAAACTCAGCCATGCCTCGCTTAACGACGGAGACGTTGGGCTCCATCGTGGTCGTAAGTCGAGGACTAGCTGCATTAATAATATTATTTGTGATACATTTTTAAATGTTCAGCTGACTGAGTTTCATGTTCAATGAATAAAAGTTTATAGTAATAATAATAATAGATACATTTTTAAATGTTCAGCTTTCATGTTTAATGAATAAGTTTATAATAATATTTGTGATACATTTTTAAAAGTTCAGCTGACTGAGTTTCATATTCAATGAATAAAAGTTTATAATAATAATAATAATAATAATAATTGATACATTTTTAAATGTTCAGCTGACTGTTACATGTTTAATGAATAAAAGTTTATAATAATAATAATTGATACATTTTTAAATGTTCAACTGACTGAGTTTCATGCTTAATGAATAAGTTTATAATAATAATAATAACAACAATAACAATAATAATAATTGTGATACATTTTTAAATGTTCAGCTGACTGAGTTTCATGTTCAATGAAGAAAAAATTATAATAGTAATAATAATAATAATTGATACTTTTTAAATGTTCAGCTGACTGAGTTTCATGTTTAATGAATAAAAGTTTAATAGTAATAACAATAATAATTGATCGATTTTTAAATGTTCTGCTGACTTTCATGTTTAATGAATAAAAGTTTATAATAATAATAATAGATACATTTTTAAATTTTCAGCTGACTGAGTTTCATTTATTTATTTATTTATTATTTACATTTATATGCCGCCCTTCTCCAGAGACTCAAGGCGGCTTACAGTCTTTAGAGTACCATGCTAGGTGATCGGCAATAATAGTAATAATAATAGTAATAATAATAATAATATAATAGTAATAATAATAATAATTGATACATTTTTAAATGTTCAGCTGACTGTTACATGTTTAATGAATAAAAGTTTATAATAATAATAATGATTGTGATACATTTTTAAATGTTCAACTAATCGAGTTTCATGTTCAATGAATAAAAGTTTATAATAATGATGATGATGATGATGATGATGATGGGTTTCCCATCTAAGCAACAGGTTGGACTTGAAGACCTCCAAGGTCCCTTCCAACTCTAATCTATTCAATCATCATCATCATCATCATCATAAAATCTCTGCCTACTGCCAACTTTCACGCAAACCCTGATAGTTTCCCACGCTCTGGCCAGGATTGGAGGTCACCCCGAAGGTTTTGGGGGCTGGGGAGAGATGGAGGGAGACCCCACCACACCCAACTGATCCCAGCTAGGGGAGGGGGCCAAGTGTGTGTGTGTGAGAGAGAGAGAGAGAGTGCCAGGTTCCAAAAACCTTATGGCAAGGAGGGGAGGCAGGGGTGGGTGGGTTTCCTAGCCAGCATTCCTATCCTTTGGCAGAATAACGCGCGTGCAAAGAGAGATTGGACTGGCAGGAATTCCGGCACGCAGCCTGCAAAACCCCCAACCCAGTTTTAAAGAGGGGGGGGGGCTTGAGTTGCTTCACAGAGTTGGAAGGGATCTTGGAGGCCATCTAATCCAACCCCCCCTCGCTTAGCAGCCCAGACGGGTTGGTGTGTCGAGATCCGAAACGGGCATCAGGGATGGCAGAATCGGGGTGGGGAGGGGAGGCATTCGGGGTTCAGGAAAAAAAGGAGTGGGCCCCAAATGAGAGATAAACCAATGCAGAGAATCCTCAACTTTACGACGTGTTCGTTTAGTGACCGTTCAAAATTGCAACGGGGCTGGGGGAAAAAGGGGATTTTTATGGCCCTTTTTTACACGACCGTCGCCGCATTTCTCGGGGTCATTAATCAAAATTCAGGTACTGGGCGGTTGGCTCGTAATTATGACAGTTGCAGCCCACGTCCATGAGAAAAGCTGGATTCACTTAATGACGGCCTGATTGACTTAACAACTATGTTATTCCCCCAACGGGGGGGTCAAGGAAGGTTTGATTCATTTAATGACCAGGGCAAAAAAAAAAAAAAAATAGGTCGGGCACAACTCGTTTAGCGACTGCCTGGCTTCGGGTTCCGATTGTGGTCGCAAGTCGAAGACTGGGGGGAGGAGGGTAAAATCAGGAGCTTTGGAAAGGAGGAGGAAAAGGGAGGAGGAGGAAGAGGAGGAAGAAAGAAGGAAGGAGAGTTATGGGATGCCCAACTGGGCCATTCAGTTGCTTTCAACTGGTCCTCGACTTACGACAAATTCACTCAGCGACCGTTTGAAGTTAGGACGGTACCGAATGGCGATTAAGGCCAGATTTGGGCATTCCTTTCTCAACCGGCACCTCTTGCCCCCCCCACTCCCTTTTACCACCCCCTCACTTAGCAATGGAAATTCGGTCGCCATTCTTCGAGATTAAGTCCTCCACTGACACCCAAATTTTGATCTCGTGGCCATAAGGATGCCGGGATGGTTGTAAGTCTGAGGATTTTTTCCATTGCCGTGGTAACTTCTAAGGGCGGCTAAAAATGGTCATAAGTGCGAGGACTGCCTGTGAGGGATAGTTTCCAACTTACAACGGAGCCCCCAAAGTTGTTGGAGCTGAAGCGAAACGTGTTTCAAGCCCTGTTTTATGACTTTTTCCTGGCCACCGTCACAAAGTGAAGCGCCAGCGATTGGTTAAATTAGGACGGTATCCCGCAGTCGTTAAGCGAATCCCCTCCCCTTAGCTTTGCTTGTCAGAAAGTCGCCAAAGGGGATCACGGGATGCATGCCCCACCCCACCCCTCTCCTGGGACACTGCAACAGGCATAAGTACATGCTAGTTGCCAAGCCTCGGAATTTAGATGGGCATGAAGTGTAGGAAAACAGTCCTCGGTCATGGCTTTTTCAATGCCGTCATAACTTCGGATGGTCGTTAAGTCGAGGACGGACAGGAAAACCCACAGGTTTTTGGGTGTGCTGGGGAAACCTCCTCCAGAAGGTTGTGGGTCCTCCAGGACCATAGAGATTGGGCTGAAGGAAAGGAGAGGAGGGGGGTCCCAAACTGGCCAAGCCTGAGTTTCCTTCCTTTGGGGAGGGGTTCTTCACCTCTTCCCCCACTTTCAAGAAGAGACTGGACTCCCATCTGTCAGGAATGGTGTAGGCTCTCACTGCTTGGACGGGGGGTTGGACTAGATGACCTACAAGTCCCTTCTGACTCGGATGATCTGTTCTTTTACAAGCCCCACCCCCAGATAACCCAAAGAATGAGATCTCCTGTCTTTTGGGGTGCCATCTTGCCACCTCCTCCTGACCCAGTTGGTGGGATGCTGCTGGTTTGGACCGGTTCTCACGAACCAGTAACAGCAACAATCAGCTGGCCCCGCCCTATCCTGTCCTATATTTCCGCGTTTTTCAGCTCTCATACAACCAGTAGTTTAAAAAAAATTCTCAAGCTACCATTGCCCTGATCCATTTACAGAAAGAGAGAGAGAGAGAGAGACACCCTCATTTTCCAGCTGGAGAGACCCTCCCCGCCAAGATGAAACAGCTGACAGGAAGTGGGAGTGGGGTTCCGTTGCCTGTGGCGGAAATTGGGGAAGGGCAAATTCCAGCTGGGCAGAGCAGGGGAGAGGTAGAACAAGGAAGAGGGCGTGCAGAGGAAGACCCAGGCCCACCCACCCCCCTCTCCATCCTAGGAGAGGAACGCAGGTAGAGGAATGCAGGGAGGAACGGAGAAGGGAGCAACGGGGGTTGCCTGGCTTACAGGGGAGGAAAGGGCCCTGATTCCCTTCATTAGCCCAAGCTAGGAAGAGTTTAAAACAGATGCAAGCTGTGGGCAGCGTTCGCTGGGAGCAAACGGGTAGTTTATCCTTTGTCGGCTTTGCTTATCTGCATTCCGGATTGAATTACGGCCGTTCCTTCACGTCTGGAATTCCTTCTCCTCCCCTGCCGGACTAAATGACCTCATTTTGCCTTGATTGGACTTTAAGTTACCGTTTTTGTTGACTAGGTTTTTGGACTTGAATCTCTGCTGGGAGAGTTTTTCTCCCCGGCCCAGAAGGTAACCAGGACATTTGGGGTGGGGGTGGGGGCAAAGTTGGAGCTAATAAAGGGATTGTCTCATTGGGTTGCCTTTGTGCCACGCCCCTTTGGGTCACCGCAGGAAGCTCTTTGCGCCCCCTTTCCCTCCCTCCCAAGAAAAATGGAGGTGGGCACACCTTGGGCGAAGAAAGGGGCGAAGTTGGTACGCAGGTGTGGCACAAATTCAAACATGGAAAGAAATCAAGAGAAAACAAGAAGAGGGGATTGCCTTCGGTAGGGAAGACCCCTCCAGATGCCCGGCGGGATCCGAGAAGGGTGCTAAATACCCACCAACAACAACACTACCGTGCCCACCCGCTTGCCCGTTGCTTACCATCCTCCATGGGGACGTAGACATTGAGGTACAGACAATCTTCACTCTGGTTCTGGACGTAGCCGGCCACGATCTCCAGGTTGTCGGTGAACCAAACTGGCAGCATGATGGCAGGCAGCATGCCGTGGATATTCTGCGGGCACACCGGGGCGAAAGCCGTGGCATTGCGCACCTCGGACCAGGAAGCCGGCGCCTCGGGCGGCTGGAAGCGGCGCTCGCCGACAGGCGGCGTGGCATAAGGGATGCCCAGGTACTGCACCACGGGGCCGAGGATCTCGTTGTTCAGGCCTTTCTTGATGCCACGCAGCTTGCCGTAGTTGGTGGGCACCACGGGGTACTTGTCTTCGGGCTTCTGGCCCGAAAGGGGCGACGGGCGCAAGGCCAGCCCCAGCAGCCAAAAGAGGAGGGCAGAACCCGGCCGGATGTTCAGCAACCGGCGGACGAAGCTCGGAGGCGAGAGGAACATGGTGGCCGGAGAAGATGCCAGGCCGGAGGTCCTTCACAAGGGTGGAGGGGGAGGAGAGAAAGAGTCAGGCACGGCCAACCCGAGGAGAAGCACCAGCAGAGGAGAAAGAGGAGGAGGAAGTAGGCCGGAGAGGTTGCGGGCCGAGCCCAGGAGTTGAGGAAACCCGACCGTCCTAACAGGAGAACCCCAAAAATGTTCTGCCCAAGAAAGGACATCTGTTGCGTTCCATGGTGGGTGTGAAGCACCTCAACGGCCAGCCGGACGGTCCGAGAGAGGCACCTAGAGGTTCAGGGAGGAAGAAGAAGAGAGAGAAGGAAGTTGTGGGTCAACCAGAAGTAAGAAGAGAAAAAGGCAACAGATGGGAGCAAGATCGACCCAATGATCCAACAAGAAGAATCCAGAGTTGCTTAACGGGATGATTCGGACTTGCTTAATTATGATGTGGCTCGCTTAATGACCAGAGCCATTTGTTTAACGGCCAAAAAAACCCAAAAATGGTCATCAAATGGGGCCAAACACCCTGAACGAAATTCCTTTGCTTGGCGACGGCGAGCTGAGGCCCCAGTGTGGCCGTAAGTCAAGGACACCCTTGTATGGTAGGAGTCCTTGAATGGCATCAGCAATCTGCTTAACGACAGTGTCAATGCAGACCATAAAAACTGAGTGCGAACTGGCAATGGCGGCTGTAGGTTGAGGACTTCCCGTCCTTGACGTACAAACGTTCATTTAGCGACCTGTTCGAAGCTGCAATGGCCCAGAAACAAGGGACTGAAGAGCGTTTTTCACACTTAACAACCGAGTTGTGGCATCACCGTTGGTTGCACGATTGAAGCTCCAGACGCTTGGGCCCTGACTCGTACTTACGAGGGTCGCAGTGTGATCCTCTTTTTTTACGACCTTCGGGCGAGCGAAGCCAATGGAGGGAAGTTGGATTCACTCAACGACCATGTGACTC
Source organism: Bungarus multicinctus (assembly GCA_023653725.1). Classification (NCBI taxonomy): domain Eukaryota; kingdom Metazoa; phylum Chordata; class Lepidosauria; order Squamata; family Elapidae; genus Bungarus; species Bungarus multicinctus. The sequence continues at coordinate 147,400,772 of CM042840.1, read as the reverse complement.
ACGGATTCACTTAACAAGCGCGGCAAAAAAGTCGTAAAAACTGGGCACAATTCACTTAAGAAGTGTTCTCTCTTAAGTGACAGAAAATTGGGGCCCCCTATTGTGGTCATAAGTTGAGGACTCAGTGTTTCCCCACCTCTGAATCTGCTGTAACTTTGAATGCTTGCTAAAGGAACGTCCACGGAGGAGGCTAAGTCTCCATAGAGTGAGACTGAGCAAATGTAAACGAATGGACATTAAGTCAAGGACGGCCTGAAGACCGGACGCTCTGTTTGGGTACCCCAGGCCCCACGACGGGGAAGGGGTCCCGGTTAACGTTGGGCCTTCCTCCTCCTTATCCTCCTCTTCCTCCGCAGAAGGCTGTGGCCTTCTCTCTCCCACCTCCCTGGCATCACCGTACCAAATTCTCCCCGTCTTTAATTAAATAAAATTGGAGTTATTTTGTTGATCATTCACAATGTAGCAATTAGGAGTAGGAAACGTGTAATTAGTACCTAATTGTGTCTGGGAGAATCCAAAGGCCCAGAGAGAGGGGGCTGGGAGGGGGGCTGCGGAACCCCACACTCTCCCCACGCCTGGACAGCCAGGGGAAGGTTCGAGGAGGAAGCAGCGATCCACACCTGGGACTTCATGGGAGGGGAGACCCAAGGGGTGGAATGGATGGATTAATCCAGGGGTCCCCCCAACCTTGGCCACTTTAAGACTTGGTGGACTTCAACTCCCAGAATTCCCCATTCAACTATGCCTATTGTTGTTGATTTTTTCCCTCCTACTCCCTAGAGTGGAGAGATTGCAGAAGGGATGGCAAGAGAGGAAGCAGGCAGATTGCAGAGGAAGGGAGGACAAGAGATTAAGCAGGCAAATTGCAGAGGAAGGGATGACAAGAGAATAAGCAGGCAGATTGCAGAGGAAGGGACGGCAAGAGAGGAAGCCGGCAGATTGCGGAGGAAGGGAAGGCAAGAGAGGAAGCCGGCAGATTGCGGAGGAAGGGACGGCAAGAGAGGAAGCCGGCAGATTGCGGAGGAAGGGACGGCAAGAGAGGAAGCAGGCAGATTGCGGAGGAAAGGACGGCAAGAGAGGAAGCCGGCAGATTGCAGAGGAAGGGAGGACAAGAGATTAAGCAGGCAAATTGCAGAGGAAGGGATGACAAGAGAATAAGCAGGCAGATTGCAGAGGAAGGGACGGCAAGAGAGGAAGCAGGCAAATTGCAGAGGAAGGGATGGCAAGAGAGGAAGCCGGCAGATTGCGGAGGAAGGGAAGGCAAGAGAGGAAGCCGGCAGATTGCGGAGAAAGGGACGGCAAGAGAGGAAGCAGGCAGATTGCGGAGGAAAGGACGGCAAGAGAGGAAGCCGGCAGATTGCACAGGAAGGGAGGACAAGAGATTAAGCAGGCAAATTGCAGAGGAAGGGATGACAAGAGAATAAGCAGGCAGATTGCAGGGGAAGGGACGGCAAGAGAGGAAGCAGGCAGATTGCAGAGGAAGGGACGGCAAGAGAGGAAGCCGGCAGATTGCGGAGGAAGGGACGGCAAGAGAGGAAGCCGGCAGATTGCGGAGGAAGGGAGGACAAGAGATTAAGCAGGCAGATTGCAGAGGAAGGGACGGCAAGAGAGGAAGCAGGCAGATTGCAGAGGAAGGGACGGCAAGAGAGGAAGCAGGCAGATTGCGGAAGAAGGGACGGCAAGAGAGGAAGTCGGCAGATTGCGGAGGAAGGGACAGCAAGAGAGGAAGCCGGCAGATTGCGGAGGAAGGGACGGCAAGAGAGGAAGCAGGCAGATTGCGGAGGAAGGGATGGCAAGAGAGTAAGCCGGCAGATTGCGGAGGAAGGGACGGCAAGAGAGGAAGCCGGCAGATTGCAGAGGAAGGGACGGCAAGAGAGGAAGCAGGCAGATTGCAGAGGAAGGGACGGCAAGAGGGGAAGCAGGCAGATTGCAGAGGAAGGGAGGACAAGAGAGGAAGCAGGCAGATTGCAGAGGAAGGGACGGCAAGAGAGGAAGCAGGCAGATTGCAGAGGAAGGGATGGCAAGAGGAAGCAGGCAGATTGCGGAGGAAGGGACGGCAAGAGGGGAAGCAGGGAGATTGCAGAGGAAGGGACGGCAAGAGAGGAAGCAGGCAGATTGCAGAGGAAGGGACGGCAAGAGAGGAAGCAGGCAGATTGCAGAGGAAGGGACGGCAAGAGAGGAAGCAGGCAGATTGCGGAGGAAGGGACGGCAAGAGAGGAAGCAGGCAGATTGCGGAGGAAGGGACGACAAGAGAGGAAGCAGGCAGATTGCGGAGGAAGGGACGGCAAGAGAGGAAGCCGGCAGATTGCTGAGGAAGGGACGGCAAGAGAGGAAGAAGGGAGGGCAGAGAGTAAGGCAGGAGATGCGGAGGAAGGGACAGCAAGAGAGTAAGCAGGAAGATTGCGGAGGAAGGGACGGCAAGAGGAGGGCAAGCGGAGGAAGGGATGCAAGAGAGGAAGCAGGCAGATTGCGGAGGAAGGGACGGCAAGAGAGGAAGCAGGCAGATTGCGGCGGCAAGAGAGGGGGATTGCGGAGGAAGGGCCGGGAGATTGCGGCGCAGAGAGGAAGCAGGATTGCGGAGGAAGGGACGGCAAGAGAGGAAAGCAGGCAGATTGCGGAGGAAGGGACGGCAAGAGAGGAAGCAGGCAGATTGCGAGGAAGGGACGGCAAGAGAGTAAGCAGGCAGATTGCGGAGGAAGGGACGGCAAGAGAGGAAGCAGGCAGATTGCGAGGAAGGGACGGCAAGGAGAGGAAGCAGGCAGATTGCAGAGGAAGGGACGGCAAGAGAGTAAGCAGGCAGATTGCGGAGGAAGGGACGGCAAGAGAGGAAGCAGGCAGATTGCAGAGAAGGACCAAGAGAGGAAGCAGGCAGATTGCAGAGGAAGGACGGCAAGAGAGGAACAGGCAGATTGCGGAGGAAGGGAGGACAAGAGAGGAAACAGGCAGATGCGAGGACGGGAAGAGAGGAGGGAAAGGCAGAGGGAACAGAGAGAGAGGAAGCAGGCAGATTGCGAGGAAGGGAGGACAAGAGAGGAAAGCAGGCAGATTGCGGGGAGAGGAAGAGAGAGGGCAAACAGGAAGGGACGGCAAGAGAGGAAGCAGAGCAGATTGCAGAGGAAGGGACGGCAGAGAGGAAACAGAGAGGAAGGGAGGAAGAGAGGAAGCGGCAGATTGCAGGGAAGGACGGGACAAGAGAGGAACAGGCAGATTGCAGAGGAAGGGGAGGCAAGGAGGAAGCGGCAAAGAGAGGAAGGAAGGAAGCAGGCAGATTGCAGAGGAAGGGACGGCAAGAGAGGAAGCAGGCAGATTGCAGAGGAAGGGAGGACAAGGCAATTGCAGAGGAAGGACGGCAAGAGAGAAGCCGGCAGATTGCAGAGGAAGGGACGGCAAGAGAGTAAGCAGGCAGATTGCAGAGGAAGGGACGGCAAGAGAGGAAGCAGGCAGATTGCAGAGGAAGGGACGGCAAGAGAGGAAGGCAGGCAGATTGCAAGAGGAAGCCGGCAGATTGCAGAGGAAGGGACGGCAAGAGAGGAAGCCGGCAGATTGCGAGGAAGGGACAGGCAAGAGAGTAAGCCGGCAGATTGCAAGAGAGGACAGGCAGATTGCAGAGGAAGGGACGGCAAGAGGGAAGCAGGCAGATTGCAGAGGAAGGGACGGAAGGGACGGCAAGAGAGGAAGCCGGCAGATTGCAGAGGAAGGGACGGCAAGAGAGGAAGCCGGCAGATTGCAGAGGATGGGACGGCAAGAGAGGAAGCCGGCAGATTGCAGAGGATGGGACGGCAAGAGAGGAAGCAGGCAGATTGCGAGGAAGGGACGGCAAGAGGGAAGCCGGCAGATTGCAGAGGAAGGGACGGCAAGAGAGGAAGCCGGCAGATTGCAGAGGAAGGGACGGCAAGAGAGGAAGCCGGCAGATTGCAGAGGAAGGGACGGCAAGAGAGTAAGCCGGCAGATTGCAGAGGAAGGGACGGCAAGAGAGGAAGCAGGCAGATTGCAGAGGAAGGGACGGCAAGAGAGGAAGCAGGCAGATTGCGGAGAAAAGGAGGACAAGAGAGTAAGCAGGCAGATTGCAGAGGAAGGGACGGCAAGAGAGGAAGCAGGCAGATTGCGGAGGAAGGGAGGACAAGAGAGGAAACAGGCAGATTGCAGAGGAAGGGACGGCAAGAGAGTAAGAAGGCAGATTGCGGAGGAAGGGACGGCAAGAGAGGAAGCAGGCAGATTGCGGAGGAAGGGACGGCAAGAGAGGAAGCAGGCAGATTGCGGAGAAAAGGAGGACAAGAGAGTAAGCAGACAGATTGCAGAGGAAGGGACGGCAAGAGAGGAAGCAGGCAGATTGCGGAGGAAGGGAGGACAAGAGAGGAAACAGGCAGATTGCAGAGGAAGGGAGGACAAGAGAGGAAACAGGCAGATTGCAGAGGAAGGGACGACAAGAGAGGAAGCAGGGAGATTGCAGAGGAAGGGACGGCAAGAGAGGAAGCCGGCAGATTGCAGAGGAAGGGACGGCAAGAGAGTAAGCCGGCAGATTGCAGAGGAAGGGACGGCAAGAGAGGAAGCCGCAGATTGCAGAGGAAGGGACGGCAAGAGAGGAAGCAGGCAGATTGCAGAGGATGGGACGGCAAGAGAGGAAGCCGGCAGATTGCGGAGGAAGGGATGGCAAGAGAGTAAGCCGGCAGATTGTGGAGGATGGGACGGCAAGAGAGGAAGCAGGCAGATTGCAGAGGAAGGGACGGCAAGAGAGGAAGCAGGCAGATTGCGGAGGAAGGGACGGCAAGAGAGGAAGCAGGCAGATTGCGGAGGAAGGGACGGCAAGAGGGGAAGCAGGCAGATTGCGGAGGAAGGGACGACAAGAGAGGAAGCAGGCAGATTGCAGAGGAAGGGAGGACAAGAGGGTAAACAGGCAGAGAGTTGAAGTGTAGCAAAGCTGGCTGGGGAATTCTGGGAGTTGGAGTCCAACAGTCTTAAAGGGGCCAAGGTTGAAAATCTCTGGATTAATGGATGGATAGGTGGATGGAGACAAATGAAGAGGAGATGAGAAGGAGGAAGGAAGAATAAGAAGACACCATGGATGGAGGAGATATACACGCACACACACAACAGCCATGGTCTTCCAAGACTCACAGAGGCGTTGTCCATGGCCTGCAAAGATTCACACACGTCTCATCCAGGACCTTCCGAAGTTCACACAAGAATCATGTATGGTCTGCAAGACTCACCCAGACCTCCTCCGTGGTCACCCAAGATTCACTGACGCATCACTCATAGTCTTCCATGGTCTTCCAACAATCATCAACCATGGTCATCCGAAGCTTACCCACATCAATCATGGTCACCCAAGGCTCACCTACATCAATCATGGTTAACCAAGGCTCAACCACATCAACCACGGTCATCCAAGGATCACACACATGACCCATGGCTGTCTAAGGCTCATAAACATCAATCATTGACATCAAACGCTCACCCACATCAAGCATGGTTAACCAAGCCTCAAACACATTAACCATCCAAGGCTGAAACAAATCAATCACGGTCATCCAAGGCTCCAACTCATCAACCATGGTCACCCAAGTTTCACATACATCAAACATGATCATCCAAGGCTCATACATATCAATCAGTCATCCAAGGCTGCAACACATCAACCATGCTCACCCAAGTTTCACATACATCAACCACTGTCATCAAAAGCTCACCCACATCAACCATGGTTAACCAAGGCTCAAACACATCAACTATGGTCATCCAAGGCTCAAACAAATCAATCATGGTCATCCAAGGCTCCAACACATTAATCATGATCATCAAAGGTTCACACATATCAATCATGGTCATCCAAAGGTCCAACTCATCAACCATGGTCACCCAAGTTTCACATAAATCAAACATGCTCAAACAAATCAACCATGGTCATTCAAGACTCACACACATCAATCAGGCTCATTTAAGCCTCACATATATCAACCATGGTTAACCAAGGCTCACACACATAAACCATGGCTTTCTTAAGGTTCATAAACATCAACCACTGTCATCCAAAGCTCACACACATCAACCATGATTATCAAAGGTTCACATATATCATTCACGGTCATCCAAGACTCACACACATCAACTATGGTCATCCAAGTCTCAAACACATCTACTATTGTTACCCAAGGCTCACACACATCAACCATGGTTAACCAAGGCTCAAACAAATCAAGGCTCATCCAAGGCTCAAACACATCAACTATGCTCACCCAAGGTTCACACACATCAACCATGGTCACTCAAGGTTCACACAGATCACTCGTGGTTACCCAAATCTCACACACATTAACCATGGTCATACAAAGCTCAAACTCATCAACCATGGATATCACAGTCTCAGCACATCAACCATGGTCACCCCATAAATCAACCATTGTTACCCAAGCTCAAACTCATCAACCATGGTCATTCAAGGCTCAAACACATCAACCATAGTAATCCAAGGTTCACAAACATATCAATCAGGCCCATTCAAGGCTCACATATATCAACCATGGTCACCCAAGGCTCAAACACATCAACCATGGTCATCACAGTCTCAACACATCAACCATGGCCACCCCATTCAGGACCACAACCTGCCCCCCTAAGCCGGTGCAGCAAGCCATCTATAGCAGCGGTTGCCAACCGGTGGGCCGTGAGAAAATTTTGGTGGGCCACAGAAAAATCTCCCCCCCAGAGCATCCCCCCAAAGCAATTAATCCAGGCTGTGCAGAAACACAAGGCTGCGCCACCCACATGGCCCACAGGAATCCTCCCCACCCACTCACTCCTTACCTGGTAAACTTGCCTGCTAAATTGCTATTTTTCTTTTTTCCGACCATCATCTATTCTGCTGTGCCAGGAGATTTGGATTACCTAGGAAGCAGGAAATGGTTGGATTTCTTACTTTCTAGCTAATCTTTAGATCTTCAGCTCAGCACAGCTGAACCTCCCTTAGGACTGAAGGTTTGTTTGCAAGCAAATTCAGTGCAGACTCACAGCAAACAAATTTGAGACTGAGCTAGCCGATGGCTGATAGATCACTGAATAATTCTGTGAGCAACTCAATCTGCCTGATTTGCCTGATTTTGGGTAAAAAGTTACTCTTTTAAAATAAAAAATTCAATATTTACATACATGGTGTGTTGTGAGTTTGCTTGCTAGCAAATTTTATGTGACAGACTGAGGTAGCCAATGGCAGATAGATAGCTCTCTAAATGAATCTGCGATTCTGTGAGCAACTCAATCTGCCTGCTTTGCCTGATTTTGGGTAAAAGTTGCTATTTTTTTATTAAAAAAACAATATTTATATAAATATTTATAATATTTACATACAAGCCATGTTCAGCCAGTCACATGACCCCCAAGCCATACCCACAAATTAGGTCATGGTCCCTGGGATCTAAAATTATGAGTTTGGTAGGTCCCTGAGGTCCAAAAGTTTGGCGACCCCTGCTCTAGAAACTTTGCAAGGTCTACAGCTGAGAAGAGCATTCCCCTGCCCAGTGGGCAGGATTTCCACACCCGTAATCAAGGATTAAAAAAAACCTGGAATGGACGAATACATCAGATTATCTATGGACTTCAAACCTGACCAGCTCTCTAAACTGCAACTCCCAGCATCCTTCAGGGTCAGGCTGGCAGGGATTGCTGGGAGTTGCAGTTCAGCAGGACACGGCAAGTGCCTTTATGCCAAGGGACTTCCAACTTGGCAACTTTAAGACTTGTGGACTTCAACTCCCAGAATTCCTCCTCCAGTCCATGTTAGTTCAGGGATTCTGGGAGTTGAAATTCACCAGTCTTAAACTTGTCAAGTTTGAAAGACCCTTGCTTTTATGCCAAGGAAGAAAACCTCTTCATTCCACATGGGTGTCTTTCAAACGTGGCTGCTTTAAGGTGGGTGGACTTCAACTCCCAGAATTCCTCATTCAACCAGGCCTGGGTTTTTTTTTTCCTTTCCCTCCTACTCCCTAGAGTGGAGAGATTGCAGAAGAAGGGATTACAAGAGATTAAGCAGGCATAGAATTGAACTCTAGCAAAGCTGGCTGGAGGAATTCTGGGACTTGGAGTCCACCAGTCTTAAAGTTGCCAAGGTTGAAAACTTAACTCTTCCTAACCCCGAATGGTTGTAAAATGAGGATTGGCAATAAGAGCTCGGAAGGGACGGGTTGCAATGAAGAAAACCCGTCTCAATATTTGATACGGCGGATCTGCCAGAAAATTAAAGATCTGCCTTACAATTTATTCTTTCGATTTTCCCGGTCGTGGGAGGTTGATGCAAAAAAACCCTCAGAGGAATCTGTTGCCTTGCATTGCTCTGAGTGCTTGTTGACTCCAGAAACCATCATGCTGAGCTGACATAGACCGCCAACCATGGTTTTATCTATTACAAAGCTGAGGTCAACTAAACCAGGGGTCTCCAACCTTGGCAACTTTAAACCTGGAGGACTCCAACTCCCAGAATTCCCCCAGCCAGCTTCGCTAGACTTCAACTCTCTATTCCTGCTTGCTCTCTTGTCATCCCTTCTTCTGCAATCTCCCCACTCTAGGGAATAGGAGGAAAAAACAACAGGCATGGTTGAATAGGGAATTCTGGGAGATGAAGTCCACTAGGCTTAAAGTGTAGTCCAACTCCTTCCCAAGATCATAGAAACAATGGGCTGGAAGGGACCTTGGAGGTCTTCTAGTCCAACCCCCTGCCCAAGATCATAGAAACATAGGGCTTGAAGCGACCTTGGAGGTATTCTAGTCCAACTCCCTGCCCAAGATTATAGAAACATAGGGCTGGGAGGGGCCTTGGAGGTCTTCTAGTCCAACTCCCTGCCCAAGATCATAGAAACAATGGGCTGGAAGGGAACTTGGAGGTCTTCTAGTCCAACACCCTGTGCACAAGATAATAGAAAAATAGGGCTGGAAGTGTACTTGTAGGTCTTTAGTCCCTGCCCATGATCATAGAAACATAGGGCTGGAAGGGACCTTGGAGGTCTTCTAGCCTAACACCCTGCCCAAGATCATAGAAACATAGGGCTGGAAGGGACTTTGGAGGTCTTCTAGTCCAGTGATTGCCAACTGGTGTGCCGTGGCCCACTGGTGGGTCGTGAGAAAAGTTTGGTGGGCCGCAGAGAAATCTCACACCCAGAGCACCCCCCTCAAAGCAATTAATCCAGGCTGCATAGAAACTCAAGCCTGTGCTGTCCACATAGCCCACGGGAACCCTCCCCACCCACTCAGTCCTTATCTGGCAAACTTGCCTGCTAAATTTCTATTTTTCCTTTTTCCGACCATCATCTGTTCTGCTGTGCCGGGAGATTTAGATTAGCTGGGAAGCAGGAAATGGTTGGATTTCTTGCTTTTTAGCTAAGCACAGCCAAACCTCCCTTAGGACTGAAGGTTTGCTTGCAAGCAAATTCAGTGCAGACTCATGGCAAGCAAATTTGAGAGACTGACTTAGCCGATGGCTGATAGATAGATCACTGAATGATTCTGTGAGCAACTCAATCTGCCTGCTTTGCTTAATCTGGGGCAAAAGTTGCTCTTTTTTTAAAATAAAAAATTCAATATTTACATACACAGTGTATTGTGAGTAAATTTTGTGAGTTTGCTTGCAAACTCTTCTAGGCCAATCCCCTGCCCAAGATCATAGAAACATAAGGCTGGAAGGGCCTTGGAGATCTTCTAGGCCAACCCATTGCCCAAGATCATAGAAACATAGGGCTGGAAGGGACCTTGGAGGTTTTCTAGTCTAACCCCCTGTCCAAGATCATAGAAACATAGGGCTGGAAGTGTACTTGAAGGTTTTTATTCTCTGCCCAAGATCATAGAAACAATGGGCTGGAAGGGACCTTGGAGGTCTTCTAGGCCAAACCCCTGCCCAAGATCATAGAAATATAGGGCTGGAAGGGATCTTGGAGGTCTTCTAGTCCAACACCCTGCCCAAGATCATAGAAAAATAGGGCTGAAAGTGTACTTGGAGGTCTTTAGTCCCTGCCCAAGATCATAGAAACATAGGGCTGGAAGGGAACTTGGAAGTCTTCTAGTCCAGCGATTGCCAACTGGTGTGCCGTGGCCCATTAGTGGGCCATGAGAAAATTTTGGTGGGCCGCAGAGAAATCTCACACCCAGAGCACCCGCCCCCAAAGCAATTAATCCAGGCTGCACAGAAACACAAGGCTGGGCTGTCCACATGGCCCATGGGAACCCTCCCCACCCACTCAGTCCTTATCTGGCAAACGCCTGCTAAATTGCTATTTTTCCTTTTTCCGACCATCATCTGTTTTGCTGTACCGGGAGATTTAGATTAGCTGGGAAGCAGGAAATGGTTGGATTTCTTGCTTTCTAGCTAAGCACAGCCGAACCTCCTTTAGGACTGAAGGTTTCCTTGCAAGCAAATTCAGTGCAGACTCATGGCAAGCAAATTTGAGAGACTGACTTAGCCGATGGCTGATAGATAGATCACTGAATGATTCTGTGAGCAACTCAATCTGCCTGCTTTGCTTAATCTGGGGCAAAAGTTGCTCTTTTTTTAAAATAAAAAATTCAATATTTACATACACAGTGTATTGTGAGTAAATTTTGTGAGTTTGCTTGCAAACTCTTCTAGGCCAATCCCCTGCCCAAGATCATAGAAACATAAGGCTGGAAGGGCCTTGGAGATCTTCTAGGCCAACCCATTGCCCAAGATCATAGAAACATAGGGCTGGAAGGGACCTTGGAGGTTTTCTAGTCTAACCCCCTGTCCAAGATCATAGAAACATAGGGCTGGAAGTGTACTTGAAGGTTTTATTCTCTGCCCAAGATCATAGAAACAATGGGCTGGAAGGGACCTTGGAGGTCTTCTAGGCCAAACCCCTGCCCAAGATCATAGAAATATAGGGCTGGAAGGGATCTTGGAGGTCTTCTAGTCCAACACCCTGCCCAAGATCATAGAAAAATAGGGCTGAAAGTGTACTTGGAGGTCTTTAGTCCCTGCCCAAGATCATAGAAACATAGGGCTGGAAGGGAACTTGGAAGTCTTCTAGTCCAGCGATTGCCAACTGGTGTGCCGTGGCCCATTAGTGGGCCATGAGAAAATTTTGGTGGGCCGCAGAGAAATCTCACACCCAGAGCACCCGCCCCCAAAGCAATTAATCCAGGCTGCACAGAAACACAAGGCTGTGCTGTCCACATGGCCCATGGGAACCCTCCCCACCCACTCAGTCCTTATCTGGCAAACGCCTGCTAAATTGCTATTTTTCCTTTTTCCGACCATCATCTGTTTTGCTGTGCCGGGAGATTTAGATTAGCTGGGAAGCAGGAAATGGTTGGATTTCTTGCTTTCTAGCTAAGCACAGCCGAACCTCCTTTAGGACTGAAGGTTTCCTTGCAAGCAAATTCAGTGCAGACTCATGGCAAGCAAATTTGAGAGACTGAGTTAGCCGATGGCAGATACATAGATCACTGAATGATTCTGTAAGCAACTCAATGTGCCTGCTTTGCCTGCTTTGGAGTAAAAGTTGCTCTTTTTTAAAAATAAAAAATTCAATATTTACATGCATGGTGTGTTATGAGTTAATTTTGTGAGCTTGCTTGCTAGCAAATTTATGTATTTGCTTGTAAGCAAATTTTATGAGTTTGCTTGCAAGCAAATTTTATGTGACAGATTGAGCTAGCCAATAGCAAATAGATAGATCTCTGAATGAATCTGTGATTCTGTGAGCAACTCAATCTGCCTACCTGCTTTGCCTGACTTTGGGTAAAAATGGCTCTTTTTTATATAAAAAATTCAATATTCATATAATACTTACATACAAGCCATGCCCAGCCAGTCACTTGACCACTAAGCCACACCCACAAATTAGGCCACGCCCACAGAACCAGTTAGTGGTCCCTGGGATCTAAAATTATGAGTTTGATGGTCCCTGAGGTCCAAAAGGTTGGCGAGTCCTGTTCTAGTCCAACCTCCTGTCCAAGATCATAGAAACATAGGGCTGAAAGGGACCTTGGAGGTCTTCTAATCCAACCCCTAGCCCAAGATCATAGAAACATAGGGCTGGAAGGGATCTTGGAAGTCTTCTATCCCAACCCCTTGCCCAAAATTATAGAAACATAGGGCTGGGAGGGGCCTTGGAGATCTTCAAGCCAAACCCCTTCCCAAGATCACAGAAAAAGGGCTGGAAGGGACTTTGGAGGTCATCTAGTCCAACCCGCTGCTCGAACAGGAGACTCTGTCATTCCAGACAAATGGGTGTCCAGTCCCTTCTTGAAAACCTCCAATGATGGAGCAGACCCAACATCTGGTGGCAAGCAGTTCCACGGGTGAATTGTTCTCACTGCCAGGAAAATTGCCCCTTCGTTCTGAGTTGCTTCTCTCCTTGGTTAGTGGGGTATAATTTGCATTTTTGCAACAGTGAAATCATGGTTTCCGCACCTCTGAACACGCATTACTGGTTTTTTTTTCTCTCCCGAGCAAGGATGTCTCAAACACACACGGTCCTTGACTTACAACAAGCATTGGGACCAAAATGCCAAGGCAAAGCAAGACCGTTGTTAAACGGAGCCGCACCCAATCTTATGTCCTTGGTTACTAAGCGAATCACTGTAGCTGTTAGTCCTCGACATCCAAGCAGAAGGGAGCTCCAACTTTCGGCTGCCTACCTAAAGTTTCAGACGTTAAGTGCGTTTGGCCTCCTTCAACGGCCATTGGTTGGTTAAGCGAACCGCTGCAAGGCGTTAAGTGAGTCGCCCAGTTGTTAAATGAATCCAGGGGGGAGAAAATTGCGTGTTTCACCACAGCCGTCATAAATACAAGTCAGCCCGCCCGCATGACTGCAGGGAACGGGGAAATGCTACGACGGTTGTAAGTGCGAGGATCGGTCGTAAGTCACTTTTTTTTCACCCAACCCTCTTATCACGCAATCAAAGGTGGCAAGTCGGGCGGACCCCCTAGTTGGATCTGGGATCACTGTGCACTAGCACCTTGAACCCTCCTAAAAAGTCAGCGCTCTGCCACGGCTGAGAAATTCTGATTTTTCTCTTCCTTGACACAATTCTGTTGGCAGCAGCACCGGGTCCTGGCTGGGTTGGCATCGCACGGCTGGCCAAGTGTGCCAGTCCCTGGCCAAGACACCCAGGAAGGTTGGTTGGTTGGTCCCTGGCCCGCTTCGATGGAAGCCCAGAAGATTAGAATGCGGAATACAGAATAGAATACAGAATGAGCTGGAAAGGAACCTCGGAGGTCATCTAGTCCAGGAGTCGCCAACCTTGTGGACCTCAAGGGACCACCAAACTGATTGTTTTAAATCCCGCGGACCAGAAACCCTGGGAAAATCCCCCAAAAAAAGTCTATAGGAAAATTCCTCATCCCGTTTTTCTACCAATCGATCATTCTTTATTTGGGATCGCAGGATACAGTCTGCAGCTCCATTCTCAGGGGGGGAGAGAGAGAGAGAGAGAGAGACTTTTGGCTTCATGCAAGGAAAGCAGCAGAAGCTGCAAAAGTCTTTCTTTCTCTCCCACAAACTCCACCAGAAATGAGTCCTTGCCGGTGCAGCCTCTTGAAGAAGGAGGCCTTGCAGGGTCCCAAAGACTCATTTCTGGAGGAGTGGGCACTGTCATCCCTGGCGTTTTTTTTAAAGAAGACTGGACAAGTCACTTGCCTGACATGGGCTAGGTTCTCCTACTTGAGCAGGGAGGTGGGGGTGGACTAGAAGACCTCCAAGGTCCCTTCCAGCTCTATTGCCTGGTCAATTGCTCCTTTAGACCTCCTTCCTCAACCTTAGCAACTTTAAGACGTATGGACGTCAAGTCCCAGAATTCCCCAGCCGGGCTGCTTTCAGACGTGTGGGTTTCACTTCCCAGAATTCCCCCACCAGCAACTTTTGAGACATGTGGACATCGACTCCCAGAATCCTCCATCCAGCCTGCTTCAATATATCTGGACTTCGACTTCCAGAATTCCTCAGCCAGCTTCGCTAAGACTTCAACTCTCTCTGCCTGCTTACTCTCTTGTCATCCCTTCCTCTGCAATCTCTCCACTCTGGGGAGTAGGAGGGGGAGGGAAAGCAAGCATGGTTGAATGGGGAATGCAGAGGAAGGGATAAGAGAGCAAAGCAGGCCACAGTGGGGACGTAGCCCATCTCCCATCGCAAGGAACGCCTCCGTGCCAAGGGATTCTGGGAGTTTGGAAGTCCGCCCACCTTTACAGTCCCCCCCAGAACAAGAGGATGCATGTCAGAACCAGCGGAGGGTCCGATGTCCCGAGCGATGATGTCATCGTGGCTTCCACACACAACCCATACACGTACTCCGCTATTGCTCCTTCTTCCCAGCCTTTTGCAGAAACCGACTTTGTGGGCCGGGATCTGCAACCACAACTCTCCGGGTGCCTTGTGTGTGTGTGTGTGTGTGTGTGTGTGTGTGTGTGTGTGTGTTTGCACAGATGTTAAAGACCTTCATTCAACCATGCCTGATTGATTTTTTTTCCTTCTCCTATTCCCTGGAGTGGAGACATTGCAGAGGAAGGGATTACAAGGGAGTAAGCAGGCAGAGCGTTTGAAGTCTAGCAAAGCTGGCTGGGAAATCAGGGGTCTCCAACCTTGGCCCCTCTAAGATTGGTGGACTTCAACTCCCAGAAATCTCTTCCCTTCCAGGGAATGGTTTAAAAAAAAAGAAAAAAACCGAGGGCAGCTGCCTGGGGAATTCTGGGAGTTGAAGTCCACCCGTTCTTTGACCTCCAAGATCCCTTCCAACTCTTGCATAGCTGGTTAAATTTGGGGACGTCGAGTCCCGAGTTTAAAAAAAAAACGGGGGGGGGGGGTGTTGTGTGGGGGGTAGCCCTGAGTTTACAACCACAACCTTTCTTTCGTTAAGTGAGTGATCGATGGAGGGAGGTACCCCTCGTGCCCCTGTTAGAAATGGTGTAAGGTCCTCCTGCCTGGGAGGAGCTATGCAAGTCAGAGGCCTAGACCTGCTTAAGGAAGGTTGTGTGAACCAGGGCAAGCCATCCTTTTGTCGAGGGGAAAGAAACGGAAACAGATTAACAGAGAGTCGGAAGGGACCCTTGGAGGTCATCTAGTCCAACCCCCCCCCTCTCCTCCCAAGCGGGAGTCCCTGCACCATTTCTGACAGATGGCGGTCCAGTTTCTTCTTGAAAGCCTCCAGGGATGATGAAGCTCCCCCAATTTCTGAATCACAGAATAACAACAAGAGTTGGAAGGGACCCTTGGAGGTCATCTAGTCCAACCCTTCCCCTGACCCAAGCAGGAGTCCCTACACCATTTCTGACAGATGGCAGTCCGGCCTCTTCTTGAAAGCCTCCAGGGATGATGAAGCTCCCCCAATTTCCGAATCACAGGATCGTAACAGAGTCGGAAGGGACCCTTGGAGGTCATTTAGTCCAACCCCCCCTCTCCTCCCAAGCGGGAGACCCTGCACCATTTCTGACAGATGGCGGTCCAGTTTCTTCTTGAAAGCCTCCAGGGATGATGAAGCTCCCCCAATTTCTGAATCACAGGATCGTAACAGAGTCGGAAGGGACCCTTGGAGGTCATTTAGTCCAACCCCCCCTCTCCTCCCAAGCGGGAGACCCTGCACCATTTCTGACAGATGGCGGTCCAGTTTCTTCTTGAAAGCCTCCAGGGATGATGAAGCTCCCCCAATTTCTGAATCACAGCATCGTAACAGAGTCGGAAGAGATCCTTGGAGATCATCTAGTCCAACGCCCCTCCTCCCAAGCGGGAGACCCTACACCATTTCTGACAGGGGCATGAGGGGCATGGTTCCACCCCCACCCCTGCAGCCCTGGGTCTTCCTGCCTCCGCCTCCGGGCCTTGTGGGGAGGGGGGTTTCCAGCGGTTGGCTGCCTCTCTGTGCAGCTGGCCGGGAGGGAGGAGGGGGCTCCAGGCGGAAGCAGGAGCTTCAATAGAAAGAGCCATGCTGGATGCCCGCCAGAACTGGGCAGCCACCGGCTCTGAAGCTGGCACGGGGCCAGGTCGGGCATCCAGAGAGGCCCGGATGCCTCCTCATCCTCCACCTGAGCCTCTCGGCCTGCTGGGGGAATAGGTGGGAGGGGGCTGCCAAGGGAAGGAGCCCCTCCGAAGACAGCTCCGGTTGGGGTCGCTGGGAGATAACAGGGAGGGTTGGGGGAGCGGGGGTTACAGTCCTGGAGAGAGGAGATGGAGAGAAGGAGGAAGATGGAGAAGAGGAGGAAGAGCAGGAAGAGGAAAAGGAAGAAGGAAAAGGAGAGGGAGGAAGAAGAAGAAGAAGAAGAAGAAGAAGAAGAAGAAGAAGAAGAAGAAGAAGAGGAGGAGGAGGAGGAGGAGGAGGAGGAGGAGGAGGAGGAGGAGGAGGAGGAGAAGAAGACAAAGAGAAGGAGGAAAAGGAAGAGGACAGGAAAAAGGAGGAAGAGGAGGACAAGAAGGTGGAAATGGAACAAGAAGAGGAGGAAAAGGAAGAGGAATAGGAAGAGGACAGAGAGGAAAAAGAAGGGGAAGTGGAGAAGAGGAAGAGAAGATGAGGAAGAAGAGGACAAAGAGAAGGTGGAAGAAGAAGAGGAAGAAAAAGGAGGGAGAGGAACAAAGAGGAAGAGGAATATAAAGAGAAGGAGGAAGAGGAAAAAGGAAAAAGAAGAGGGCGAATTGGAGAAGAGGAAGAGAAGGACAAAGAGAAAGTGGAAGAGGAAGAGAGGAAGAGAAGTGGAAGTAGAACTGGAAGAGGAAAAAGAGGAAGAGGAAAAAGGAAAAAGAAGAGGGGGAAGTGGAGAAGAAAAGAGGAAGAGAACAAAGAGAAGGGGGAAGAGGAAGAGGAGGAAGAGAGGAGGAGGAAGAGAAAGTGGAAGTGGAACAGGAAGAGAAGAGGAAGAGCGGGAGAAAGAGGAGAAAGGAAGAGGAGGAAAGGGGAGGCTGGCCTAGAAAGGCCTGCAGGGGAAACCCCCGAAGGGCCAGACCATCAAGAAAGGGGGGGGGAGGAAACCAGATTGGGGAAGACAAAGTCCCCAGATTGGGACCATTCTTGCCTTCTCCAACCTGGCACCCCCTCCAGATGGGCTGGCTCTTCCCCTGCTCTTCCTCCTCCACCTTCCTCCCCAGCCAGCTGGGAATGATGGGTGGGGGAATACAAGACGTCCCCCACTCCCCACACCCCCCAGAGGGCAAAAAGAGCGGGTGGGTGGGGGAGAACTGTAAAAAGCCTTTGAAGAAAGACTATATTGGCTGATCTGGTTTTTTTTGGGGGGGGGGGCACCAATGAAGGCATTGAAAAGGGAGGGGGCGCACAACTGCCCAGATGCAGCGGGGGGGGGGGAGGGGAGGAGGAGGGGAGGGGTCGCGGCTAGGTGTCGCCCCCCCACCCTTTCCAGGGCTTTTTAGGGGTTCGGGACTCACACAGACACACACACACGAGCTCACTGCAGGGACACTCGCGTCGCGAACACGCGCCGCACATCCACACGCGCGCGCACACTCACACCACACACACACACACGACACGTAGCCACGTAGGGAGGGACGTCAAAAGCAAGGCAAGCGCCCCCCCCTCCCCTCCAAGGGCCCGCGGACGACCCCCCTCCCTCCTCCTCCTTGGGAAAGTAGCCAGGAGGCACCCCCAGACCCATCTTTCTTCTCCGGAGCAGCCCCCTCCCCAACCCGATGCTACTACGCGGATGGAGCCGACAAGAGAGGAAGGGGAGGGGGGAAATTGGGGAGGGGGGGAGAGGAAGACCCCTGAATTTCCCCCCTCCTATTCCTCCCTGCTTGGGGAGGGGGGGGGCAAAGCCGAACCAGCCCCCTCCCCTCTCTCTCTTCGCTCCGCTCCTTGTTCCCGCCTCGGAGCCTGGGGCGGAACCCCCCTCCTCTCCCCAAGGCTTGCAAATGGGGAGGGGGAGGAGGGAGAGAGAGAGGGAGGGGCTGCTCAGTCCCCAGCCCCTCTCCCCAATTTTTCTCCCCAGCCCGAAAGGCCCGTTTTGGAGGGGGGAAGAGGGAGGGAAGCAGGGATGCTCGCTGCAGGAATCGTGCCTGGCACAAAGACACCCCCCCCCTCTTTTCTCTTCCAGACATAGCCCCCTTTTCTCCCCTCCCCACAATCTCCATCAACCCCCTTACCCCTCCAGCTGTGCCACAGCGAGCGGGGCCTGGGAGAGAGGGAGGGAGGGGAGGGGGCTGCCTTCCGCCCTTCCTTTCTCTCCCCCCCCCTGCTGCTGCCTCCCAGCTGACGGCTTTCTTAGCAACAGCCAGTCAAGGACCAGGCTTTTGGGGGAGGGAGGGTGGGAGACCAGCCCTCCCCTCCCCACCAGTCCCAGCCACAATGGGAGGAGGGGGGGTTTCTTCTCTTTCCCCTGGTGGGGGCTGCTCACGCACAGCGCCTTCCCCCTCCCCCCTGGACTGGAACTCAAAGCCTCCTTACCTTCTCTTCAAACAGCAGATAATCAGAGTTGGACAGGACCTTAAAGGTCATCTAGTCCAACCCTGCCCAAGCAAGAGAACCTACCCCCATTTCTGAAAGAAAGAAGAGAAAGGGAAGGGATAGAGACAGGAAGGAAGGAAAAGAAAGAAAGAAAGAGAAAGAAAGAAAGAAAGAAAGAAAGAAAGAAAGAAAGAAAGAAAGAAAGAAAGAAAGAAAGAAAGAAAGAAAGAAAGAAAGAAAGAAAGAAAGAAAGAAAGAAAGAAAGAAACAGAATACCAGAGTTGGGAAGGGACCTTATAGATCATCTAGTCCAACACCTCCCCACAGAAACAGAAGACTGTACCCCCATTTTTGAAAGAAAGGGAAGGGAAGGGATAGAGAAAGGAAGGAGGAAGGAAGGAACGAAGGAAGGAAAGAAAGAAAGAAAGAAAGAAAGAAAGAAAGAAAGAAAGAAAGAAAGAAAGAAAGAAAGAAAGAAAGAAAGAAAGAAAGAATACCAGAGTTGGGAAGGGACTTTATATGTCATCTAATCCAACCCCCCCACACCAAAGTGGGAGACCCTACACTCCCCCCAAAAAATAAATAAATAAATTCTGGATGTGGTCCAAAGGATGGATCCTTTATAAAGACCCTTCCCCAGACTTTGAATCTGGGGCTGCAAAGCTTTGGGACCCCCCCTTTTTTTTCAGTCCCCCCCCCAAAAAAACCCAACAACATCTTACATGGAAAACAGACAGGCCTCCTGCAGGCCTGGGGGACGACTACCCAGCCCATAAGGCCCTGCCAAATTCTGTCAACCAGGTTGAATAATCCCCAATCCCTATTATTGCTTTTTCCCTCTACCTCAAGAGGGTTTTTTTGGAGGGGGGGGGATTATAAATGACTACTTGGACTATGCGCAATCAGGCCTCCCCATTCCCTTATTTTATTCAATGGACTGGGGGGAGGGGTTGAGGGAAAATGGGGGGAATAGGATGAGGGGGAGAACTGAAGCTTCCTTGGCTTAAAAGCCAACCCAGTTCAAACCACAGGACTACAAACTGGGAGGGGGGGGTGGTCTCAGCCCCCCCCATCTGTTTCCCCCTCATGAGAAACTGCCCCCCCAGCAAACCCCAGTATCCCCAGCCAGGCTGACTGGAGAGGCCTCAGCCTAGTAGAGGGAAGGGCCGGGGTCTCTCGAATGAAGCAGGCCCAAAATTGCACATGGCCGGGAACCAGAAAATGCTGGGGCAGGGGGGGGCTCTATCTGGCCCCAAAAACCACCCCACACACCTGAACAGCCCCCCTCCTTTTATTTACCTGTGCCTGTTATTTCATTTTATTCGTTTTAATCGATTACATTTCTAATTCGGAATCCACACCCTGCAACTCATATCACAAAACAATCAGCAGTGTTCAAAAAAACCAACCAGGATTATTATTATTATTATTATTATTATTATTATTATTATTATTATTATTACTACTATTACTATTACCATTATCATCATCATTATTATTATTATTATCATTATTATTAATCTTTAGTGAGATTCACAGCCTTTGGGGCTGGTTGGTAGCTCAACAGCTCGAGTCCTAACCAAGGACCTAGGAACTAGTATTATTATTATTATTATTAAATCTTTAGTGAGATTCACAGCCCTTGGGGCTGTTTGGCAGCTCATCCGAACCAAGGACCTAGGAACTTATTATTATTATTATTGTTATTATTATTATTATCATCATCATCATCATCATCATCATTAATGGGGTAGGCTCCCCTGCTTGGGTGGGTGGGGTTGGACTAGATGACCTATAAGGTCCCTTCCGACTCTGATTATCTGTTACCTGTTCTTAATTATTATTCGCAAGTCTCATTTTTGGAACACGTGCTCCCATTAGGCTTCCTTGAGGCCTGGAAGAGGAGGAAGGGAAGAAGAGAAGCTGAAGGCGCTGAAGCCGCCTCCCCCCCAGACAAGGAAGGGGCTCCCATCAGTGGAGGCTTTCAAGAAGAGACTGGACCCCCATTTGTTTGGAATGCCATATAGAGCAGGAGGGTGGGCTAGAAGACCTCCGAGGTCCCTTTTAAACTTTTTTATTTTATTCTGTAGATCTCTTGGGCAGCTCAGGTCCTCTTTCCATTTGGGTAGAGCCCCCCCGCCACAACTTCAAAGACTTGGAGGCGACAGGAAGGGGGGAATGAATTCACATCGTCCTGCCTTGAACACCCAGCACCCATGTCCCAGAGCCAGGAGGGGGGTCCTTGCAAGTGGGGGCGCCCCCTCCTCACAAAAACCAAGCAATTTGAGAAAGAAAGCGGAGGGGAGATGGGGGTATTTCCCCCTTCATATCCCACTTGGGTCTTTCTGCAGCCCTCCGTCCTCCCCTCCCCAAGCTAGAACCCATCCCCTCCTACAAGTGGGGTTGGACTAGATGACTATAAAGTCCCTTCCCAACTCTAGTATTCTGTTCATCTTCCTTCCTTCCTTTCTTTTTTTCATTCTTTCCTTCCTTCCTTTCTCCATCCCTTCCCTTTCTCTCCTTTCTTTCAGAAATGGGGTAAGGTCTCCCTTCTGGGCGGGGGGTTGGACTAGATGATCTAAAAAGTCCCTTCCAACTCTGGTATTCTGGGGTTTCTTTCTTTCTTTCTTTCTTTCTTTCTTTCTTTCTTTCTTTCTCTTTCCTTCCTTCCTTCCTTCCTTCTTCCTTCTCCTCTATCCGTCCTTTCTCTCCTTTCGTTCATAAATGGTGTAGGAGGTTGACGAGGTGGATCTATTAAGGTCCCCTTCCCAACTGGGATTCTCTTCTTTCTTTCTTTCTACTGCTTTCTTTCTTAATCTTCTTTCTTTCTTTCTTCTGTGTGCGTTCTTTTCTTTCTTTCTTTCTTTTCTTTCTTTCTTTCTTCTTTCTACTTTGCTTGTCTCTTTTCCTTTTTCTATTCCTCTTCGCCCAGAGGAGATTCCCCAATCGGAATTGGCCTAGACCTTTCCTTGCTCTCCTTCTTTCAGAAATGGGGTAGGGGGAGGTGGACTAGATGATCTAATTCAAGGAGCGCCCCTTCCCACTGGGGATTCTGTTTCTTATCTAAAGTGCTTTGGGGAGAGACTTTTCTTTCTTTCTTCTCTTTTTTCTGCTTTCTGTACTCTTTCTTCTTTCTTTCTTTCTTTCTTTCTCCCAGAGAATTTGCACCCAATTCGGAATTGGCCTAATGACCTGTCCTAGGCCTGGGGAAGAGGGGAGGGGGCTCCAATTCAGAGGAGCCCCCTCCCCCAGTGGCATCATCACAAGGGGAAGGGGTGGGTGGGAGAGACACTTTCTCATCCTCTGATTCTCCCCCCACCTTCCCTCCCCACACCTGCTCCCTCCATCTTTCCAGGAACTAGAGAAGGGAGAGAAGGGGTGTTTCCAATTCCCCCCCCCCCTCGTCCCCTCTTGTAGCATCCCCACAAACCCCCACCTGCACTTTTGGGGGGGCTCCAGAAGACCCCAACACACACGCACACACGTACACACAGAGGCCTTCCTGACTGTCTCCCACCCACCCCAAGCCAACCCTTCCCCTCCTCCAGCTCTGCTCTCCCTCTTTCCGTTGGCCTCCCTGCTCCTCTGATCACAGCTGCTCTTCCTTTCCCCTCCCCTCCCCCCCCCCCGTAGTCGTGCCTCCCCACCCCCCCAAAAAATATCTCCTCCTCTCCACCGGGCAGGGAGTGAATTGGGGACAAGGGGGTGGGGGGGCTGGCTTGCCAGTCAGGGTGTTTGTATGTGTCAGCACCTGGAAGCCACGTTTTAGCCTCCAGGGAACCCAAGTGGGGGAGGGGGTTGGGGAGGGTGACACAAAGGGGCGGAGTGGGGTGGGGGGGGGGGTGTTGGGGAGGGGAGCCCCAACCACAAAGATGGGAGAGGGGCCCCTTGCATCCTCCAGGTGTCTTCGGGGAGGTGCAGCAAAATGGATGGGACCACACACACACATACACACACACAGATTCGAAGAGGGGGGAGGAGGGATCCATCCTTGCAGGAGTGAAAAGAAGGGGGGGCTTCAGAAGATTCCCCCCCCCCACGCCCGGGTGGGTGGTGGGTGGGGGGAGAGAGAGAGAAGGGAAGCAGTGGAGAACAGGGAGGGGGAGAGAGGCAGGAAGGGCTGCCCTGGGTTTTTTTTTGGGGAGGGGGGGTGACACACGTGGAAGGAACCCTTTGGGGCCTTGCTGTCCCTCTCCCTCCCCCAAAGGGCTCCAGGCTAGGGGGGGATTTTGGAGCTGGGGGAGGGAGGAGGGAGAGAGGGCTCCGGCCTACAAGAAGCAGGAGAGATGCGGATTTGCAGGGAGGGGGTGTTGTGGGGGGGGAGAGATAAGCAGAGAGGGAGGGGGCCAAACGCAGGGAAAGGAAGCCCGGGAGTCTGGAGTCTCTTGGCCCTCCATCTATCCATCCATCCATCCATCTATCTATCCATCCATCCATCCACCCATCCCTCCTTCCCTCCATCTATCCTGCCTGCCGTCCCTGTCCTATTGATTCTTTTTTATTTTTCTTATATGTATCCATGTATTTATAATTATGTTTATACTTTTACCTATTATCTTGTAAGCAATTGAGAAACCAAATAAATAAAAATAAATAAATAAATAAAATCTTTCCCTTCATCTATCCATGCATCCTTCCCACCATCCATCCATCCATTCCTCCTTCCATCCATCCATCCATCCCTCCTTCCTTCATCTATCCATCCATCCATCCTTCCCTCCATCCATCCATTCCTCACCTCCATCCATCCTTCCCTCCCTCCCTTCCCCCATCCTTCCCTCCCTCCCTTCATCCATCCCTCCCTCCTTTTATCCATCTATCCATCCCTCCTTCCTTCCCTCCATCTATCCAGCCATCCATTCCTCCTTCCTTCCCTCCATCCGGTCGGTCGGGGCTTACCGGCCTTAGCAGCGGGAGGAAGAAGAGGAGGAGGAGGAGGATAAGGAGAAAAAAGAGCCGCCGCGCCGCCGCCGCCGCTGCCTCTGGGCTCCGCGCTCGCCGGCCAGGTCTCGGGGTGCAGCAGCCGCCGCCGCTGCCGCCGCCGCGCGGGGCTCTCCGCCTCCGCCGCCCTCGACGCGCGCTGGCCGCATCCTGGGGAGGGGTGGGGGGGGAGGAGGAGGAGGCTCTCAGTCGAAGGCCATGGGGGGGGGAAGGGGGGTTGGAAAGGGGGATTGCGGGTCCGCGCGCGGAGGAGCGGAGCGGGAGGCACCAGCGGGGACCCCCCCTCTCCCTCCCTCCCACGACCCCCGCCGGGGCTGCTGCTCCAGTCCGTCCGTCCGCCGAAGCTCCCTACACTCGCCTGCCTCGCCCACCTCCCGCATCAGCGGCCGCGTCAGGGGCTGGGGGGGGGCGGGGGGGGACCCAGGCCCGCGCACGGGAGGGAGGAGGGAAGGAGGGGCCGCCTCTGGAGAGGGGTTGAGGGGGGGCGAAGAAGAGGAAAGAAGAACCCCCCTCCCAAGAGGCAGCCCCCCTCCCAAAAGGAGGCCCCGTCCAAAGAGGCAGCCCCTTCTCCAAATAGGCAGCTCCCCCTCCCAAGAGGCAGCCCCCCCCCCCTTCAAAAGTAGAGAGACCCTCCTGAAGGAATTGAGGAGGGAGCACCATTGGAGAAGGGGGGAGAGAGAAGCGGGGAGAACCCAGACCCCTCCCAAGAGGCAGCCCCCCCCCCCCTCTTCAAGGCTGGGGAGACCCCTCTGGACGCAGCCGGAGCAATTGAGGAGGGGGTGCGAGGCCAAGGGAGGCAGACCAGTCGCACAGGCTGGACCGCCCCACATGGCAGGGTCCCCCCTCAAAGTTGAGGGGTGGGGGCAAAGAAGTGGGACACCCACCCCCCATCACCACCAAAAACTGGATGTGGGCCTGAAGGAATTAGAATGGAATAGGGTAGAAGAGAGCTGGAAGGGAGCCTGGAGATCTTCTAGTCCAACCCCCTGCTTAGACAGGAAACCCCAGACCATTTCAGATAAGTCTGTCTGTCTGCCTGCCTGTTTGTCTGTCTTTCCTTCCTTCCTTCCTTCCTTCCTTCCTTTTTTGTTTCCTTCCTTCCTTCCTCTAGGATACAATAGAATTTAAAATAGAATAGAGTAGCTGAAAGTCTGTCCTTCCTTCCTTCTTTCCTTCCTTTCTTCCTTCCTTCCTTCTCTTCCTTCCCTTTTCTTCTTTTTGTTTCCTTCCTTCCTTTAGGATACAATAGAATTTAAAATAGAATAGAGTAGCTGAAAGTCTGTCCTTCTTCCTTCCTTCTTTCCTTCCTTCCTTCCTCTAGGATAGAATATAATTTAAAATAGAATAGAATAAATAGAGCTGAAAGTCTGTATTTCCTTCCTTCTCC